>JAQSUU010000273.1:8380000-8768487 GCA_038087645.1 Saccharum hybrid cultivar R570
TTGTTATTGATGACATGTGGGAGCCTGAATCTTGGGAAACAATAAAATTAGCTCTTGTTGATGACAGTTGTGGATGTAGAGTAATCGTAACTACTCGTAAACTTGAAGTTGCTAAAGAAGCCGGTGAGGTTTACATGTTACAACCACTGTCAGATGATAATTCCAAAAGATTGTTTTATAAAAGGTTATCTGATGTTGAAGAAAAATGTCCAAACAATCATCCGGACGAGTTATCTGAACGGATTCTAAAGAAGTGTGGTGGAGTTCCACTAGCTATCATCACAATGGCTAGTTTGTTGTCGAATAAAACAAGAGAAGAATGGGATGTGGTGTGCAGCTCTCCAGGTTTCTTTGAAGATGCAGATGTTTGGCAAAACACTATGCATATATTATCTCTGAGTTACTATGACCTTCCTTTTCATTTGAAGACTTGTTTGTTGTACCTAAGTGTATTTCCAGAGGACTCTCTTATTGACAAGGATTCTTTGATATGGAAATGGATAGCCGAAGGCTTTGTTGAGAAGCCAGGACGTGGGTCATTTGAGGTAGGAGAGGAATACTTCCATGACCTTATAAACAGAAGCTTGATCCAGGGGGTGGATTCTGATGTCTATGGTATCATAAAGTATTGTTGGATTCATGATATGGTGCTTCATCTCATCGTTTCCATGTCACGCGAGCAAAACTTTGTCGGTGCTGGTGGTTCATTATCACAAAGCAAGGCACGTCGGTTAGCCATAGAAAACAGTAGTGAACTGGATCTCTCCCAGTCCCAGGATACTCATGTGAACCTACCACAATTGAGGTCATTTATTGTCTTGCGGTGTGACATCGATAAGTGGGTTCTGCATCCTAGGTTAAAACTCGTCCGCGTGCTGGCTTTGGAGAATTGCAAATTTAGACGACAAGGATGCCACTTCCTTGAGCATATTGGAAATCTACTTCATTTGAGGTACCTTGGCATACGTGGTTATTCATGGTTGGAAGAGCTCCCAGAAGGATTAGGCGCCCTGAAGTTTCTACAAACACTGAACTTGGAGGGTGTTGGATACCTGGAATTGCCGCGTAGCGTTGGCCATCTAACTCAGCTGGTACGCCTACATGCTCCGGGGATCACTCCGCCTGTTGGGGTAATAGGGAATCTGACATCACTGGAGGAGCTACAGATAACACGACCTTATAAAGATGATGAGTCCGTGAGGCAGTTTGTGAAGGATCTAGGCAACCTGTGTGAACTCAGGGTGCTTAAGATTGACAATACGTGGAGCTATTTGGATGACAGCATGTTTTCAGACTTGATCAAGTCCCTAAGCAGTCTCCAGAAGATGCAGCATCTCACACTTGGTGATTTGTCAATTGTTATTGCTAATATGAATGCCTGGGATGCAGCGGTGCTCTCTCGAGATCTCCGATGTTTGTTTCTTCCCTATATCAGCTTCCCCAAGTTGCCTTCATGGATTAACTCTGCGCATCTTCCAAGGCTCACCCACTTGGAGATATATGTGTTGGGTATGGATGAGCAGGGTTTCAAGGCACTGGGCGGGTTGCCAAACCTCTGTTACCTCAAATTATTTTCCAAGGGAACAGTAACTAGTAATATTGGAGCACTTGGCTGCTTCCAGAAGTTGAGATCTTGGGCGTTGCCTTATTTGATGGTCCAGTTTGTAGCCAACGAGGATTCAAGTGCTTCGTTTACTACCTGCTACATATCTAAAGGTTTGGACATTGGTAGGAATAGAAAGAAAGATGACTGCAGGGTAGTACCAGCCATTGTTATGCCAAACCTCGAGGAGCTTGAGTTTGGTGTGAGGGAATTAACGCAGAACAATGTCATTGGCTTTGGGGACATCGGCTTGGAGTGCCTCCCTTCGATTCACACAATCAAAGTAAACTTCTGGTGTCTCGGCCTATTTGAGGAAGACGTGAACAGAGAGGAGGCTTCACTAAGGCAAGCAGTTGAAGCCCATCCCAACCGTCCATCACTCCAAATTGAATACATTTGTAAAGAGCATATGAAGAGGTACGTGCCTACTCACATATATTCGTTTCAATGTCCATCCAGCGATGAGCTGCTCCCACATTCTTGTTAACAAAATTCCAATCACAGACGAAACAGACGGGGACAGGACTACCTACCTCGTGCAATGCTGTATCGAGGTACAAATCAGATCTCTGCCACAGTTAGTATCGTCTTGACTACTATCGTGAACTCTATTTTCTGCCACTTCTTCTCATATTTCTTTTAGCCGTCCAAGTTTTTTTTTTGGTAATAAGTATGAACTTAAGCCTCTTCTCTTGCAGATTCACCAAGGAGAGGATGCTTTCAAAAATAATGGCTAAGGAGAGCATGCTTCTACATCAAAGTTGATGGATCGATCAGTCTGGAATCATCAGATGCTAAGATCGAACCTTATGAATGGCGTTTGGTATGCAATCACAAGCCTGTGTCGTTCCGTCCGTCACCATATCAATCAGTTTGTTAACTCCTCCATGCCAATAATAATCTTCCGGAAGATTATTATTACCCTGTCCAACGCTGGAAACTTGAAATTCCCTGACCAACGTCAGGCAAAACTGGAATTACCCTGTCGAGCTAGTCCTGACGGTATTTTTATTTTCCCTGGCGGTTTGACAATATGTTTATTTTTTATGACGATACATACATTTTCATGATGATATATTTATTTTCCCTGACGGTAGTGCACCATAAGGGAATTTCAAGTTTCCAGTAGATCCGGGCATGCATGCTGAGCGAGTCCACACTTGATGAAGTAAATCCTGGAACCAAGCCCTGTGAAGGCAAGCTTTGTGTATTTTAGTGTGACGACGAGAGAAAAGAAGGACCTTGAACAATTGCTGTCAGTAGCACGTCCTGCAATGACTTCGATCAGTGGACCAGCCTATATGGGCTGGTGCGTGGTGTCTCTAGCTTGATCCATTCTAGGTCAACAGCTTTGTTCGTCTTTCTCTTCTTCTTGTATCTTGATCTGGCTCCATACATCTTACATTCAATTCAGATACACCATCATTTACTATAATCTGCCACCTATGTATATCTGGTATATGGGGACACAAAATTGTTCGTTTCAGTTCCACCTTGGGATAAAAAGTGGAAGAACTGAGGAGATGCAGAGAGGGAGCACGGTAGGAGGACAGATTAACTCAGATAAAATTTAAGTTCTGTATGTTCTTTCTTATTGTTCACTCGATCTTGTCCCGTTTCTTCTATTTAAAACAACTCAGACGCACGCCACACTACTGCCGTTCACGGCTTAGATAACACCCACTAGGCCGAGCCTGTCATCGAGAGCGGCGACGCCCATCTTCAGCCGAAGTGTTCCCTTCAGTGTCAACGTCCTCGGTTACCAGATCACCAACAGTAGCCATGCCGGCACCCTTGCCAGTCGCATGGCGAGCATTGCTGACACTGTTTCAAGTGAGGAAACTGTTTTGACGCCTTGAATAGCTTGAGTGCGAACACATGGTTGAAGTGTCAACATGTGGTTTGGGTTTGTGATGAGTGATTATCTATGGGTGTTACTTGATATGTCGTTTGGCTCGTGATGCGCAGGAGTGAAGCACCGAGGCCGCGGCCGATAGCAAGGTGAAGGTAGAGGGGGCCGTTCCGATGGACTAGGAGTGGTGAAGGACGAACGTGAGACTTAGATCGCGGGACTTGAGTGCCGGCGGAGACAAGCTATGGTGACTGACACTTGGAGACACCGAGAAGCGCAAGCGGACATGTCGAGGCGACATGTGGCGGAGCGAGGGTGATGCGTGTAGAGCACACTACTCGCAGGATGACTTGGTGGTTTCAGCTTCTGAAAGGTCCTAAATGGCCAGAGGGGAGGGTGAATTGCCTATATAAACTTCTACAAACAACACTTAAGCAAAGTGGTTAGATAATTAAACGGCAAAGCGAATTTTGCGCTAGCCTACTAAAAATGCAAGCCACCTAACCGTTCTAGGCTATTGATTCTAAGTTCACACACAAGAAGCTAAGTCACTACTTTACACTACTCCTAGGTGAGCAAGCTACACAAGTAAACTACAACAAAAGTAAAGAGTAGAGAGGTGATTTTATACCGCCAGTGTAGAGATGAGATGAATATCAATAAGATCAATCACAATACACAAGAAATCCTCGGCAAGAGATGGATACAATGATTTTTACCGAGGTTCACTTGCTTGCCGGCAAGCCAATTCTCATTATAGCGATACACCCGCTTGGAGGTTCATGCGCTAATTGGCATCACACGCCAAACCCTTCTCAAGGGTGCCGCACAACCAACACAAGATGGGATCCACAAGCTACGCACAATCCACTAGAGTAGCCAATTGCGATCTCCCGCGGGGAAGGCTCAAGAACCCCTTACAACTTCACTGATCGAAGGCGGAGACAATCACCAACTCCCCTCAACAATCCTCGCAGCTCCAAGGCGTCTAGGAGTCGGCAAACTCCAGGAGTAACAAGAGAATCCGCTGCAAAATCCAATCATAAGTGCCACTAGATGAACACACTCATGCAATGCACTTGATGTTCTCCAATCTCACCAAATGATGATCTCAATCGAATGAAATGTGTGAGAGAGGCGTGGAGAGGCTCACTAGTTTGTAGAGTCAATGAAAATGTGCAAGAGATAGAGCACAAGCCGGCCACTCCACTACTTATAGCCCACACTCAAAGATTCAACCGTTACTCACTGTTTTTGGGGGCACCGGACGCGTAGTTAGTTCACACCGGACGCGTCCGGTGCAGCGTCCGGTGTATCGCCTAGCGACACATGTACTAGCCATTTGAATTCTCTCGCTGCGCGCGCTCACACCGGACGCGGAGCGGTCACACCGGATGCTCCGACGCCCGTGTCCGGTGTCCACGCAGAGAGGTTCCAGAGAGCACAATTGCTCACCGGACGCGTCCGGTGCAGGGTCACCGGACGCTCCTCAGCGTCCGACGCTCCAACGGCTCTCTGTTGCTCGCCACGTCATAGGCATCGGACGCTGGAATAGTGTTCCCAGCGCGTCCGGTGAAGAAATTCATGCGTCCAGTGAAAACTTCACCGAACCGACCCGAGAGCACAGGGATCACACCAGACTCGTCTGCTGCTACCCCACGGGACGCTCCCAGCATCCGGTACACACGTTTTTGCACCTTTTCAAAGAGCTAGCCACTGGAAAACTTCGGCAAGTTTCCGGTGCACTTTCTTACTAAGTGGAATCACCGAAAAGCGCTGAATCCTGCTGAGCAAGTTTGGCAGGAGGGAGAGAGGAGCCAAACCCCTCTCTTCCATTCAAACTTCACCCCGTTTCCAAAGTCGCTAACACTCCAAAGTGTCTCTCACTTTAGTGCACATGTGTTAGCATTTTCCAAAGAGTTTTTCACGGGTTTTGTTAGTGTCACTAGCATGTACATGTATATGCAATGAATATGAACACCTAGTGGCACTTTGATAACCGCATTTCACAAACAATTTCTCCCCTCTTGATAGTATGGCTATCTATCCTAAATGTGATCACTCTCTCAATAGTCTTGATCACCAAAAGCAAAGAGCTTCTATTGGTTATACCTTTGCCTTGAGCTCCCAGCCTTTCACCATCTTCCTTCTCATCCCTTGATGAAGCTTGTGGACACCTTATGATGATGGACTTATACCATTTACATGGATGCCATCATTAGGGCTTTCTCCTCTTGTTGATGGGCTTACACCATTTCCATGGACGCCATCATTGCCCTTTGCTTGTGGCCTCTATCGACCTGGTCCTTTGCTCCATCTTGTTGTTTGCTAATTAATCTCACAAAATACTTAGAGCAAACATTAGCAAACTAGGTTTCATCAATTACCCAAAACCAAACATGGGCTTTCAATCTCCCCCTTTTGGTAATTGATGACAACCTTCACAAAAATATGAAATAAATACAAAGTTTGCACTTTGATAGTATTAGCTGTCCCTACATATGTGGTTCCTTGTGTTTAGTTCAATTTTTCACATATGCATGGATTTGAAAATTTGGGTGAGCTACCACTACTAAATGATGCTAAGGTATATAGAATGGACCTTTGAAGTGTGATACCATCGAAGTTACGGAAATATACCATCCTTAGCACCATTGTTCACTGGTCATGCATCACAAACTCAAAATACCTCGTGAGATCAACATTTAAGCAAAAGAGGTACTTTGTATGATAAGTAAGTCCTATGCATGCTAGTTTGTCAATCACCATTCAAATCCTATTTCTAAGCATTACACTAATCAAGCATGTATAGGAATTGAAGTTTAACAATGCAACAAGTCAAATGTTAATGCACAACCAAATGCAACAACTTATTCATGAGCTTGCTCACCCTACTTGTGTGCTTTCAAATTTTAATTGACCCCTTTCCACTTATCTTTGTGACTTTCTTCTCCCCCTTTGTCAACAATCACCAAAAATGGTGCAAATTATGGGAATATCAAGTCAATTAATGGGGTTAAGTTCATTTTCACTTTTGTTGAATCTAGATCACTTGCCTAGAATATGTAACTAACTTTGATCCAAGGACAAGCTTCTTCACACCTCACTAGTAGGGTTATCTTGACCATGTTAAGTTACACATCATGAGCTCATGTTCTAGATTCAGCACTAGGTTTGCAAGCCCATCAATATGTCGTATGCTACCACTAGGTTATTTAAGCACATAAAGCAATAGTGGTACCATATATACATTAAAACATTTGATTTTTCATGAATGATCTTATAAGATACATTTCATGTCTATATGCACTAAGCAAGTCCTTATCAAAGTCTGAATGCCATGTCAACCAATTTTACCTTGCTTTAGTCGAAGGAGAGGCATGTCATATAATATGGGATGCTTTTCACTTCATGTTGGAGTAGTCTAGTATGTTTAGCTCACTTCTCAACTTGCAAAATCTTGATTCATCAAGTGGCTTGTTAAAGATATCCGCTAATTGATTTTCGGTGCCAACACTTTCAATTGCAATGTCCCCTTTGATTTGGTGATCTCTAATGAAGTGATGCCTTATGTCAACGTGCTTTGTTCTTAAATGTTGCACGGGGTTTTTGGTTAGCTTGATAGCACTCTCATTGTCACATAGCTAAGGTACTTTCTTGTATTTCAATCTAAAGTCACTCAAAGTGGTCTTCATCCAAAGTAATTGTGCACAACAACTTCCGGCACTAATGTATTCTGCTTCGGACGTTGAGAGAGCAATACTATTTTGCTTCTTTGATGACCATGAAACAAGTGACCTTCCAAGCAATTGACAAGTTCCACTAGTTCTCTTCCTATCCACCTTGCAACTGGCATAGTCAGAGTCCGAATATCCAATAAGCTCAAAGTTGGACCCCTTAGGATACCACAACCCAACATCTTATGTGCCCTTCAAATACCTCAATATTTTCTTTGTGGCTTTCAAATGACTTTCTCTTGGTGAGGCTTGGAATCTTGCACACATGCACACACTAAACATGACATCCGATCAAGATGCGGTCACATAAAGGAGATTTCCAATCATTGATCTAAAAAGATTTTGGTCTACCATTTTTCCACTATCATCCAAATCCAAGTGAACATTTATTGCTATTGGTGTACTCATAGGCTTTGCAAATTTCAATCCAAATTTCTTCACCATGTCCCTTATGTATTTGCCTTGACTTACAAATGTACCATTCTTCATTTGCTTTACTTGAAGACCAAGGAAGTAGCCAAGCTCACCAATCATGGACATTTCAAACTCACTTGCCATCATATTGCCAAACTCTTCACAAAAATCTTGATTTGTTGATCCAAAGATGATATCATCCACATATATTTGCAACACAAATCAATCATTGCCAACCTTCTTAGTGAAGAGAGTAGTATCAACCTTTCCCATTTTGAACCCTTTAGAGAGCAAGAAATCTCTCAATCTCTCATACCATGCTCTAGGTGCTTGCTTCAAACCATACAATGCCTTCCTTAGCTTGTATACATGGTTGGGCTTCTTCACATCTTCAAATCCAGGAGATCGTTCCATATACACCAACTCATTGATATAACCATTAAGAAATGCACTCTTGACATACATTTGATATAACTTGACATTGTGGGCACAAGCATAGGCTAACAAGATTCTAATTGCTTCCAATCTAGCAACAAGTGCATAGGTTTTTCCAAAATCAAGCCCTTCTACTTGAGTGTAACCTTATGCAACCAATCTAGCCTTGTTCCTTATTACAGTCCATCTTGATCTTGCTTGTTTTTAAAAACCCAGTTGGTTCCAATCACATTATGTTTCTTTGGTCTTTCCATTAGCTCCCAAACTTGATTTCTTGTGAAACTGTTGAGCTCTTCATGCATGACATTAACCCAATAAATATCTTGCAACACTTCCTCAATCTTTGTTGGCCCTATGGATGACACAAATGAGAATGCTCACAAATTTGAGCTAGCCTTGCTCTTGTTTGAACTCCACTTTGAATACCACCAATGATTTAATCCAAAGGATGATCCCTTGCAATAGAGACCACTTGGAGAATAGGAACTTGATCATTAGATTGAGATGAACTAGCTTGTTGATCTTGCACTTGAGATTGATCTTGTAAGTCACTTGCACTTGCTTCATTGTCAACTTGCACACTAGTATTAATAGCACCATCATCTTCATCATCATTAACTTGTCTTGGCCTAATATCACCAATATCCATATTTTTCATTGCATTTGCCAAGTCATTGCCTCTCACATCATTGATATTTTCAACTTCATCTTGAGAGTCTTGGGTTTTATAAAATTCAACATCATGCACCTCCTCAAGAGTACCACTAGTCAAATTCCAAACTCTATATGCCTTGCTTGTGGTTGAATAGCCAAGTAAGAAACCTTCATCAAATTTCTTTTCAAAATTGCTCAACCTTGTGCCTTTCTTGAGAATGTAGCATTTGCAACCGAAAACCTGAAAATATGCAATGTTGGGCTTTCTACCATTCAATAGCTCATATGGAGTCTTTGCAAGCGTACCATGACAATATAACCGGCTGATGTAGTACCATGCGGTGTTGATAGCCTCTGTCCAAAAAGAATGACTAACATTGTATTCACTTAGCATTGATCTTGCCATATCAATCAAGGTTCTATTCTTCCTTTCAACAATGCCATTTGATTGTGGTGTGTATTTGGGTGAGAATTGATGTCCAATGCCATACTCATCACACAACTCATCAATGTTGGTGTTCTTGAATTTACTACCATTGTCACTTCTCACTTTCTTGATGGTTGTTTTAAACTCATTTTGGCTTCTCTTGACACAAGACTTGAATAGATCATAGATTTCACTCTTGTCAACTAGAAAGAATACCCATGTGTATCTAGTATAATCATCCATAATCATAAATCCATACTTCTTTCCACCAATACTAGCATATGTGGTTGGTTCAAACAAGTCCATATGCAAGAGCTCAAATGCTTTACTTGTACTCATCATGCCCTTCTTAGGATGTGTGTTTCCAACTTGTTTGCCGGCTTGACATGAACTACAAAGCTTATCTTTCTCAAAAGTGACATCTTTCAAGCCTCTAACTAGATCATGCTTACTAATTTGTTCAATTGTTTCATTCCAACATGACCAAGCCTTTTATGCCATAACCAACCCAAACTTGACTTAGAGATTAAACAAGTTGATAATTGAGTTTCACTAGAATTGAAATCTACAAGATATAGGTTGTCATATCTAAAGCCTTTGAATATCAAATTTGAGGCATCAATACTAACAATTTCAACATCATCAACCCCAAATATGCATTTGAAACTAAGATCACATAATTGTGCAACCAAGAGCAAATTGAAGTTGAAGCTTTCAACTAGCAACACATTTGGGATGGACATGTCATTAGATATTGCAATCTTACCAAGTCCTTTTCACTTTCCCTTTCTTGTTATCACCAAATGTAATTGCATCATAGCCACTATTTGCACTTGTATTGAGAGAACCAAACATACTAGAGTCCCCGGTCATATGTTGAGTGCATCCACTATCAACCACCCAATGCATTGCTCTGGATTTGTAATTGACCTACAAAAAGAGATCAATTCTTTTTAGGTACCCAATGTTGCTTGGGTCCATGGAGGTTAGTGACTAAGCTCTTTGGTACCCAAATGATCTTCTTTTTTAGACCCAACATGGATGTACCAACAAACTTAGCCTTCACACAAATTGAGCCCTTAGTAAGAAGAATCAAACTTAATTGAGGATACATGAGAGTTGGATTGCTTGCTTTTGCATTCATGCTCCAAATGACCAACTTGTTTGCATTTTGTGCAATACCGACCATTTCTCTTCACAAAACAAGACTTGTGAGGAGCAAAGGCGGTCTTGCCTTTCTTGGGAGTGTAGCCCAATCTCTCTTTATGGAGAGCTACTCGTTGGCTACCCAAGCACATAAGCAAGCGGTCCTCACCACCATAAGCCTCGGCTAAGGAGTGATTGAGCTTTTTAACCTCCTCCTTCAGGTTCTTGTTCTCAACTACTAGTGAGGGGTCACTAGTGGGTGAGGTAGTAGTGGAAGTGCTACAAGAAGGGTTAGTGGTGGCAACAATAATAGGTTCACAAGATATGTCACATCTCACACCTATGTTGCAAGTTTTAATTTCCTTCTTTTGTACTTGACTTTGTGTTGACATCTACTAACGTCGCCAAATCTAACTATATAACTTTTAATACGAGAAACGAGATTAGAAGATGTATGGTAATTAATTAACATGTCATTAGCAACTAGCCACTTATCTATTACCGACATTCTTATGCATGAACTTAGTTGTCATCCCAAGTTATATATGCTAAGAATAAATAAAGGTTTCATATATTATCCAATGTGACTAGGCAGAAATATATATATATATATATATATATATATATATATATATATATATATATATATATATATATATATATATATATATATATATATATATATATATATATATATATATATATATATATATATATATATATATATATATATATATAAACTAAGAATAGTTCTGCAAGCAGACAGATAATTATACCATTGTAGCATTTTACCTAGAGTCTACCATGTTATCGATTTATATTTATACCACCGGGAAGGATTAGGATAAACTTTAATCTATTATATTGATAGTGATTATATACAATGGATAAGTGACATTACCGATGTCATTTACTCTACTCATAACAGGTAGAGGTCACAAGATAAATAAGATAAATAAAGGTGATAAGTATGATCAAGCATCATAAATAATGAATAAACATCAAAGCACTCTCTAGTCATAGCAATAGCTAGCCAATGGATAAATTAAAGGAATTAATATCTAAGGTAATTCTATAACTACGCCAATAAATAACTCTGATTAGTGCAATTACATCTAGCAATCATTGTTAGATTAGTCCTATATCATGATCACATGTAAAAGGCATCATCTAGGAAGGATGCGAAACAGAGTCATCACCCAACTTCGCGACCGTGCCTGCTTGCCTACATATGGGGGGTGGACTACAAAGGACTTGACGTAGCTGTCACCTACGCGATCTACCACATGACCCGGTACATCAGGGTGCACTCGCAGATAAACAGAATATCTAGACACCATGTCTACATATTGTTCATCATCTACCCAACTATCGTTTGGATAAACGCTATACGAGCAATTACATGAATTCAATAAGATCAAACCAACTATACTAGACATATAATCAAAGTAGACAATGACTATTGTAATCAAGAACATATGAACTATTAAGAACAATGTTTCCCTAATCATAATGAAGAATACAATAATAGTGAAAGAACTAGAACTATACCGAACTCCGTGCTCCAGACAGACGCCGGAGCTCCAGATCCCGCCGAAGAATTAGAAGTCCTCTACTTCTAATCTAACTAGGCTAGAACTATGAACTAGGAGGCTCTTGATGAACTAGGAGGCACTTGATGGCTTGACCGAAGACTTGATGCCTTGGATGAATGATTGGATGCTCCAGGGGGGTCTCCCCTTTATTTATAGCCCGGTGGGTTGCACGTGTGCCGTAGGATCAAACCGACTTAACCAATGGGTGAGATGCATCGTAGGTGGCGGTGGAACAAGACTCCAGAAGGCGACGACGAAACCCTAGGGGGGCGCCGCCCGGCCCCTTTGGCGTCGGCTGGCTCCACCTGTCAGGTGGTGGGGCCTCGGTTGCTTCAGGTGTTCACTGGATCCTTCCCACGTCCTAATGACGATGTTTTCTTCACGGTTAAGTTTCATGTTAATTAAGCACTTTAATCCCTCTCTTAAGCTTTTCTAGAATAGCCCCTAGAAAATACAGAACATGTAAAACTCATGAAAATTGTCAGTTAAAACCCTAGACTAGTGTGTATTCTTATATCCTTTAGTGTCTAAAGTTCTAATAAAAGTTGACGTTATTCACCGTCAACACTTTGCAAGTCCTCATTTTGAGCCACTAGAGAGGAATGAGCTTCATCAAATTTAGTGTGAGACTTTTAAAGCTTCTTATGGTTTTCCTTTAGACTCTCATAAGATGTTCTAAGCTCCTCAAGTTATTGCTCAAGGGATAGCTTATCCTTGCGCAACCCCTTGCAATCCTTTCTAAGTGAATCAAAATGAATACGAGCATCATCAAGCATGTCAATTAATTCTTCTTTTGTTAGGTCATCATTACTATCATCATCACTAGATTCGCTATCAGATGATACCTTTGAGCCTTTGGCCATGAAGCATGAAGGAGTGTCAAAGATGGAAGGCTTATCATGAATTGCAATGCTTGCATGTGCCTCCTTGCTTTTCTTGTCATCATCACTATCTTCATTACTTGAAGATGCATCACTGTCCCATGTCACCACATGAGAGTAGTTCTTCTTCTTCTTGTATGATGACTCTTTCTTTTCTTTCTTCCCCTTCTTCTCATGCTTGTTCTTTTTCTTGCTCTTGTGCTCATCATCACTAGAGTGTGGGCAATCGGCCACCAAGTGATCCTTGCTTCCACAATTGAAGCATCTTCTTGGCCCATCAAACTTCTTTGAATTTTTCTTTCTTCTTTCCTGGTAGCCCTTCTTCTTCATGAATTTCCTAAATCTTCTTACTAGAAGAGCCATCTCTTTATCACTCTCACTTGTGCTTGAAGGGCCTTCACTTGATTCAACTTTTGCTTTGCCCTTGCCCTTTGATGATGATGAGGCTTTGAATGCCACACTCTACTTCTCATCCTTGGAATCTTCATCCTTTTCTTTCTTCTTCTTGTTGGCCAACTCTTCCTTCTCATCATCATCTCTATAAACATCATCGGTCATCACCTCCGCTAGCACTTGGTTTGGTGTCAACTCACTCAAGGTAGTCTTCACCAAAACCGTGATCAATGTAGCAAACCTCTTAGGCAAGCTCTTCAAGAACTTCATGGAGAAGTCACTATCCTTCACATCTTCATCCACCGCCTTAAACTCATTCACAATCACTTGTAATCTTTGGAATATTTCCGGCACACTCTCATCCTCCTTCATCTTCAAGCTAGCAAACTTGTCCTTCAAGATGTATGCTCTTACGGTCTTCACACCCTTGGTGCCCTCATATGATTCCTCAAGCTTTTTCCAAACTTCATGAGCACTCTCAATATTTTTGACTTGCTCAAAGACTTTCTCATCCACGGCCTCATGAATAGCACATACCGTAATGTCATTGAGTTGAAATAACTTCTCTTTGACGGTTGTGGGGTTGGCCGCATTGGCAATCTCAATCTTTGTCTCCACAACCTTCCAAACCTCTCTATTGATTGACTTGATATGAGATGTCATCACACTCTTTGATGTCATCACAATCTTCCAATAGGCATAATTTTCACCATTGAACCGAGGTGGCTTCTTGGTGTTGTTGATGTGAATGTTGAGTTGAGCCATTTTGTCACCGTAGGTTGTTAAGCCTCAAATCAATGTTGCCTCGACTCTGATACCACTTGAAAGGTCCTAAATGGCTAGAGGGGGTGAATAGCATATATAAACTTCTACAAATAACACTTAAGCAAAGTGGTTAGACAATTAAACAGCGAAGCGAATTTTGCACTAGTCTACTAAAAATGCAAGCCACCTAACTGTTCTAAGTTATTGATCCTAAGTTCACACACAAGAAGCTAAGTCACAACTTTACACTACTCCTAGATGAGCAAGTTACACAAGTAAACTACAACAAGAGTAAAGAGTAGAGAGGTGATTTTATACTGCCGGTGTAGAGATGAGATGAATATCAATAAGATCAATCACAATACACAAGAAATCCTCGGCAAGAGATGGACACAATGATTTTTACCGAGGTTCACTTGCTTGCCGGCAAGCCACTCCTCATTATAGCGATACACCCGCTTGGAAGTTCTGCGCTAATTGGCATCACACGCCAAACCCTTCTCAAGGGTGCCGCAAAACCAACACAAGATGGGGATCCACAAGCTACGCACAATCCACTAGAGTAGCCAATTGCGATCTCCCGCGGGGAAGGCTCAAGAATCCCTTACAACTTCACTGATCGAAGGCGGAGACAATCACTAACTCCCCTCAACGATCCTCGCAGCTCCAAGCCGTCTAGGAGTCAGTAAACTCCAAGAGTAACAAGAGAATCCACTGCGAAATCCAATCACAAGTGCCTCTAGATGAACACACTCATGCAATGCACTTGATGCTCTCCAAGCTCACCAAATGATGATCTCAATCAAATGGAATGTGTGAGAGAGGAGTGGAGAGGCTCACTAGCTTGTAGAGTCAATGAATGTCCAAGAGAGAGCACAAGCCGGCCACTCCACTACTTATAGCCCCCACTCAAAGATTCAACCGTTACTCACTGTTTTCGAGGGCGCCAGACGTGAAGTTAGTTCACACCGGACACGTCCGGTGCAGCGTCCGGTGTATCACTCGGCGACATGTGTACTAGCCATTTGAATTCGCCCGCTGCGCGCGCTCACACCGGACGCGGAGCCGTCACACCGGACGCTCCGATGCCCGTGTACGGTGTCCACGCAAAGAGGTTCTAGAGAGCACATTTGCTCACCGGACGTGTCTGGTGCAGGGCCACCGGACGCTCCTCAGCGTCCGACGCTCCAACGGCTCTCTGCTGCTCGCCACGTCTTAGGCACCGAACGCTGGAACAGTGTTCCCAGCGTGTCCGGTGAAGAAATTCGTGCGTCCGGTGAAAACTTCACCGAACTGACCCGAGAGCACAGGGATCACACCGGATGCGTCCGGTGCTACCCACCGGATGCTCCCAGCGTCCGGTGCACATGTTTTTGCACCTTTTCAAAGAGTTAGCAACCGGAAAACTTTGGCAAGTTTCCGGTGCACTTTTCTACTAAGTGGAATCATCGAAAAACGCTGAATCCTACCGAGCAAGCTCGATAGGAGGGAGAGAGGAGCCAAACCCCTCTCTACCACTCAAACTTCACCCCGTTTCTAAAGTCGCTAACACTCCAAAGTGTCTCTCCCTTTATTGCACGTGTGTTAGTATTTTCCAAAGAGTTTTTCACGGGTTTTGTTAGTGTCACTAGCATCAACATGCATATGCAATGAATATGAACACCTAGTGGCACTTTGATAACCGCATTTCACAAACGATTTCTCCCCTCTTGATAGTACAGCTATCTATCCTAAATGTGACCACTCTCTCTGTAGAGTCTTGATTACCAAAAGCAAAGAGCTCCTATTGGTTATACCTTTGCCTTGAGCTCCTAGCCTTTCACCGTCTTCCTTCTCATCCCTTGATGAAGCTTGTAGACACCTTATGATGATGGACTTATACCATTTACATGGATGCCGTCATAAGGGCTTTCTCCTATTGTTGATGGGCTTACACCATTTTTATGGACGCCGTCATTGCCCTTCACTTGTGGCCTACACCGACCTGATCCTTTGCTCCATCTTGTTGTTTGCTAATTAATCTCATGAAACACTTAGAGCAAACATTAGCAAACTAGGTTTCATCAATTACCCAAAACCAAACATGGGCTTTCAGCTTCAAAACCATCGGCGGAGGGTTTTCTTATTGGGACTCAAAACCCAGGCGGATCTTCCGAGGAAACACAACGACACATGGTACAATCCTAGTGGTTGCGTCGAGGCGACAACAAGTCCGGACAGGAAGCGGGGCCGTTGTATCATATCAGCAGAGACAGGCCTACCTCAGAATACCTTATGGTTAGCTTTTCTTCCTGGTGATTATAGACTAAGCGAGGGGCTAAGTGCAAAATGTAATAAGCTCGATAAATAGGTGAGAAGGTTGCACTACCTTTCCATCTCTTTCATTTGTCCTTCTCCTTCATTTAGCACTAGCTTTCCCTCCCCTACTTGGATTCTTGTAAGAGAGGTCCACAACTAAGCACTCATGCTTGTGACTTGTGAGCAGTGATTTTGACTAGGAATCGAGGCCCTAATCTTGTTATGCCCTCTGGGATTCATCACCTCTGTTTGTGATTCGAGTTCATGGTGTTCTTCGTTTTCCCCTCTCTTGTTCCCTATCCGATTCATCATTTTTGAGGCTTTTCAATCCATTTATTTTGCATAGCCTTGATCTAAGACATGCGTTGAAACTTTTGACAAGAGGGAATCAACTAATTCCCCACAAATCCATAGATCCGATTGATTCAAAATCGTTAATTAGTTCTTGGATGAATTCTAGTTCTTTTTGATTTGTCGTTGATTGAGATCAAATTGGAGGTAGATCTTATGGCAGAACCTTGAAAACTGCCTTGTGACCTTATGGCCAAAATTTGGTGGCAGTTTATTCCGATGGATTGAGTTTGATCGATTCTTGGTTCATGGTGATTTTTGTTTCGTTCTGTTTGCACAAGCATGGACAATCCGTGCTCCATCCCCGGATAGTCCGGCCATCGGGGCCGAGCACAGAGAAGCTCAGTGCTCTGCACGGGGTGCAGACGCGGACAATCCGACCCCAAGTGGTGGATAGTCCGCTGTGATTTTTCCCATAATGAACAGAACTATGTCTGTCAGTTTGCTTTCTGTTCTTTGAATGCTGGACAGCCCGGACATTGACTGCGGACAGTCCGCACGTCTCAATTCGGTTGTTAGCAGAAATGAAGGGCCTCAAACAGTCAGTTTCCTATCGGTTTTGTAACAATATGTGGCAAATCTAATTTAACTAAGACACAAGTGAGTGCTAGGTGAAGTGGTTAGAGCAGGTTACGCGCGAGGTGGAGGTCGCAGGTTCGAACCCCCGTGGCCGCGTAGTGCCTTCCCAACTTTTTTATGTGCAAGAGCGCGGTCACGGGTTCAAACCCCCGCGGCCGCGTAGCGCGCGAATTTTGCGCGAAAAATATCGCGACTTCGATGGAGACGGATGGGCGCTGGCCGATGGGTCCCTTCCTAGATTTAATTTTTTTGTTTTGCTATTTTTAAAATCTTATTTTTACAAAAAGATTAGTACATGCGGTTTCTTATATGTACTGCCAATACAAATCGATTTGTACTGGCCGTTCATATACAACCGTCAGTATAAAGGGCTGATTTCAACTGGCGCTTAGCACTGGCGGTTCAAAAAACGCCTGTAAAAGTACATTTAGAACTGGTAGTATTGAACTTTTGTGTACTAGTGGAAATTATAGGACATCTTCCTTATTGCACAACAATCTCACCTCACCATCAGCTTGTCGCCCTCACTTCACCATCAGCTTCTCCCGCCCCCTTCAATTTCACGGGCCCGACATGTTAGAGCAACTCCAGCAGGGCCCCTATATGAGTCCCAATAGCTAAATATGGGGGTTTGGGGTCAAAAATCGCACTCCAGCAGGGCCCCTATTAGAGCCCCAAAATGTAGGTGGGCACCAATATTCACCCTCCAGCCCCAATTCCTGTTGGGCCAATAACTCACCCCCCATCCTCACGCGCGTACGACCACAACCACCGCCGGCGTGCTTCTCCGCCTTGCGTCCTCCCATGCCGGCCTGCTGCATCGCCCATGGCTCCACCACGCGAGCTCGACGACGCCCATGGCTCTGCCACCCGAGCGCTCTGCCTCGTCGGGTGGGCCGCTGCTCCCCTAGGCATACCCTCTCCTCGCCGGCGGCAAGATCCACAGAGGGCAGGGGCGGCAAGCGCGACGGCGAGCGGATCCCATGGCCACCTCTCTCTCTCCGCTCCCATGGCCCCTTCCGCAGACGCGAGCTCGACGACGCCCTTGGCTCCGCCACATGAGTGCTCTACCACGTCGGGCGGACCGCTGCTCCCCCAAGCGTTCCCTCTCCTCGCCGGCGGCCAGATCCACAGAGGGTAGGGGCGGCAAGCTCGACGGCGAGCGGATCCTATGGCCACCTCTCTCTCCTCTCCCATGGCCGGCTCTATCCGTTGCTCGAGCACCTCCAGAACGCAGAGATAAAGGAACGAGAAAGAAGATGGAGAAGTGACTGACAAGCGGGTCCCATGTGTCAGCGGCTATGTGAAGGAATTTGGGGACCTTCATTTGTGTGCTACTGCTGGAGTTGAAGCACAGATTTGGGCCAACAAAAATAGGGGTGGACACCCAAATAAAAAATGGAGGGCTTGATTTAGGGGCTACTGCTGGAGTTGCTCTTACCCATCGTCCGTCATTAGCGTTCACACTCCTTCGCAGGCGCAGGGCATCTTGTACAGCTGTAAATATGTACTCCCTCCATCTTAAATTATAAAAAGTTTAACTATACCCTATCTTATTCAAAACAAATATATGCAAATATAGTCAATTTTAAGTCATTTTTTAAGAAAATTTATTAATAAAACAAGACACAATAAAAAACTGATAGTTTGCACAAATTTTTAAATAATACGAGTGGTCGAAGTTGTGGCAAAAAGGTCAAATGCCTTATGTTGGAACAAGATTTCAACACACGGAGGGGTGACCCTCGCTTGGCAACTCACGCTACAATCATAATCTCCGCTCGATGGTGAAGGCTCAGAGACTAGGGAAGTGGTGAGGCTAGATGAATCAGGATCTCATTTAATTGTGTTCTACCCACCGGTATATGGGGTAATGAGTCCCTCTTTTATAGTCTACACAGAAAGTACATGGAAGACCCCAACTGCTATGACCCGAGGTCCGAGAGAAAGAAGAACATGTATGGCGGTACTAGTAGTTACCACTCCTCCTACTACTGCTAATATCTACTATTTTACACTACTGCTTCTGCACAAAAACCAGTCTTAATGATGTTTTGTACATATATCATGCATGCAGTGTGCCTAGCAACCTGAAGGCTCTATCTTGTATGGATACTATACTTATGAGTACCTCAGGGGTGCGGCAGGTTCCACCAGAGTTGGCCGTAGCTTAAGAATTCATTACCATGGTGGCGAAAGGGACATCATTCAAATAATAGCCTACATTTGTAAGTTTGTCACAGATGAATGTTGTCATGTTGGGGGGAAGTTCTTCAACCTCGAGACTGATCTCGCGACAGAGGAGAAGTGCGAGAAGCTACGCAACTAGAGAACCAGCGGTCTAAACATGGATGACTACAAGATGCCATACATGTTTGACTAGGTTATGCGTGAAAACAATTTGATAAACTTTACAGATCGTTGTATAAGTTTTGTAATATGAGTAGTATGTGCCACAATATGTATGGCGCATAGAACAATGATATCAGGACGACATATGATTTAATGTGATATATGTGTCTACTCTTTGTACATGTATTTTGTGCTTTATATGTGTTTTGAATCTGAGAAAATGTGGTTTCAAATTCAAATTCAAATACAAAAAAAAAATTATTCATGAAAAATGTTAATCGAGGCGGGCGCATAAAAACAAACGCCACGGTTCAAGCAGCAACGAAGGCAGGTGGTTTAAGTGAACCACCTCGGTTAATGCCATTAACGGATGTGTTATCTTAAACCGCCCACCTCCGTTAATTCCATTAATCGTGACGGTTGGCCAACCTCGTTGGTTAAGGCCACAATTTTACCATGACCTTAGGTCCAAGACAGTTGGGTTGCCCGCCTCGGTTAAGCATTTCTTCCTGCCTCCGTTTAAATTACTGCAGCAGTGAAAGCTTCCTTGAGAGTCATAGCACCCCTCGAAACAAACGGTTCGCAAAAACATCAAGTGGAGAGGAAGATCAAGCATCAGGAAGGGAAGCGGAGAAGCAAGAAATCGAAGACCAAATAAAACTTACTCGAAATTGAGGCACCAAGTTTCATATGAACCACCACGGTTAAGGCCGCTCTTCTTTTAAAATCAACTCTTGCATACATGAATGATTACACTGGAAAAATCATCTACGGATCATTGTCCGCCTAAGAGAAGAAGAGAAGGGAAAACCTACTGCATGTCCGAAACAAAAGTGGTGAAAGGGGAAGTGGGCAGCCCTCTCGTATTTATTGAGCCTTATTACATTTTTCTAGTTAGTCCCCTACATTACTAGAGGTGTAAGAATGGCCAACAATTTTTAAATTGTCGGCCATTAATTTGTAGCGTTTGGAAGTACAATTACCGAACGTATACCGTTGGGAAGTCGTAGATCTCGACGAGATATGGAACTTTATAGTTGAAACATTTTCTTCATATCTCAATTTCAAAATATATTAGGGTGAGTACTAATGGAATACTTCTACTAGTTGGTCACAAGTGACTATGCGGTGCCATAGTAAGGGGCATAACGCGCGAGACTAGAGGTGCTGGATTTGATTCCCAAGGATCACATATGCTTATATTTCTTGCGAAAACAAAAGAAAGTGCTTGCAATTGTGTGTGGCTCGTGGTTGCCTATGCTCCTTAGATAATAGAATTTTTTGCTATTTTTTGATCCCAATTTGCAATTTTAGGAAACAATTTGTATTGGGGTTTTTCTTAAGAGAATAGATAGAGTAAATAATTTGTAGATGTGGTTGTCATTTGAAAACAGGAAGTGTAAATGATTTGTAGAAGCAGTTGTGTTAAGGAAATAGCAAGTATAAATCATTTGTAATGGTGGTTTCCTAGAAGACGCCTGTGAAGCTCGCAATTTTTTATCAGCCTTTCACAGTGGCGGTTATGCAAAACGCCAATAAAAATGCATGGTTCTGAAACCGCCAGTATGCATGTGCACTGTATTAGTGGGATATCTGGGCATATGGAAACGAGCCAATACAGTCGAAAATTCAACCGAAACGGCTAGAAGCTGGGAACTTAAGCCGAAATACCACAATCACAGGACCATTTCACAATTCACAAAATTCACAAACCCCAAATCACAATTGGGGTCCACACACAATAACCGACTTCAGATCACCATAAGTAGGTCCACACATAAAAATAGTTTCACAAATGACCCTAATAATTTAATATGAGACCACACTTCCAGAATTCTACGACGACATGAATTTAATTTTTGTCACAACTCTCCATCATCCATCTTGTCAGGATCATTTCCATTGTCATCTTCCTACGTATGTGTGGTCATATTTGGTGAGTTTAGCAAAATTTCCTACATACGGGTCAGTGTTAGGCCAACAAGCTAGGTTTATGGGCCATGCTGAAATCCAGTAAAATTCTGGACCAAGTCCGGAATTCCAAAAGTACAGATGGAAAAATTCCATTTCTACTCCCATTCTGATTCCGAAAACCTCCATTTCGTGTTCCATACTGTTTTCGGATTTTTATAAAAAATGCGGAAACTATCAGGTCAAATATTGAAAAATAGAAGATTCAGAACGGGGAAATTTCAATCCATTTTCAACCCTAACCGCACTTGGCCGAGTGCGCTCCTTCACCATGGCCAATGCCCCGGCCACCACGGGCAGCACGCGGTGCTTCCCGATGCCATGGGAAGTGGGACTTGGTGTGGACGCGGACGCCACATGCAGACTGACGAGCCACGACAACGTCATGGGTCCGTGCTGGCAGGACTATGTCGTCGTCATCACTCATAGTGTGGAGGACGAAGGTTGCGGCAGCGCCGTCATGAGTAGTTGCAATGTGCGGCCGAGGTTGGCCGCAGCGATGCCGAAGTCTGTTTGGCGGTGGAGACGAGGCAGCTATAGCTTGCATGCAGAGCCCAATTAATCTCCCACAAAAAAAATGGTGATATTTGTCTCTAGAGAATTATAATTAAAATGCACAGCTTCTTAATCTGTCAACAAACTCGTTCGAATCATTGTGTGAAAGCTATTTTTTTTCAGCTTAACCTTCCTCTGTTTCTTTTTTGAGCTGTTTCTAGAAAGGGCGTTTAGCGAAAATAATATCTTATCCCACAGCATCTTATGAACTGTTGGTGAGGTCCTGCCAAACGGGATATCTGAATATTAACTTCTCTTTAACGACGAATAAAATGGAGATCAACCGCCATGCCCACGCGTCCCTTCTGCTACAGTAACGGTCTATTCATAATGTTCATGGTACTGCAGCATTGGGAATTTTACTGTTCATCCGAATGAAAATACTATTCATACAGAATTTTATATACTTTTCAGTTACTGTCTATTACTGTTTACGTGAATAAAAAACTGGCGCGGCGCAGCGCGCCGTCCATCTTAGTACATCTTTACTCCCACAAACTTTTACTAATTAGTTGAGCTGCTGTCGCCACTCGGTCCAGATATGCGGGTGAATTGAATGAAGGATCGGAAACGGCGACTAGAGGGGGGTGAATGGGAGACTTAAATTTCTTTCAAAATATTCGGCCACTGTCCCAACATCACATCCAAACAAGCAAATAAAACACTATGATGTTCACGACCCAACCGAGTGGGTGGATGTTCTCCAGAACACAGCGGAATACCACGAAGCCAACGTAACAAGCGGAAATCGAATCGGGGCTCAGACGCAAGAGAAACGAGCAAAATAAGTTTACTGTAAAAACTTGGTTACTGTAGCGACGAGCACTGTAGCGGCGAAATTTCTGAAGCTCTGAAAGCTAGCTGCTGAATGGTGCTGCAAGTCTGCTGCTCGGCCTTGCTGCTGATGGAATTTCACACAGTGATCAAACTCTGAATTAACCAGAGGAGCAAGCATCGAGCAGATGGATTTCTGATAGAAACGAAAGAACGTTGCTCTGCAGAAAGAAACAATAAGCAGTATCTCAAGCAATTAGAAAATCAAGCATAGATCAGCTTTGAGAGGGAATTAAATATTCCAATCACTGTTGCTTGACAGTGACAATTCAAAAATAGAGAGAAGCACATCACGGCCATGTTTAGATTGCAAAAAATTTCAAACTGATGAATAGTAGCACTTTCGTCTTATTTGGTAAATATTGTTCAATCGTGGACCAACTAAGCTCAAAATATTCATCTCGTGATTTCGAACTAAACTGTGCAATTAGTTATTTTTTTACCTATATTTAATGCTCCATGCAAACGGCTAAAAATTGATGTGATGGAGAGAGAGTGAAAAAACTTGGAATTTGGAGGCGATCTAAACAAGGCCCACGTTCAGAATTATCCACTGTAAACTGGACAAGAGATGGAATCTGCAGTCAATCTGTTTCTGCAGTTCAGACATATGAATAAATCATCTTTGTAAAACCTGACTGTAAAGAAGAACAACAGGAGAGGCAACGCTCGATTCCCACTGCACCGGTTTGCCTGGCTGGAGAGCGCGTTCACGAAGTACTCTGCTCAAGAACGAAAAAGAACGAACAAAGATAGAGAAAGGGAAACGCACAGAACAAAGCTGGAAGGAGCGGACTCGACCTGGGAGATCCAAGCACAGGAACAGACACGAGGTGTGAGCGTGCGCTGCTCATTTGAGCACGCTCGATGCTTTAGCACGAGCGCTGGTAGCGCTGCCTGACCCCATGACTACTGCTCGTTGCTTGAACAGGAACCGAGAGACTTGAGCAGTCGAACAGAGAAAACGAGCACTCCAAAAATCCGACACAACCGGACCAAATCAAAACAGCTCGTCCTCAAAATTTGCACAGATGAAATTCACCTTAGAACGAACCTATCCCTAAAAAATCATGGCCCAAATCCAACTTAATCTCCCGAAAAATCAGATCGCGTGCACGAACGAAACTGGGGAAAAACTAAGAACACACGGAAACAAAAATCACAACAACAAGTGACGAATCCCGGAGGAGTTACGAGGTTAGGGGCTCGATTCCCAACTCAAAACATCATCAACAAGTTGCTAAGAGTGCTTAGGATGAGCCTCTCAAGAGCCCTAAGCTAGAGAGAGAAACTAGAGAGAGAGGAGAGATGAGAATGAAAGGCTGAGGAGGAGAGGATGGCTGCCATCTCCTTTTAACGACTTATTACATTTCGCAGTTTAGTCCCTACTTGCTCTCTACTCCTAATCAGGCGAGCTAGCTAGCCCTAGGACATTCTGGAATAGCCTGTCTCTGTGAATGTGATCGGACGACCCCGCTTCGTGCTCGAGTTGCCGTCGCCTTGACGCAACCTCGGAGATTCCGCCGTGTGTCGCCCCGCTTCCTGCCGGAAGCAGCTCCGCCCGGGTTTTGAGGCCCAAACCTGAAAACCGTCCTGAACCACGTCCCGTCGGCCCGCGTACCGCTCGAGTCTCTTGACCATGTTCAATCGCGCCTATCGAAGTCGCAGTGTCCGCCACCGCAGCTGGCGCTCCGGCATCCAAGTCCCTCGGCCCAAGTTCCGCATCCGTCCTTCACCGCTCCCAGTCCATCGGCACGGCCCGCTTACTTGACCTTCACTTCGCCATCCGCCACTGCATCCGAGCCCAACACCTGCACATCACAAGCCGACCAACATGCCAAGTGAACTCCGTTGGCAATCACTCATCACAAACCTGACCAAGTCCCCACTTGGGTCCGCAATCTCCCCCTTGATGAGTGCATTGTCAACACCAACACAGATAATCATGATATAGTGAGAATAAGAGGAAGAAGAAGGAAGGGAAAGAAGAAAACCTGCCCAAAAGACCACAAAAGCAATGACAAGCAAGCACATGGTCACTAAGCAAGAACAAGTGCAAAGGAAAGCTAGTCCCTCTAGAAAGAGGCGAGGCTCAACACAACTAGCTTCCAAACTCCCCCTGAATGTGTGCTCAACTCAAAAGTGTGTGTGGAAATCTCTCCCCCTTGTTGACACATGCACACATCAAGGTTCCCAAAACCTTCTCTTCTCAAACATGCAAATGCATATGAATGCAAAAGCTTCAGGAGTATAGCCATTAGTTTGCCAAAATGCTCATCAAGATACGGGTAGTAGAAGCTCAAGATGATCAAAAGAACAATCCATATGAGAGAAGCATAGTGAGCAATTTTGATACCAAAGTTTAGAATGTCCACCACTAAGAGTAGGACATAGCATATATAGAAAGGAGATCAGATCAAGTGCTAAATAATTGTATACAAGGTGAACTATCCGAAGCCAAGGTCACACATCAAGTCATAGAAGAATCTAACACAAGTGAAAATTTTTAATTTAACCAATTTCTCTACATTAGGTGTTTCACAAGTATTAGCAAGACATGTGTGTACGAGAGGTTATATGTATTGTTTCGCCTAACTTTTCAACCATGCATAGCCTATGTCAAAGACAATGATTAGCTAAAAGCAATGGTTTCGGTCATCCACTACAAAGCTCTAGTTCATCCAAATGTGCAATAGGAAGCCGTCTAGATACTTTGAGGTGGTACAATACATATCCATCTCGATCTTTTCATCACTTAACTTAGATTGCAAGATTTTAGCACAATGTGAACTAGATAGATCTAAGCAAGTGAGTGAAACAAGGTATGAGCCATAGCAACCAAGTATATAAGAGATAGCATATGAGAGCTCAACAAGTCCATACATACTAGTTACCAAACTCAAGGGTGAACAAGTTTTTTTGATTTCATTAATATTAGTCAAGTTCACATAAAAAGTCATGTTTAACTCAATAAGGGTTCAAATGAGCAAAGAGAGCCAAAACATGTATCAACGTACCAAGATAGGCATAGAAACAAACTCATAGCTATATTCTTGAAGCTCAAAATGATATATGTCACAAAATGCCATGAAAATGCAAATATGATACAAAGGTGAAACAAGACTCTAAGCTACAAAAGAATCTAAAACTAGTGTACAATCCAAAGTTTCCTCCTCTAAAAAGGGAAACAAACTCCGAGTTCACTCCTCAGCCGAGCAAACTTGGTCAGGTCAAGTGGCTTAGGGAAGATATCAGCCAACTGGTTATGTGTGTCCACGTGAATCAGGTCAATGTCACCCTTCTCATAGTGATCTCTCAGGAAATGGAACCTCACCTCGATATGCTTGGTCTTAGAATGTAACACTGGGTTCTTTGCTACGCTAATGGCGCTCATGCTGTCACAATAGAGTGGAACATGTCTAAAAGATAGACCGTAGTCCCTCAAGGTCTGCACCATCCATAGCAACTGAGAACAGCAAGCGGCAGCAACTACATACTCAGCCTTACAGGTAGACTGGGCAATACCACTCTGCTTCCTAGAAGACCAAGACACTAAGGAAGTCCCAAGAAACTGACAGGTGCCAGACGTAGACTTACGATACACACGACAACCCGCATAGTCAGCATTAGAATAGCCACAGAGCGAGAGGGTGGAAGCGGCCGAGTACCATAAGCCGAACTCTGGAGTGAATCACAGGTATCTGAGAATTCGCTTGATGGCTTAGCGATGAGATGATCTCGGTGAAGACTGGAATCGTGCACACAAACACATGGCAAACTGGATATCCGGTCGCATCACCGTCAAGTACAGCAAGGAACCGATCATGCTATGGTACTCCTTCTGGTCCACCACCTCTCTTTCCTTGTCCTCATCAAGGGCCATCGTGGTTGACATGGGCGTCGAAAGAGGCTTGGCCTCACCCATATCGAACCGCTTCAGCAGATCCTTCGTGTATTTCCCTTGATGGACCAAGGTGCCTTCTTGGGTTTGCTTGATTTGCAACCCAAGGAAGAAGGTTAGCTCTCCCATCATGCTCATCTCGAACTCCCTGCTCATGGTATCTGAAAACTTGGCCACAAGAGCGTGAGAAGAACCCCCAAAGATGATATCATCCACGTATATCTGCACCAAAAGGATGATATCATCCACGTATATCTGCGCCAGAAGGAGAAACAAAGTCCTATCCACTGAGCCCATTTGAAAACCCTTTCCTAGAAGAAATGTCTTAAGGCGCTCATACCAAGCTCTAGGAGCTTGCTTCAACCCGTATAAAGCCTTGTGAAGCTTATACACGTGGTTGGGAACTTAGGGCTCTCAAAACCAGGGGGCTGCCTCACATAAACCTCTTCCTCTATATACCCATTAAGAAACGCACTCTTAACGTCCATCTGATATAGCTTGAACCTTTTTAAGGCTGCAAAAGCTAACAGAATCCTAATCGCCTCTATACGGACAATAGGAGCAAAGGTTTCCTCATAATCTCTCTCCTCTTTCTGGCAGTATCCCAGTGCTACCAATCTAGCCTTATTCCTCACAACCACCCTATCTTCACTCTGTTTGTTCTTAAAGACCCACTTGGTACCAATGGGATGACACTCAGGGGGTAAAGGAACTAAGACCCAGACATGGTTGCGCTCGAAATTCTCTAGCTCCTCATGCATGGCGTTAATCCAATCGGGATTAGATAGAGCCTGTCCAACATCTTTGGGTTCAGAATCAGAAACAAATGCTGAGTGAGCGAAATGAGAGATAGACCTGGACCGCGTAACACGCTGGTCAATGTCACCGATCATCGTCTTAGGAGGGTGGCGACGCTGAATGTGTCGAGGTGCAGCCCTCGATGAAGTCGCCTCCCCCTCGGCAGCAGCTGGAGCCTCCTTAGGTGCAGCATGCACGGGCTAAGTGGCCTGCTCAAACGGTCCCCATGTAGTGGAAGAAGAAGGCTCAGGGCCATGAGCTGAAGTAGTGGAAGCAAGCTCGACTAGGGCAGCTGGTGGAGGCAGCTCGGGATCACCCCAATCGACGTCTTCCTCTCCATCCTCCACAAAGATGGTCTGCTCAAACTCATCATCACCAGCACGCTCAAAGACAGGAGAAGAACAAGGCATGGTTTTGTCGAATGTGACCACACAGGTCTCCATCACACGGTTAGTTTTAAGGTTAAGTACACGATATGCACGAGAGTGAGTGGCATAACCAAGAAAGATACCGTCTAAAGACCTAGACTCAAACTTGTCCAAATTATCTTGTTTGAGGATGAAACATCTACACCCAAACACCCTTAAGTGGCTTACCTTGGGTGGTCTTCCAAATCGCAGCTCATAAGATGTCTTCTTAGTGAAAGCCCGAAGAAAGATACGATTGGAAACATAGCAAGCTGTGTTGATTGCTTCGGCCCAATAGTTCCTAGGAGTCATATGCTCATCAAGCATCGTCCTAGCCATCTCAACAAGGGTCCGATTTTTACGCTCAACAACACCATTTTGTGGAGGGACATAGGGTGAGGAAAACTGGTGCTCAAGACCCAAAGAAGCACAAAACGTCTCAAATTGAGTATTCTTGAATTCTATACCATTGTCACTGCGAATCGCTCTCATGGTATTCTTTGGTACCTCATTTTGAAGACGTAAAATCAAATCCTTAGCACAAGAGAAAGCCTCATCTTTGCCCACCATGAAAAACACCCAAGAGTAGCGCGAAAAGTCATCAACTATCACAAGCACATACCACTTCCCACCTTCTGACCTAACCCAAGATGGACCTACCGTGTCCATGTGTAAGAGTTCCCCGGGTTTCTTGGTCATAATTTGGTTCACGGGGGAATGAGAAGCGGCTACCATTTTGCCATGACGACAAGGGTGGCATACAAGATCTTTCTCAAATTTTAGTTTAGCCAATCCTTGGATTAGACCAAGTGAACTTAGTCTAACAAGTAGATCGAAGCTCAAATGTCCAAGCCTCCTATGGCACTTCCAAAGATCAGAAGAAGATCCCGCAACCAAACATCGAGAAGCACCAAAAGAGCGATAGAAATCAGCTCTAAACACGCGGCCAAAGGGAGTGATCCGGCAAACAAGATCACCCCGCGAATCCAACACTCTAGAACAGCCGGATTTAAAACGAACTTCAAAGGCGTCTTGAAGAAGTTGCGAAACCGAGAGCAAGTTAAAATGCAAGTTGGACACAAGAGCAACATCTTTCAAGACAAAGCCATCATTCACTCTAATGGTACCTCAGGAGAGAACCTTACCCCTGCTATTGTCCCCGATGGTGATGTACTCCTTGACATGCACGGGGTCAAGGCTGGAGAACCATTTTGGATTTCCGGTCATGTGGCGTGAGCAACCGGAGTCAATGAGCCACGTGTTCTCCAAGCCTTCGTCCTGTCATCAAAGATAAGACATGAAATAAGCGTATGGTGCAACACTGGGGTTAGTGAAGTAGGAAGGATACCAGTGTTGTCCCATCCGCTTAGAAGCAATGCTAGGAAAAGCACTAAATTGACCATGTCCCATAGAAGAAGGAAAGCGATCACCACTAGAGTAGAAACGTAGTCCGCTAGAAGGGTAGTACACAAAACTCCCACCCCGGTGTCCATAGCCTTTGCAATCATGGCTTGGGCTACGCCGGGCACGACCACCTCGTGGTCTAGCAACCAAAGGCCTAGTACCTTGAGGCATTGCACCTCTTGGCCTAGCGAAGCGCCTCTCAACCGGTGGCACATGTACACCATGGGGTTGGCGATATGTGTTCCGGTTGTTCACCTCGAACTCATGCCTCTCATCCTTCTTCCTCCTAAAGCAAAACCCAACTAGGTGACCATTCCTCTTGCAATACTCACAATGATACCTCACTTTGGGTGGTGAGTTCACTTTCTTGTAGTTTTGGTTCACTCTAGGTGGAGGTTGGACCTTAGGAAGGGGTTCCTTAGGGGCATTTGGCAATGTGTCAAGTGAGTTTCGGAGGTGGTTTGGCTTGGGAGCCCAAACTTTCTTGACCGGTGGAGCTTTTGGAGGTTCAATAATCACTCCATCCTCGGCAATGGGTTGTGGTGGCTTAGGTGGAGTGAACTTGGTGAGCTTGAGTGGAATAGGATTTTTCTCACTAGGAGTCATGCCACTAGCTTCACCTACCTTCCCAAATGCATTCCCATCTTTCCCACATAATGCAAAGCCTAAACCCGAGCCATCCGTTCTCCTACGGAATTGGCTCACCATCATGCCCAATTGGGGCTCATTGCAAGAGACCCAACTCAGGATGGTACGGAGGTAGGTGTTTTCCTTCTCAACATGCTTCTTAGCATGCCTGCAATTTCCAAGCTCGATCTCCAAAGCTTCACACAAAGCACATTTCCCATCAACGATGCTAACCGAATTGGCCTTCTCAAGCAAGGCAATCTTGGCATTCTTCTCTGCCAACTCGGTTTGCAAGCCTGAGCAAGACTTGCACGCACCCAAGAGAACCGGTCTCGCCTTCACCTTGGCTAACTCCTCTAAAGAGCGGGCGTACTTGGACTGCAAAGTAGCCAAGTTACCCATGTGCACAGCACACTCATCACAATCAAGCTCATTGGTGACCACCACACTAGACTTAACCAACTCAAGTTCTTTCACGGCTACCTCCCACTTCTTCTTGAACTCATTTCTCTCAAGGGCAGCGCGTTTCAACAACTTATCTTGGCTAACTAGTGTGGAATTTAAGACATCAATTTCAGCAACAAGGTCATCAGAATTGAGCGATACCTGCGATGTAGTGTCATCCTCAAGCGCCTTGCCCTTCCCGGACTCCAACTCGGCATCCTCGATCGCCATGGTGCAAAACCCCCCAAGGTTGGAGGTGGCAACGAAGCACAAGCCATTGAGCTTGTCCTCCACCTTCTTGGTGGCTTCATCATCACTCGAGGATGCATCTTGATCATCGCCGAAGTCATCGTCGATGTCGCTGAGAGAGGCGAGGAAGGCTCGCTGCTTGGCTCGCATCTTCTTGTGGAACTTCTTGTACTCCTCCTTGTCGAAGTACTTCACCTTGTGCTTGTCGGAGGTATACTCCTTCTTGTCCCGCCGGTTGGAGTGGTCGTGCTTGGATGAAGACTTGCCCCTCTTGGGACAATCGGTGATGAAGTGGTCCAAGTTCCCGCACTCGAAGCATCCTTCTTTGCGACCTCCACGCCAGCGATTCATCCGGTTGTTGTGAAACTAGGAGAACCGATTGATGACGAGAGCAAGCTCATCGTCACCAAGCACCTCTAGCTGCTCCTCTGTCACAGTCACAAGAGAGGACAAGGCAAAAGACAATTGTGAAGGGTTAGGAGAAGAAGGTGCGCCATTACCTCCATTACCTGACACCAATGCCATAGATGGTGAAGTGGGATTCCGAATCTTGGCATGGGTAGCTTGATCTATTTCAGCAGCCTTGAGCTTGCTAAATAGCTCATCTACCGTGAGGGTGTCATAGAAGGAGGACTCAGTGATAGCTGTCACTCGCATGCCCCAAACTCTAGGATCTAAGGCATGAAGAAGCTTAAGGGCTCTCTCATGGTCATCATAGGGAAGCTGTGCTTTGTTGGCCCTCATCTTGTTTATCACGGTTTGAAAACGTGAAAATAAGGAATCGATCGACTCTCCATCTAGTTGATTGAAATTCTCGTACTCTCGTTTGTACGTTTTGTAGAGACGATTCTTCACTTGGGCGGTGCCCTCGTGATAGGCTTGAAGCCTCTGCCATATCTCATGAGCTGTCGTACAATCCGAGACACGCTCAAACTCCGAAACTGACAAGCTCGAGAAGAGAACACTCCGAGCACGAGAGTTGGCGTTGTGTTGGTCCTTTTGTTCCTGAGTAATCCGTGCCGCTGGAGCCAACACAACGTAAGCCTCGTTCTCGACGATCTCCCACACGGTGTAGTCGAGGCTTTGAAGATACGCCGACATGCGAATCTTCCAATAGGCATAATTCGACCCATCGAAGGGAGGTGGCTTTCCGGCGCCACGATCCATGTCGCCTTCGCGGATCACAGACCGATTAAGGTAGAGTGATCCTTAACCGGCTCCGATACCAATTAAAGGACCGAAAACGACGACCAGAGGGGGGTGTATGGGAGTCTCAAATTTCTTTCAAAATATTCGGCCACTGTCCCAACATCACCTCCAAACAAACAAATAAAACACTGTGATATTCACGACCCAACCAAGTGGGTGGATGTTCTCTCGGAACACAGCGGAACACCACAAAGCCAACGCAACAAGCGGAAATCGAATCGGGGCTCAGACGCAAGAGAAACGAGCAAAATAAGTTTACTGTAAAAACTTGGTTACTGTAGCGACGAGCACCGTAGCGGCGAAATTTCTGAAGCTCTGAAAGCTAGCTGCTGAATGGTGCTGCAAGTCTGCTGCTCGGCCTTGCTGCTGATGGAATTTCACACAGTGATCAAACTCTGAATTAACTAGAGGAGCAAGAAACGAGCAGATGGATTTCTGATAGACTGAAAGAACTAGCAACAAAAGAACGTTGCTCTGCAGAAAGAACCAATAAGCAGTATCTCAAGCAATTAGAAAATCAAGCATAGATCAGCTTTGAGAGGGAATTAAATATTCCAATCACTATTGCTTGGCAGTGACAATTCAAAAATAGAGAGAAGCACATCACGTTCAGAATTATCCACTGTAAACTGGACAAGAGATGGAATCTGCAGTCAATCTGTTTGTGCAGTTCAGATAGATGAATAAATCATCTTTGTAAAACCTGACTGTAAAGAAGAACAACAGGAGAGGCAACGCTCGATTCCCACTGCACCGGTTTGCCTGGCAGGAGAGCGCGTTCACGAAGAGCCTGTTTAGTTCCTCCCCCAACCCAAAAAAGTTTGCGCAGTACCCGTCACATCAAATCTTTGGACGCATGTATGGAACATTAAATGTAGGTAAAAAAAATAACTAATTGCACAGTTTGTCTGTAAATGTCGAAACGAATCTTTTGAGCCTAGTTAGTCCATAATTGGATAAATTTTGCCAAATAAAACGAAAAGTGCTACAGTAGCCGAACCCAAACTTTTTCACCAACTAAACAACCCCGAAGTACTCTGCTCAAGAACGAAAAAGAACGAACAAAGATAGAGAGGGAAACGCACAGAACAAAGCTGGAAGGAGCGGACTCGACCTGGGAGATCCAAGCACAGGAACAGACACGAGGTGTGAGCGTGCGCTGCTCATTTGAGCACGCTCGATGCTTTAGCACGAGCGCTAGTAGCGCTGCCTGACCCCATGACTACTGATCGTTGCTTGAACAGGAACCGAGAGACTTGAGCAGTCGAACAGAGAAAACGAGCACTCCAAAAATCCGACACAACCAGACCAAATCAAAACAGCTCGTCCTCAAAATTTGCACAGATGAAATTCACCTTAGAACGAACCTATCCCTAAGGAATCATGGCCCAAATCCAACTTAATCTCCCCAAAAATCAGATCGCGTGCACGAACGAAACTGGGGAAAAACTAAGAACACATGGAAACAAAAATCACAACAACAAGTGACGAATCCTGGAGGAGTTACGAGGTTAGGACCTCGATTCCCAACTCAAAACATCATCAAGTTGCTAAGAGTGCTTAGAATGAGCCTCTCAAGAGCCCTAAGCTAGAGAGAAACTAGAGAGAGAGGAGAGAGATGAGAATGAAAGGCTGAGGAGGAGAGGATGGCTGCCATCTCCTTTTAACGACTTATTACATTTCGTAGTTTAGCCCCTACTTGCTCTCTACTCCTAATCAGGCGAGCTAGCTAGCCTTAGGACATTTTGGAACAACCTGTCTCTGTGAATGTGATCAGACAACCCTGCTTCATGCTCGAGTTGCCGTCGCCTTGACGCAAGCTCGGAGATTCCGCCGCGTGTCGCCCCGCTTCCCGCCGGAAGCAGCTCCGCCCGGGTTTTGAGGCCCAAACCCGAAAACCGTCCTGAACCGCGTCCCGCCGGACCACGTACCGCTCGAGTCCCTTGACCATGTTCAATCGTGCCTATCGAAGTCGCAGTGTCCGCCACCGCAGCTGGCCCTCCGGCATCCAAGTCCCTCGGCCCAAGTTCCACGTCCGTCCTTCACCGCTCCCAGTCCATCGGCACGGCCTGCTCACTTGACCTTCACTTCTCCATCCGCCACTGCATCCGAGCCCAACACCTGCACATCACAAGCTGACCAACATGCCAAGTGAACTCTGTTGACAATCACTCATCACAAACCGGACCAAGTCCCCACTTGGGTCCGCAATGAAAGCGAGCCAATACGGTCCAAATTCAACAGAAACGGTCAGAAGCCGGAAACTTAGCCCGAAATACCAAAATCACAGGGCCATTTCACAAATCACAACTGAGGTCCACACATAATAAACAACTTCAGATCAGCATCTTAAGAAACTATTGGAATTAATACAGGATACTCGCCCAAAGTTTTATTAATTAGTGTAGATGCCATCGACACTCGGTCCAGATTTTTTGTGATGTGATTGAAGTTGTAGCTGGACCTCCAAACACTGATCCTCCGATTAATTTAATAAGGCAGGTAAGTAGGTAGCTACTTGGTGAACTCAAGCACCCAGTAACCCCCGAAGACAGGAGTAGAGCGGATTGGTCCACGAAAGCCGGCATCCATGGCGAGCTTTGCATACTCTTGCTCCGTTCTCTCCCTGCCGCCCTTCAAGCCGTTGAGCAAGCAGATCATGTCGAACTGGAACGGGAAACGACCGGCCTGCGTCGTCTCCGGGCCGCCGGCAGGACAACCTCCATGGCGATCACCTTCCCATTCTCCGCCGGGACCGACCGGTAGCAGTTCTTGAGGAGCTTCACACAGTCCTCGTCGTCCAGCAGGTGCAGCACTGACTGATCGAGATACAACAAAATATATACTACTATTATATTTTCTTTTATAGTTAGATTATTATTAAATCCCTGAATTATATATAAGACACTATACTACCTTCATGAAGATGGCGTCGCCGCTGGGCACGTGGTCGAGCATGTTCCCGCCTACATGTTGTACGCCTACAAGTATATCACGATTCCTATCTATCAGACGGCAATGCCTGGTGCTTGTTTGAGAAAGAATGATACATCATACATGCATATAGCTAGTTGAACCTGGTATTGGCTTTGCTTGGCTGACGACGAAAGGCAGATCCAAGTTGATGCCCTTGATGTGCTTGTACCTAGAGGTGATCATTCCCAGTGTGGTACCATCGCCGCCGCCGACATCGACGAGGACGTGGATTCCGTGGAAGCCGCCGGCGAAGCGCTGGAGCATCTTGTGGCATGCGAGCAACGAGAGCTGGGACATTGCCTGGCTGTAGAGCGCACTCAGCTGAGGGTTCTTCCCCATGTACTCGAACGCCGGCATCCCGTTGGCCATCTCGAACGCCACCCCACCCGACACCACAGCCTCCGCCATATGCTGCCTTCATTGATTGATTAATACAACAATGCAATTAAGCATGCAATTAATTAATCGTTGCAAGATCATAGATGACATTAGATGTGTATATATATACGAGCGAATGAATTAATAATTAATTAACGTACCAGGGATTCAAGAACGGCTGCTGAAACCCGAACATGGCGAGGGCAGCCAGCGACCCCTCGCCGTTGTTGGTGGAGAGCCACCGGCAGACCGGTCCCTTTGCATACCGCCGGAGCGCTGCGCTGCCACCGTCCTCCTCCGTGGAGGTAGAGCACGTCACGACGCCATGGGACGCGAGAAACCGCAGCATCCGGTCCACCGCCGCCGCGGCCTCAGCCATGTTCGGGACAGGCCTTGGCAGCTGGGCAACCAGCTCCCCTGCGGTCACCGGCGCGGCGGTGAGCGCGTTGATGAGGCCGAGCTCCATCGCCGCCTTGAGTGTCATGGAGACGATGTGCGCCGTCATAAGCTCCTGCGCGGTCATGAACGATGCCTCCTCCGCGTCCATGTGTGTGTGGTGCTCAACTCCTCATGAGTAGTACCAGCTGTGGATACAGTCGCTATATAAAGGGGAAAAAGATAAAAACAAATATCTATGGGCGGTACACCGTTGCACACAGCACCCCACGTGCGACGCCGATAGCTAACGAAACATATATCCGTCCGCATCGCATATATATACGTTCAGCTTATACTTTGAATTATAAATTATTTTTCTCTAACAATAAATCAGGATGACTATATATGCTTGTGTTGTGCAGCTAGCCAGCTACCACGTCGTCGGTTTATTTCGCATTCTCATTGGCTAGGCGGCTAGGCGTCAACGTCAAACCGATAACCATTATTGAATAACGCATCCAGTTTCATGTCCGGGCCTAGCTAACTCACACCAACGGCGTTAGCAAATAATTCTCAAACGAGCACCACTAGTACAAAACGCATTTGTCTCGACGGTGGGTATTTTTTTTTATAAAAGCAGTATGTTTTGACGTGCGCTAGTAAAAATCAAACGGTTCCAAACCACATGTAAAAAATATGCATTTTTTCTCTTACAATAAATCGATTTCTACAAGCAGTTTGTTTAAAAAACCACATATAAAAATTATTCATTTGTACTAGCCATTCCTTAAGAAAACTGCCAGTAGAAACCGATTTGTACTAGAGGATTTCTTAAAGAACCGCCGGTATAAATAATTTGAAATTGACTTTTTGTATTTTTCCAGATGACCTCGTATGAAAAAACTATCAAAATGGATGTTGTAGATATAAAAAAGTTATAAAATTTTGTAGTTGATAACATTTTCATTTGAAATCATCTTATCAACGAAAACTATGTTTCAGTTTAGCAAATTTGAAATTTAAATTTTATAAACGGTCTTAGATGGAGAAACTAATAAAATAAAAGTTGTGGGTCTTGAAAAGTTGAGAAAATTTGTAGTTGACAACTTTTCATGAGGTCTCATGACCGCTCAGGTCAAAAACAGACTACGAGAACTTCTCCTTTTTGGAGGATAAGTACATCAATGCCATGTTTGCTCGTTTTTAGGCGGTTATAAACAATATGCAAGCAAATAAGGCACCCTCCGATTTAAGACAATTAAGCTGCAATATGCCCTAGATCGGAGGGTGTGGGATGTTAAGGTGTGCTCCATCCTGGAGTCCGCAAGCTTTGAAACTCTTACCGTGGACGAGCTGTTCAGCAAGCTCAAGTCTACCGAGATTGACTGCCAGACCCAGGCTAAGATCAAGAATCCTTCTTCATCGACGATGGCTTTGGTTTCAGGTAGTGGCTCAAGTTCTTTAGCTAACCCTTCAAAGATGTTGTTTGCCTTGTCTTCCTTGGTTTCTGTCACAGACGAGCAGCTATAGGTACTTGGAGATGACAAGCTTGCGCTGATCATCAGCCAGTTCTTCCGGTTTCACAAAAACCACATGAACTGCGAGCGTGGAGGACGAAAGGAGGAATGTCTCGAGTACAGAGACAACGACCATTCCATTTTGATTTGTTGCATTTTCTTCTTCTCCTTCTTCCCTTTTTCTTCTTCAATCAGTGGATGTAAGCTGCTTCTGCAACCTAATATGTACGACTCTTTTGTGATCACTAGATCTTCATTTACATGTGCTTCGGGAATATCGGTAGTCAGAAGTGACCTTGGCACTAGAGTTCACGACAGTGGCACTGGATCGTACCCTTCTTCCAAAACTTGGCCGGCTGCTCCAGGATGACTATGCATGCTGCCCTCCACGGAGCCAAAGGAGCAGCTTTGTACACTAAAGTTGCTAGCCTTGTCGGCATTGATGAGGTAAGGGAGGAACTAATCACGAAACTGACAAATGAAGATGCTAGCATGTCGTCTGCTAAACAAAGGATAGTCTCTGTTGTTGGCTTTAGAGGACTAGGCAAGACAACGCTTGCTAAAGTTGTTTATGACGTACAAGATTAAACCTCAATTCGATTGCGTAACTTTTATATCAGTGTCTCGTGATCCTGACATTAGAAAGACATGCTTTATGAGGTTGATAAAATAAAGTACATAGACATTCACAACGCTGGTGAATAGGTCAATCGAGCGGCCGCATCGGGTCTCGCCCCACCATCGCTTGCATCGCGGCCGTGCGTTGCGTTGCCCCCATCACTCGCTGGTGCTGCAGTTGGAAGAATAGGGACCGGGGAGGAGAGCTGGAGTGGAACTGTTGTTGGGAGAGGCCGAGAGGATAACATGAGTTAGGGTTTGATTTTTTTTTTATAGGAATGAAGTATCAGGCTGGGCCAGATCAGGCCGGCACGTCATGTTGAGACAGCGGCCCAGGCACGGCCTGCTCATCGGGCTGTGCTGGCACAGGCCCGACAGCTATTGGGCCATGCTATGCTTGGGACGGATTAAAACACCGGGTTGTGGCCCATGCTGTCAGTCTCGGGCCATGTGGCCATCTATACTAGCTTGCCAGGGTAGTAATAATAATTTATTCGACTGCTGCATGCATGCACATAGCGAGGATGGGTGCAATTTCTTGGTGCTGACACGTACGTATATAGGTACATACACTGACAATAAGATGAAGATGCGCGATCTATATGGCGAGGTTAGACGGCCACCCTACCTACCGACGAGCCACACCTAGTGAAAATCTAGGCTTTAACCTTTAACTTCTGATCTAGTTGTTGTAATATATTCTACATATGGATGGAGAAGCTACGCGCTCCTCCCGACCCTGGCGTTGGCGCCACCGCGACGCCACCCCCGCCTCCCGTCTTCCCCTCCCAACCGCCACCTCCACCACCTCCGCCAACTCCCCCGCCGCCGCCGCCACCACCACCGCCGCCGCCCGCCCCTCCTCCGACGCCACCCACAACTCCTGCAAGCCAGTCCCTCAACCATCCACCACAAACCACATCACTGCCCCTGAATCAGCCTCTGGGACCGCCTGCTTCGTCGCTCGAGCCTCGCCTCGAGGCTGCTCCTGCCGGTTTGCCGCGTCGAAGGCCCTCGCCGACGCCCACGCTGGGGGAGATTCTTCAGCAGAAAGTCCTCGCCGAGCTTCACACCACCATCGTGCCAAATCTCATCTGTCCCTCACCGTCTCCTGCGCCGGTATGGGTGACCCCTCCCTCCCGTGAACCTAGATTCAATACCTTCTTCGTGCAGAATGCCTTGCAGCGAATCCTGGCCACTTATCCGGGTCGTCTTAGTGCCACGCGTGTTCGTCAAGGTGTTTTCCGGTTCTTTGTTGCAAATCAAAATGTTGCTAACATCTTGACTGTTGTGGGTGCCGTTCATTTGGGTTCTACCTTGCTCTTTCTTCACGGTTCCTTGCACAACGCCATTGCTACGTTCGAATGCTTGCCCCTGACCTGCGAGGTAGACGACGACTTAACGCCTGACGGGACCCGCCACCTGCCCAGGCCGCCTGACACTGTGACCTCTGTCACCCGCGTTAAGTCCACCCATGCCTCTGACCGGAAATCTGGTGCCACGATTCACCTGGGCTCCGTGCCGCTGCATCTCTTGAATGCACCTGCTTGCAACGCTGCGAGCTCCGGCTTGCCTCACGCCAGGGCCCGGACTTCTGGTCTTGTCACCCGCGCGCCGACCACTGTTTCCGAGGGTGTCACCAATGCGTCTTTGCCACAGCGAACGCCGAAGCCTACCTATCTAGAGGTGGCCTTAATGCCCGCTCAACCGGCTACCGCAACGCCAAAACCCCTCCAACCCCTTCAATCCAAAGACGGGTGCTTCAGATGTCTTTCCCCTGACCATCTCGTTAAAGACTGTCGTGACCCGGTTCGCTGCCGGCGTTGTCACCGCAGCGGCCACCGCCAGCCTGACTGCACGATGCACCTCGCTAGCCTGCTCTCGCTGGGCCGTCGCCGGTCACCAACCGTTCAGGTGCCAACCACCCATCGCTCGGTGCACGCCACCCCTTACGAGCCGCGACGCGCTGACGCCCCCCCAGCCCAACCCACCTCACCTCCACACAACTCGCCGGAACCTGTTCGTACTACTCGCGCGATTCTGCCGGTCTACGGCGCTCGCTTCTTGGTCCCATCTTCCAGCTCCGAAACCCCTGACTTCGAGCTATCCGACGCCGTGCCTCATCCGAGGGTTTTGAGGTCTGCTCCGCCGCCTCAACGCCCTCTGGACAAGTTCGTCATCGGCGGTCGGGGCAAGGAGGTGCTCAACGGGCCTCCCTCCCCCGACATTGGCAACGCGCTTAGCAGGTCACCTCCCCTGTCGCCGTCACCCCCGCGCGCGCCGGCTGGTCTGGCGGGCCTTCACCTGCCTGCGCTGCCACCTGCCCTGCCACCTCTCGTCGACGCGGCCTCTGATGCCTTCAACGACGACAGCGAAGAGGAGGTGGAAAGCGACGCGTTCGACGACTCCTCCAGCTCTGAGTTCTCGTGGGAGGGGCGTGCACACTCGGTGGATGCATGGCTCTCCCCGGGAAGGTATGAGGTTCTGAATCGCCTCCTCTTTGCCTTCATTGATCCGCCGATACCTGTTGCGGACGTCCCGCCCTTCCTTCGGGCGGCTCTGGCCACGGTGGAGCCCCTTATGCCGGTCGAGTTCCTCCCAACGACTCGGGGGGCCATGCTCTTTCGCTGTGAGGACCTCGCGGCTCGGGACATTCTCCGGAGCCACAGTCCGATCTACCATGAGGGCGTCCAGCTTTCAATGCAACGCCCCGAAGAATGCTCCAACCGCTTCTATCGGGTGCCGCCTTGGATTGCCTATGTACATGTGCTCGACTTTCCTAACGAGCACTGGTGTGAGCGCAAGATCAAGAAGGCTTTCCGCGGCTTCTGTGAGGTCGCTGAGATCGACCCCGACTGCCTCACTGACAACAACTTCGGCCCCCTGCGCCTGCTTCTCGAGGTCAATGAGAGGCCTGAGATACCGTGTGAAGTTAAGGTGTCTGCTCGTCGCGGACGAGGACGCTTTGGTGGGGTTGCTCGGGTCGTGCCGATCCGCGTGTGGAGCCGCTCGGACCAACTTGACGACGACGGCAACCTGTCCCCCTTCTTCAGGCATGGTCCCGCGCCGCCTCCCCCGGGTCCCCTGCAGGGCCCCCCTGCTCCTTTCTGGCGGGAGCAACAGCGTCAACCTGCACAGCACCCTGCAAACCGACTCTTCCCTCCGCCGCCTCCTGATGCTGTCGCGCAGGGCCGGGACCGCCACCCGACTGGCTTGTCCCCGCCTGCGGATGCCGCTTCTGCTCGCGTGCTGGGTCTGGCTTTGGTCCTGGCCCGCTGTCTCCTGCGCCATGACACCTCGGACCCCCTGCTGGATCGTGTGCCGGCACTGCATATGCCACCAGACGCTTCTCCTCCGCGAGCCTCCTCGGTCTTCAGCTTCGACTTCAATTCTCAGCCGGCTTCTGACGCTCCTGCGACTGAAACAACCAGTGTTGCCCCGGCTGCGTCCGCTCGCCCACGTCGCAGGCGGGCTAACGACACTGCTGCTCACGCACCGTCTAGGCACAGCGCTCGCATTGCCGCTAGGACCAAGGGTTCCTTCGTCAATGTGCCTAACCAAGCTGTCCGGCGTAAGGCTCTTCTGAATGCCTTGTCTGGTTGCTCCTCTGCTCTGAAGAAGCAGGTCGCCAAGCGCAACATTCTTTCACGCAACAAGATCCCACTGAGTACCAAGGACATCCGCAAGCTTGTCTCGGCAGCAGGTGCCGGATGCTCCGGTGCTGACTCCGTTGCCGTGGTGACTGATGTTGTGGAATGACGGCAACGCCTTTTCACCTGACTCTGGGATATCGGAACCCGCGGCCTTCCGGTATCCTGCAAGCGTTACGCCAAGTTATCCTTGTTTCGTTTCTTCGGTCGATGTTTAGTTGTCTCCTGTTTGTTTCTCTGTACCTTTTTACCTTTCGCAAAAACTTTGTTGTCTACCTGTTTGTTTTCCTGTATCCTAGGTGCTACTTTGTTCTCAATGAGTAATTTAAATTTGGGTTCAAATCGTTCCCTCTCGATTCTGTCTTGGAATGTGCGCGGTTTAGGCGACCCGGATAAATGCTCTATTGTTCGCGAGGCAATTTCTTCTGCTAATCCTACAATCATGTGCATCCAAGAATCCAAACTGCATGATGTTGATCGCTTCAAAAGGAAAACCTTCCTGCCTCCTCAGCTTGCTGAAACGTACATTGTCCTCCCTGCCATCGGATCCAGAGGGGGGATTATCACTGCGTGGAACACCGGCTTCTGGTGTATCGCCGGCTCCGACACAAAAACTCACTCCCTCACTACTTCCTTCAACAGCACTCTATCTGACTTCACAATTCATATCACCAACGTCTATGGTCCGTCGGACCACCGACATACCAATGCCTTCCTTCAAGAACTGCTTGATCTTTCCACTCATATCAATGGCCCTTGGGTCATTATCGGCGACTTCAACCTCATACGTTCCCGGGAGGAGAAAAACTCTGACAATATTAACAACTCCCTTGTGTCTGCCTTCAACGACACTATCAGTCATTTAGGGGTCATGGAGATCCCCTTAATCGGGCGCAATTTCACGTGGTCCAATGGCCAGGACCCGCCGATCCTTGCCAAACTTGATAGGGCGCTCGTTAATCTCGCCCACACGACCACCTTCCCTGACACTGCCTTATCACCCAGGGCCAAACCGACCTCTGATCATATTCCGATTCTGCTATCCATGTCTACCAACATACCCAAATCTAACCTTTTTCGTTTTGAGAATGCTTGGCTCCTTCGGCAATCTTTCCTGCCTTCTATCCTTCCAGCGTGGGCTGAAGCGCGTAAGTGCAGCGACTCGGCAGGCCAGCTTGCTGCATGCCTCAAGTCGACTCGCGCGGCGACAAAGGTCTGGTCTAGGCGTTTCAGGGCGCCACACCAACTAATTACAAATTGCAAATTCCTAATCCAATTATTTGACACCTTTGAGGAGGAGCGGGCACTATCTACTGATGAGTTGCAGGCACGCAGGACTTGTCTTGATTGCCTTTCACAGGCAATTAAGGAAAAAGCAGCATTCTGGAAACAACGAAGCAAGTTTCGGGCAGTCAAAGAAGGGGACGCCAACACTGCGTTCCATCATGCACAGGCCACTGTCCGACTGCGCAGTAACAACATCCGCTTCGTAGAAGTTCAGGGCTCAATTATTGCCAGCCATGATGGGAAGATACAGGCGTTAACAAATTTCTTCAGCTCAATCATAGGCGATCCTGGTTATCCTACGTGGAGTTTTGATGCAGACATCCTTTTCCAAAATCAGCGGCTGCCATCCCAGGATCTCATTGCCCCATTCACTGAGGTGGAGACTCTACAAGCTTTGAAGTCCATGGACAGTTCCAGTGCTCCCGGTCCCGATGGTTTCGGCCCCTCCTTCTACAGAGCGGCGTGGACCAGCATCAAACCGGAAGTAATGGCGTTCATGTCAGCATTCTATCACAGCCAAGCGCAGCTAGAAAGAATTAACCGGTCCTACATGGTTCTGATTCCAAAGAAGCCTGGTGCAGTAGCTGTGGATGCCTTTCGGCCCATTTGCTTGCAAAATTGCTCCATCAAAATCCTTGGCAAAGTACTTACCCGGAGACTGCAGAAGGAAATTGGGAACATGATTGATCTTCATCAGACAGGGTTTTTGAAGGGTCGCTCCATCTCGGAGACGTTCGTCTTCGCAGCGGAGGTAGTACAGACCTGCAACAGACGGAAGCTGCCCTCCCTAGTGCTCAAACTTGACTTCGCGAAGGCCTTTGATACGGTGATTTGGGACAGCCTGGATATCATTCTGCGAGCAAGAGGATTCCCAAACAGGTGGTGCAGATGGATGCAAGACATCCTATCCTCTTCCAAGTCAGCCATTCTAGTAAATGGATGCCCAGGACCGTGGATAAATTGCAAGCGTGGCCTCCGGCAGGGCGATCCCTTGTCACCATACCTCTTTCTCCTTGTTGCTGACACTCTCCAGGCCATGATCCAGTCAGCTGCCACAGTGAGACACCCAATTGATAATGATCGGCCTTGTGCGGTGCTTCAGTACGCTGATGATACCTTATTTGTTATGAGAGGTGACACTGTTGATGCACATGAGCTCAAGAATATTCTACAGAACTTTTCTCAGGCAACAGGACTGAAGATCAATTACAACAAGAGTACCTTAGTTCCCATACACATGGAGGCGGAATTGGCTGATCAGTGCGCTGAAATTATTGGGTGCACTCAGCAATCCTTCCCCCAAAACTACCTTGGTCTGCCACTGTCTGCTTCAAAGTTACCTGTGTCCGCCTTCACTACCTATATTGACAGAACGGACAAGTTCCTGTCTTCTTGGCAAGCTTCGCTACTTAACAATATGGGCCGAGTGGTCCTAATCAACTCGGTGTTGGATTCACAGCTTGTGTACATAATGTCGGCAACCCAGGTTCCCCCAGAGGTGATCAAGCAAATTGACAAGCGCAGACGCTCCTTCCTTTGGGCTGGAAACAAGGACTTCTCTGCGGCTAAATGCCTGGTCGCTTGGCCAAACGTCTGCACCACGAAGGAGCTTGGTGGACTTGGGATCAAGGATTTTGGCATACATAACATCTGTCTGCTGTTAAACCTCATCCACCGCCTTCACTGTGCGGACTCGTCTGCCTGGGCACATTGGATCAGGGAGCACGCAAACATCGCCAACATGCAAGGAGATAACATGGGTCACCACTGGGACCTCCTCAGATCTCTACTGCCATTATATCAAGCAATCACTACAGTGGAGCTGGGGGATGGGAAAACAACTCTTTTTTGGACGGATGTCTGGACGGGAGATGAAGCGCTAGAAGATCGTTTCCCAAGACTTTCCTCCCATTGCATCCGCAAGTCAGCTACGGTACAACAAGTGATCGATTCAAACCTGCAGGGCTGCTTTGTGAACCGGATGTCAAATGAAGCACTCCTAGAACTACAGCAACTGAATGCTATCATCCAGAACTCACAACTATCTGATCAGCCGGACACGCGGATATCAGTTTTCAGCCGAACTAAGGACAAATTGGATACATCGGCCATCTATCGACTGCTTAAGGCTAAAGGACAGGAAAACGATCCAACATCCACCTTCATCTGGAAGAATGCTGCTCCACCGCGAGTGCAGCTGTTCTTCTGGCTTCTGCTAAAAGGAAGAATCCAGTGCCGCTCCAACCTTCACCGTAAGAAGATTGTTGACTCTCCGGCCTGCCCAGTCTGCGGTGCAGATCATGAAACCCCGGACCACATAATCTTCCAGTGCCCCATAGCGACCCAGTTCTGGGCTGTGATTGGCTTACAGTCAAGCGACAATCTCCAGAGCAGCAACTGGCACAACATTCAGAAGATCAGAGGTATACCGGATGACCAATATAGTGCGTTTGTCACTCTATGCTGCTGGCAGTTGTGGAAGAGAAGAAATGCCTTTGTTTTCAGAGATGACCAACTCAACACCCGGCAATTAATCCTGTCGTGTAAAACTGAGGCACATCTCTGGAGAGCAAGAATGCCCAAGAAAAGCAAGAGAGTCACAGATGAGTGGTCCAAAATCTTTGATTCCTCGGTGAATAGAATTCCAATGTAATTTTAGACCTTCACCAAGTCTAGCAAAATCCCTCCTTGTACAAATCTATTGTAATCATGTAACTGTGCTATAAATCAATAAAATCAGGTGGGGAGTGATCCCCCCCGTTGAAGTGTTCAAAAAAAATATATTCTACATATATTAATTTGAAATTCTAATGCCTATTAGTCTTGACAATGTGATAAATAGTTGTTTCATCGTGCACTAGCACTAGCAGGGAGACTTAATTTCAGTTTTCTACATAGTTACACATACACTTGCAAAGACGCGACCAACCACCTACCGCCAAATCATGAGAAGCCAAGAAGCCGGTGTGTGGTGGAGGTGCCGGAAACCCAAAGGGTGCGGGCCTCGACAGATATGTCAGCTGGTCTTTAGGCTGGACAAGCCAACTTTTCGTGGGATCATCAGGATGGAGCAAAAGTTTTTGTTTATCCCAGCCACAAAGAGACACAGCGGGGTGACCGACAATCCAAGCAATGCGCTGTGAGAGCAGGAGCAGAGCAGCCACGGATTTTTCTATTCATCAGACGAAAAAACGCTGAGCATCTCAAGGACCCTACAACGTACGTATAAAACAACTAAATTCAGAACTTTGCAATTTATCTACCATGAAGCCAAGCATAACATGCCGTCATGCGTGCTATATACTCCTATACAGCAGTGCGTACAACTGAGAAATTCCGATCCAAAAGCCGTGGCGGAGTACATCCCAGAAGCAAGGAATTGCTGAGCGAGGGAGGACAAGTATTCTGGTTGCAGCGATGTCTTCCATGCCTCGTCTGGCACTCGATGCTAGCTTCGAGTGTGGAGCAAGCAAATAGCTCTATTCAATCTTGGTCTCTTTTTGCTGTTTGTTTTCAGGTCCACCTACCTATATATAAGGCCCTTTCAGTTGGAGGTAGATTAGTTCCAGAGTTTGGTTGTGTGTGTAGGGTGGTTGAGTGTGGCCCCGTGGCTTGTTTCTTCTGCCGTCGCCATTCCAGAGCCCAGAACCAAGGCACAGGAACTGGTGACCAAATCGGCGCTTAATTTACTTGTTTTTTTTCTTAAGCTAGCAATGCATGGGCTCACTATATATATTATTATCTCTGCAATCTAGAGGTTGATTAATTTGTTTTCTCGTTCCTCCTGGTTTCTGCAGGAACCTGCAATTTAAGAACCAATCTCCTGAAATGTCTGATATAGAAATGGCACAGCCTCAAGGTAACGGTTCGTTGGCACACCCTCTGCACGAGCAGCAGCAGCAAATGCAGGAGATCACCGACGTCGACCCTGCACCAGCAGCAGCAGCAGCAGAGGCAGTAGATTCGTTGGCACAGGATTTTAATACGTCGCCTGCGCAGCAGAGGCAAGAGATCACCGTCGCCAAAATTTCTCCAGAGGCAGTCGATGAAATTATAAGACGCTACAAGTCGTTCCCCAGGTCCAAATCCGAGGAACTGGATGAGCTTCGCGGTTGGATAATGGTGCTGGCCACACTGACGGCCTCCATCACATGGAACGCATCGCTTAACCCGCCCGGTGGAGTCTGGCAAGCCGATGATGATGCCAAAGGGTATGTCGCAGGCAGCCCGGTTTTCCATGACAAAAACAGGCGCGACTACAACTTGTTCAACATATTCAACATGGCAAGCTTCGTGTCGTCCCTTTACATGCTGGTCCTGCTTTCGAATAGCTGGCTATTCAGAAGGACAAATACCTGGGTTTTCAACCTGCTCGTGTCCTTGGACCTCGTAGGCTTGTTTACAACCTTCCACTTGGGCAACTCCATTAATAATAGACTATATTCCTTAGGTACTCAGATTGCAACAATAGCGGTCGTCTTTTTAACTGTCGCATGTATAATGCAAATCAGGTGGAGAGACTAGCTAGTGGTGTCATTAATCAGCTTTCATTTATTTGTTGCTCCCATCCAACTTTGTTTCTACCAGACTTCTCCACCCTTTAGGAATAAGTAAATTGAAACTGTATATGCATTTGCAAATACAGCCCCTGTTAGTTGCATGCACGCTAGCTAGCTAGCTAGCTACTGGATTTTATGGCTCTTCTATCAATATTTTCCGCTACTTGATTATGTCATGTCTGCATAGCTCGGTTGCTTTTCATCATTTTACTGCAATCTACCAACCTGAATTTACAACGCCAATAAACTCGTATTTTTCCTAGATTTACTTTAACATATTTTAACAACCGCTAGTACACTCCGTGGATCACTATCCGGGTTGAAATAGGATACGATTGAGGATAATTAGCACTGCGTTGGAGGCCTGTCTTTGGAAAGTACGACTACCAGATGCTGATAATAAACACATCGCGGAGTCTTGGTGCACCTTGATTACAGAAGCAATGTAGCAACCATTTAGGGAAAAGACTGTGCTATGTGGTGGCTATATTTGTACCTCAAACCCCCTATGTACTTTGAACCAATTTGGCCTTGGGGGCCCTAATGCATCAGATGGGGATCCTCTCCCCGTCCGTAGACTTCTCAAAAAAATATAAAAAATTGCACTGCGTTTACCAATCATTGCTGGTTTCTATACCCAGCAGAGACAAGATACCAGTATTATCGCAAAAGAAAAAAAATATACCAGTAATATCACTGTGGAGTCAAGGCAAGACCCGAGACCCAGATAATGAGAGTCACTGTTGGGTTAATCCTCCACCCGGTATTAAGAGTACGATACTCATTTTCCGGTAATTTTCTTTTAACATGACAGTGACCTTGATCTAACAACCAATGTTTTCATTGTGTTAAAATTCACTAAAAATATTAAACTTTTTTAAAATCCTAGGAAAAATAAAACTTAGTTTAATTTGCTTATCTGCAAAACTATTTTCAAAAATGTTACTCAAACACGGCAATAAAATATCATCATACACATTCTGAGTATTCGTGCGCATTTCTAGAAATTATATATATGTGTGTCGGTGTTCGGTCCCGCGGGGGTCCCAAACCGACGAGTGAGTGCTGCGTGTCCCTAACCTGGATGGTGATGCAAGGAGAACACACGGGGGTTTATCCTGGTTCGGGCAAAAGAAGGCCCTACGTCCAGCGGGGGGGGGGGGAGAGTTTTGTATTTCCTTGCACCGAAGTGCTTGCGTAGGGGTTACAAGCTAGCGAGAGAGGGCGCCGAGCCCAAGTCTCAAGGAGAGAAAAAAGAGTATAAGGGTGATTGCTTGAGATGTTGATCTCTGGATTGTCTGCCTTTCCTTGCTGGCACTGGACCTTGGACTTGTGTCTTCCGTTCCTCCCCCTTGTAGAGCCCAGGCCTGCCCCTTTTATAGGGTAAGAGGAGGCCGGGACATCGGGGTGCCTTGAGGTGAAGTTTTGTCGATCCCTATGGAGGTGACTGTAGCGGCGTGCTCCAGGAATGACCAGCCATCCCTGGACACCATGATGACGTCGGGGACGGGACGGTGAAATGACCCGGAATCCTGTGCCACGTCGGTCTTTCTTTCCCGCTGACCGGTGGTGGGCGTCGAGGACGGGTCGAGGATAGGTCGAGGCTGGACGGATAAGGCCGAATCCCCGGGATCGAGGGGTACGGACCTTGTCGTATCCTTCCTCGAGGGCGGTCAATGACGAAACAGTGCGCGGTAAGGTGAGCACAGTGACAGATTTCACCTCCCATTCCGGGATGGGCGGTAAAAAGTGGGGACTGACACTGGCGTTGCTCCCACGTCGGTCACGTATATCAGTTGATATTACAGCCATACATCGTAAATACTTACAAGATGATATCAACTGAGATCACACCTATTACAGGGTTAATCTAGCGGAAGCATAACCAGGCGTCATCAGAGTTGACGGAATATGTCGTCGAGAGAAGGCTCCTCCTTCACGGGCATAATCAGAGTTAATCTTGGCGCAGCATAGTCTTCATCTCCTAAACCAAACTTGAGCGTAGGCACGAGACCTTCTAATACTTCTTATCTCAATATCTCTGTTAGTCAGGTAATCTGCACACCACCAGATATGTGCAGGCCATGGTCAGCACCGATAAGCTTTAGTGGAAAAGAGAAAACAAAGGATCTGGCGATCCTAATATTTGGCTGTGGTTTGCATCCTAAGCACATGCAAAGTAGTATCCAGTAGTATATTTTATAATAGTTCGTCAAGTTTTAACCCATATCACACCATCCATCAGTCCATCCCATTTCCATCATCCCACCCATACACCACCTCACACACACCTCGCGCTCAGTCAACAGGCCCAACTCCCTCTCGGGTCCTGTCTCAACGGCACACTGTCGCATCGGGCACACTGCCGGACAATCATCAACCAGGGGGAGAAAAGAATATCGCTCTCTACACTAGTCAGAGCTTCACAGGAAAGGTCCATAGCCGACGAATCGACATATGTATCAATCGATCAACCATACACTCTACAGAGGTTTTTACCACTCACAAGATTAGCCATCATCGATGCTGTACAATCATCTAGGCAGAATTCCGGGTGCTTGCTTGCCTAGGTCGATGCCACCCTACCACTCCCGGCAAGACTTGCTTACGCAGCTCATCGTGTATCCCACTTGGTCGACTCGACCCTCACTACACACCCAAGGCACACGCAGCACGCTCATAGTCCACCAATCTGGCATCCCAAGCCAAACCATTCCCATATGTTCACCACCAGCATCACACACATCACAGATATAATGCGAGTGGAGTTCGCTCGATGAGGTGAGGGCAAGCCTTGACGAGGATGTGCCGGTGGTGATGGAGCTTATTCCGGTAGCAGCTGACGACGGCTACGACGCGGCGTGGCAAGGCCATGCGCGAACGCGACGGACGGGTGGCGGTGTCGAAGTCCGGCCTGCTCGGCACGTCGCGGTCGCCGGGGTTGGCATCGGGGTCCCGCGCAGTGGTGGTAGCGTGCCCGCGGGCGGTGCTGCGCGCAGGGGCAAGGGCGCGGCACAATGGGGGTGGGAGCAGAGGCGGGGCGGCTCGGAGGTGGAAGATGAACAGTGGCGGCGGCTCCTATATTTTACATGCGTGCGTGCTAGGGCACCGAGGTGACGCCGTGCATCCTCGACGTCCGTGCCTGGGCCAGGACAAGCGGCGCACATCGCGGGAGGGTGCGGAGGCCGGGGTCGCGTGCTGCCTACGCACGCGTCGCGTATCGTGTAGCGGCAGCGGCGGCTCCTGGGGTGGGGCGGATTCACCTTGGCGGCTAGGGTTCGGTGCTGGGGCGCTGCCGTGCGTGGGACTTGGGCCAGGGGCGCGAGGAGGGGAGCTGGCGGGCTGCGCAGGCCGCACGAGTTGGGCCGGGGCGCACTGGTGGGCCAGGCGGGTGGAGTAGTCTGCTATGCTGTGATGTGGAGAGGGTATCCGAGGGCGAGGCGCTGTGATTTGCGACGGCGCTACTCTACTTCGAATCTACCCTACTAATGCACCGATTTTTTCTTTGCTAAACCCACACAACAAAACCTCCCCCGCTAAGATGCCGGCTCTTCATACACCCCAGAAAATGTATCCAGAAAAATCACATCTTTCAAACGAACCGTCCAGATTCTATTCTAACCCTTCTCTCTCCTTGCTCACTCAAATCCAAAGGCCCAGATTGCGTGTATCATCCTCCTCAGCCCTGGCATCACCCAGGCGCGATCTCTCTCTGCCCCCACGAGCGAGCCCTCCCTCCACCCCCGCACCGCGCCCCAACGCTGCCTCCACAAATCTTCCAATCAATCACGGTTCCAATCAATGCTAATGACGGAAACAAAACGGGCTTTGGCTCTCCTTTACAGTTTACGGAGTACACGCTCGGCGATGGCGGCCTGGGCGTCGCGTGACCTCGTGCATATCCGCCACCCGCCAACCCACCGCCGATACTGATCTGCGCCTCCCCTGCAATCCTGCATCGGTATCACTCCCATAAATTTGAGTCTTAACGTTGGCTTGTGCCCCGATTGGATTTTGTTGTTCTGCTCCCGTGCGAAGTTCGTAGATATAGATAGAGAGAAAATTTTGACGGGTGCAAAGGGCTCAGGATCGACACATCGCAAAGGTCATCATGGTATGGTTTCCTTCTCGAATTCTTTTCACGTCGTTCATGTTCCTCCTCATTCCCTCCCTCCCCCCCCCCCCAAAAAAAAATTAGTAGGCTAATCAATCCATGATGGGTTCTTGGTTGCTTAGACTGTTTGCCTCTTCCGAGAATAGAGCAGTTTAGCAAGATCCATGTCAGCATTGCTCTTTCTGTACCTAATATAAGACGATCTTAAGTTACTGTTAATACGTACTATTTGTTTGTCGATTCCGATGACACGAACTATCTCGAACAAAAGAGGCATGAATTTGGCCATAGTATAAGCGACTAAATAAGTCGTTGATTAAGTAATTCTAACAGAGACCAACGGATTATCATCTCCTTTTGCATGGTTCGACTTAGATTCTGGACCAACAGATTAGACAGAGAATGGTTCAACTAATGCTTGATCTTCATGTGCAGGATTTCGAGGAATATCTCAGCTTGCAGGTGCAAACGTTCGTGCAGTAGTACCGTTTCCTGTCCTTGTCTCTCTTGCAAATGGAGAATGCAAATGAGGACGGGAATAGCAGTAAGCATTTTGCTTTCTTTCTTGGTTTCTTCTTCTAATTTCTTTTTCTGCGAGATGCATTGTTCTAACCTTCTATTGCTGCATCTTTAACTTTGCAGTTATCATGCCGCTGTCTGCCCTAGATCGGCTTGGTCACCTCAACATCGAGCACCCGATGCTGTTCCAGATGAACCCCAACACGGAGCGCGTCACGCACTGTGGCGTGCTCGAGTTCGTCGACGAAGGGTTCATCCACATGCCGAGCTAGGTAATTAGCAATCGTTCTTTGAATATAATCCTTGGTTCGTGATTAATAATTCAGTCGATATGAACGAAGAACCTGACGCTTCTGCCTTCTTGGGTCTCTGTATTTCTTTTTTTTTTCCCAGTTGATGGCGCACTTGGGTGTCCTGGAGAACAAAATTGTGCGCGTGACGTCGCTGCCCAATGCTGACTATTAATAAAATCAGTTTCAAGGATAGCGGTCAGCCAGCCCTCATACTCAAGTTTCTGATTTTCTATGTTTTCTAAGCATGAATTGATCAGCCCTCATCAATTGATTTATTTTTCTAGATGTCACCGTTGCGTTAGCACGGGCAATATACTAGTGGAAGACAGAGGAGTGAGCTGGTACGGAGGGAGATGGAAACGGAAGTGATCATGGTGGTGCGACGGATGGGAAACGGAGAGGGCAGCTTCTGCGGCTGACTAATGGGCCTCCGCGTATGATGTCATTTCCTTGCGTGAGCTGCGAGCGTGGCGACGGCTTCACCGTATGCGTGCTGCTCGCGTGCGGCCGATAGGGGTGGAGTTGGGCTGGCAATTCCCAGTAAGGTTGGTGCACTCGATCGTATGTGTGTATCTATACGTATATACGATTGGCACAGGAGCATGCACATGCACGTACGCTAGCTAGCTTGTGCAGCCTGCTGTCTTGGTTTGGGTCTGGTCATGTCGTGCTGCTACTAGGATGAGGCTTCGACTTCCTTGTGATTGAGGCATGGTACGTGTACGTACATATACATACATGCACGTACGGAAGGTATGGTTTAGTACGCTGTCCGCAGGCTGGCCGTGTGGCAAAGAGATGGGTCGGCTGCCTGGTAGTAGGAGGGGAAGAGAGGTCTCAGCCCAAGAGGAAAGAGAGAAATATTACATTTATAATGCAAGGATTTCGAGGTGAGATTGAAAAAGGGATATTGAAATGAACTCAATGAGGGAATTCGTTAAGGGTTCGGAAAGAATTCAAGGAAGATTGGAAATGGATTCAATAGGGGGATTCGCTATGAATTTGTGCTCTCCGACACAGAACCCTAGACCGACCAAGAAACTCCGGCAAAATCCTACGAGCAACTCTATATGCATGCAACGGTTATTAGCGTGTTAGTCGCGGTTAAGCTAAGAAACTACATGCTGCACACATTTGCATGAATTTTTTTTTTAAAAAAGCTCGAATTTTTTATTGTCGAAAAACCTGGGTTGTTACAAAACCCTAAAAAATGGAGGTGAAGCCACGTGGGGAAGAAAGGGGGCTGGCTGTGTTTATATAGTGCAGAGTTAACCGAAGCGGTCAACTTAAACTAACCGCTACGGTTAATCGCTTATCAACCGAGGCAGTTGAGTTACGCAGACCGCCACGGTTAACCATTTAACCGAGGCGGTTGAGTTGGCAGCTTATGCAATGCTTAATAATTTGCCCTCAGGTTGCAGTTTGTCTTGTTTTGTGCCGCTACCCTCATTTTTTAAATTAACACCCCCTGTTGGCAGCAGTTCGTGTTTCCTGGCTTTTCATAATTTGCTCCCCTAATCAGCAAGTCTAGACCTACTACACTCCGAAACAGAGATGCTTTCTGTACCCTTTTTGTTTCTTGAGTGTTTTTGTAAAACTTGATCTTCCTTTTTATTTAATAAACCTCAGTTGGGGTTCACACCCCTCCTTTTCCATAAAAAAACAAATGCAAGCAAGTCGATACTTTAAAATTTGTTTCATAATGTCAGTAAACATGATGCATTATTAGTTATTTCTTTATCGCAAGCCAACAGTTGACTTGTCGGATGGATGTTCTGGCAAGGCACATGATGGATGATCTCTCAAGAATGACAGCTCTACATCATGAACCGACGAGAGCGGGATCATGCACCAAGCTATCTCAGCCAGCTCTGGCTATGATCGGAACTCCTGCATGGATGATCCGATCACCAATGAACTCTCAAGGACACGATGAACACTCTGGAAATTTTAGTGCTGTGCAAATCGCGAAAGCATTTTCTATATTAATGGTTCCGTTCAGTCCTGTTTCCCTGACCCGGGACTAAAGGGGGACACCGGGGCCGAAAGAGTTTGGCAACCGGTACTAGAGCCCAATTCTGTACCAGTGCTATCAGTTCATCACTGGATGTGTATCACCATGGGCTGGACATGCGAGCCGATTTGATGCAGCGATGCGGCCAGAACAGGATCATATATATCCCATGGTCGTCTCTTGGATCGTCTATGTCGTCGTGGATGCCCGTGGTAGTCTCCAGGTGAGCGGACGGCGGCGAATGAAGCAGGCGACGGGGATTTGGGTGGTTTGGGGAGACAGTCGTAATTTTGGCTTTTGTGGTATGGCTCCAGATCATCAACAACGACTGTTGGAGCCGAGCCTGTACGAGAGTTTGATCGCTGAGCCGGATGGAATTGGCGTGTGCCCGTGTCCGTGCTCTGTAACAGGCTGGCAAGGCTTGTTTACTGTTGAGATGCTTAAGGTTGGTGACGATAATAATCCTAGATATATGGGGGTTCCACGTCCACCGCTATTGACCCTAGCTATACTGCTCTGGATCCGTGGATCTGGTGCGCATCCGTCCGTCCACCACCATGGCCGGCGACGAGGGCGCCAGCTCTGGCGAGCGCAGCCCGTGGAAGGCAGCCAGCATCATGTTCCGCATCGCAACAGTGGCTATGTCGCTGGCGTCAGTGATCATGACAGCGACCTCGATGCAGTGCATGTACCGGGAGGATGGCAGCCCCGACGGCACCGTCTCGTACAGCAACTACGGGTCCTTGAAGTATGTAACGGCGCTCCTCCATGTCCAGGCATACATGCTTCTTCTGTCCATGTGCGTTGTCCGGCCGTTCATGCGGGCGGCCGGGCAGCAAGAAGACGCATGCCATGTCTGTCCTGTGTCTTGCTATCCATGCAGGTACTCGGCGCTCGCCAACCTGCCGGCGGCGGTGCTTCAGGGCGTGGCCATCTACCTGGAAGTGGCAGGGTGGCACAATGCGGCCAAGTATGTTGAGCTCATCGACAAGCTCGTGCTGGCCCTCACGTCGACGTCCGCGCCGCTGCTGTTTGCCATTGACGACATCACGTCCTGTGGGCCTGGGCCACCTCGTGCTGGCGGGAGCCGAGGGCAGCCCAGACCCAGAGGCTTCACGAAGAAGCTCCACATGGTGTCTTTCGTGAACATTGGCACATTAGCCTCAGCTGTGGGCGCCGTCTACACCACGAGAGTCGCCAAGATCGTCGCGGAAGCGCCAGCGCAGCCAACACTGCCGTTACCAACCCTGATGTCACCACCACCGCCATCACCCATGCCGCAGCCATCTCGGCCAAAGCGGTATAAGTCGTGGCAGCTACGGCTACCCCCACCGCCATGCTTGTCGCCACCACCAATGCCCCCATCTCCGAAAACACCTTCACCGTCGCCACCATTATCACCACCGCCACAGCCACCAATGCCCCCATCTCCACAAAAGCCATCACCGTCTCCACCGTCACCACGACCACAGCCGCCATGCCAGCCACTGCCACCACCACCACTACCTCTGCGACTGTCTTCACCATCACCACCACCACCTCCACGACCGCCATCTCCGCAGCCGCCATGCTCGCCACTGCTGCCACCACCACCTCCACCGCTGCCATGGTCACCATTTTCACTATTGCCATGCTCGCCACCACCTCCACCACCACCATGCTCATCGCCGCCGCCATCACCATCACCACCATGCTGGCCACGGCCACTGCCATCTAATTGTCTTATTGTGTTGCTTTTTATCTTGTTCCTTTCCCATATTTCACGACGTGAAGGTTGTTAATAATGCATATTTGCTTTCATGTTCTATTTCGTCGTATATGTTCAATGAGATGCATCAAGTACTAGTTGTATGATGCAATAATATCTATGAAAATATTTTAATTTTTAGAAAGAGAAATCACTATTAAAAAAATTTACTGACGGTATTTTTTTATACTTTTATCAGCATTTTAGCAACCGCTAGTGTGAAAGGCTAGTAAAAATTAATGAACTTCACTGGTGTCAACTAAGGATCGCAGGTGCAAATATTTACACTAGCAATTTTCTTAAGAAAGCCACCAATATAAATCGATTTACATAGGCAGTTTTTCTTACTTATGTCGGTACTTAAGATTCGTGCGTTACTCGTCTTACGACTAGACTCCAAAGTCAATTTGTGTCATAACAACAAAACATTCTGCTCGTATTCACTCTACGAGATTTTCAAATTGAGAATTGAGGCCCTAAATTAATTCAAATGAAAAGTTTATACTAAAGAAGCTTTAGACCTTAGTCGAGGCCTCAAATTTTGATTTTGATCATTTTTTTCATCCCGGATCATTTAAGAAATTCAAAAAATATGAATTTTAAAATCATTAATCTTAAGACCTAATTTTTGGGCTGTAAATAATTTTAAATGAAAAAGTAGCCTACTACAATGTTATACATCCTTTCAAGTACTACAATTTTTGTTCAGATTATATCTCCATCTGAGATCATTTCAAAAATTTTAAAAAATTGTATTTCAAATTATATGTAGTGGCACTAGGTTAAGGAAATTATCAGTGTAATGAATCTTTACTAACAATTTTCTTAAGTGTACTGGCAGTAGAAATTATGTATTTACACTGTGTCGGAGGTATTTACTCTGACAATACCAATCAGTGTATTCACGCACAGGAAATGAAATAGGTAACACACGAGACACAGGGTCTGTGTTTTCCCTATGCTTAGTTACAAGGGCTATTGATTGTAGTCATGCCTAAAATGTAAAGGAATAACATTCTGATTGGGGAGGGTCCCTGTCCCTTCTTATATTGTCCGGACAGCAGGGTTACAATGGATCAGATCGATTTACAAATATGTTTCCTAATTCATTACATAGATGGTACAACAGATCCTTCGACCATATCGTGAGGATATGAGTTTCAGTTTTCTACGCCTGATACATTGGTCACCAAGTTTGTTGATATGCCTGGCGTACGCGGGCCTCGCTCCTTGTTATCTCCAGCCCGGTAACTTGTGGTGGGCCGGAAAATAGGTGGTGAGGTATCCGGTCCCATATATCCGATAGTAGCCCACATAGAACTCAGTGATGAGCCAGTTGTTTGGCATTTATCAATGGGTGTCAAGGGCTCCCGACTAGCATTCCATGGGTATCAAGGTCTTCTGAAAATTCGAAGCATTCAAGCGCATCTTGGGTACCAAGAGTGTTCCGGTTGCTTGTATCTCCATGATTGAATTGACCCTCGGGCGCCTAAGGGCTTTGAGTAGTCGACTTCTTTGCACGTTCTAAGGACTGTGACGCCTAAGAGGGGGGTGAATTAGGTGACTTAAACACAACCTCTAAACTATGGCCTCTTTTTTCTAACCTTAGTAAAATCTAAGCAATAAATAAACTAGCCAATGTGCAACTAAGGTTTTGCTAAGTGTGTTGCTATCTCTACCGCAAAAGAGTTATGCAACCTAGGTTCCAATCCTATCAACTAGCCTATCAACTAAGCTAGGAAAGGTAAAGCACATAACAAAGGTAACAATGTAAATGCGGAAGGTAAAGATGACGTAGAGATGCAAACTCCCGTCGACGACTCCGGTATTTTTACCGAGGTATCGAGAAGCGCTCAAAGTTCCCCCTAGTCCTCGTTGGAGCCCCTTGCAAGGAATCCTTCGCAAGGGCCAAGCTCCCGGTCGGGTCACTCCGTGGATAGCCCCGGGCCTTCCCCACACGCAAGTGGGTCTCCGTTGTGCCTCGCAAGGCAAGCCTCTCCTCGGATGCTCCCCGCTGTCTTCACTATCAAGCTTCCGGCCGAACCGCCGCGGGCCTTGTTCCCTTCGGTACATGGTGGCAGCCACACCACAAACACGATTAGTGTGGTCTCGCAAGACTACAAGCCCCGCCGAGTACAAGCACGGTGCACGCAAGCACCTTTGATCAAGAGGTATGCAAACCTCACTAAACACTAGGCAAGAACCTAGAGCAAGCGCATAAGCGGTGGTCTAATCAACCTAAGCACTTCGCAAAGCACCTACGCTAATCACCAAGTGTATCACTAAGCACTATACAAGTGGAGGGCTTTAGAATGGTGTACCAACACTCTTGGATTGATCCGTCACTTCTCTGCACTCTCCATGTCCGGTTTGGGTGGTATTTATAGCCCCCAAGTGGAAGATAGCCTTTGGGAAATAAAACCAGCTGTTTCTGTCACACCAGACGCTCCAGGAGGGTGCACCGGACGATCTCCCCACGTCCGGTGCTGCCAAGTGTTGCCGCATCGTCGGTCGACCGTTTGAACTAGCCGTTGGCGCCATCTTCATCTGATCACCAGATGCGTCCGGCATTACACCGGACGCTCCTAGCTCCGTGTCCGGTGCACATCCGAGAGCTCTCGAGAGCGCATTTTCACACTGGACGCGTCTGGTGGTGGGTCACCGGACGATCCCCTTGTCTGGTGTTCTTCAGTCTTCAGTGCATCGGACGCTCGCACAGTGTCTCCAGCACGTCCAGTGGCTCTTTTTCGGCGTCTGGTGCCTCCTACTGAGGCATGCTGCTGAACGTCCGGTGCTCACGAGGCCAGCGTCTGGTGCATGTTTTTCCACAGTGACATCTCCGGAAATCGCTGATTCCTAACCCTCTCTCCACTTGTTTCTCCGCGCTCTTGGCACCCGGTTTAGTTCCATCTTGTGTCTTGGACTTGTGCTTGATCTTGTGGTCTTCAAAAAGTCTTCTAATGTCTTGCTTGAGGTGTTGATCACTCGGATTACACCATTTCCTAGGTCCAAAACACTTGTGCATCCTATTGAACTACAAAACAAACACTCGTAAAACCATTAGTCCAATATTGGTCATGTTGATCATCAACCACCAAAATCCAATATAAATGGGCCTAGGGTCCATTTTCCTTACAATCTCCTCCTTTTTGGTGATTGATGACAACACGACCAAAGCAAGCAAATAAATAAAGCGTAAAGTAAAATGCAATCTACTTGCTAGGATGCAATGCAAAGACAAGACCATATTATGCAAAAGAAATACTTATCTTGCCCTTGCAAAAAATGTCCCCTTGAGTGGCATTATGGATTTGAGCTCCCCTAAGTCCATAATCCACTTTTCTCCCTTTCTTGGACCAACTAGATGATAGAATTTTCTTACTTTGGTCCATCAAAATTCTCCCCTTTGGCATCAAACACTTGAAAAACATGGTGCTTATCTCCGGGGACTCCATTTTCCTTACAATGAGACTACACACATGATAAGCTTAAAAAGTTTGTTAGTCTCAAGGAGTCCAAGTTGTAGAAAGAGCTCCCCCTAAAAGTGTGTATACAAGCATAGAATACTTGTGGGAGATATGCACATAGACTTTTAAGATCAAATGGGAAGTCTCATCTTCAATTTGGACTTTGGCACATATAAGATAATTTCAAAGGAAGCTATGTGCCGTGCTCCTAACAATTAACCTCATGTAGACTTGCTCTAAGGGTTAAAAGTGAAACCGAGCAAGCCTACCATAAGATGTGCCTAGTGTATGCATGACAAGTAATTTAAACATGCAAATGCAAACCTAGGCATGAAAGGAACTAGATGCTAATTGAAATTTCAAGAATTTAAATCTAGTTACCTAACATGGGAGGGGAATTTGGGTCCATAATCTTTACTAACCCACTTGGCAATGACATGATCCAATATGATGCACGCCATGATATGCACCCAAACTTTTCCAAGTCTCCAAGTTCCCCATAGCCACTTTGACTTCTTACTTCCCTCTTGGGATCCAAACCTTCTTGGTGCTCTTCATGGTTGAAATAATTTCTTTTGGCACCCAAATGCGTTTGGCCCCATTGTTGGCTTGCTTATTGACCTTGATTACCACCACCTTGTCATTTTTCTTCTTCTTCAACAAGTATGGTGAGTGGCCTTCTTGTCAACTTTGTTGGTGTAGGTGTTGGAGAGCTTGCTTGTTTGCTTTTTTCTTTTCTCTTTCTTCTTTGTTCCTCCATTCTTCACCTTGCACTCATAGGACTTGTGGCCTTCCTTGTGACAAACATAGCAAACCACGTTGTCCCTCATCAAGCTTCTTCACTCCCTTGATGGTGTTATCTTGATGAGGTTGGGTTTGCTTTGCCTTGCCATTAGCTTTAGTCAAGTCCATGGTGAGGTGAGACACTTCTTGCTTGAGTTTCTCATCTTCCATTGCAACTTCTTGTGTGCATGTCTCTACAAGCACTTTCTCAAAACAAGCTTGGTTGCAAGAGGGTGAGTTTAACACAATCAAATCATCACAAGAAGAAGAGGCATCCTTTTTAGGTATTTTGATGATTGAGTCATTTATTTTAGGTGCCTCGGTGGAGGTTGGACCGATGGCTTCAAGTTTAGCAACTTTGGTGGTTAGCTCATCACAATGTTTGCAAAGGGTTTCCATTTTAATTAGCAAACTTTTATATGCTTCTTGTGAGCTAGCCAACTTTGCTTTTAATTTTTCATTTTTCTTCAAAAGTTGCTCATTATTACTTGTGCTTTCATTGTTATTTGCACTAGCCTCAAGTTTCTCAATTTTACTAGATAGCTCAAAATTATGATTAGAAAAGATTTCATGTTGTTCTAGCAATGAATTATAAGCTTGTTGAGAGCTTTCTACATTTTCTTTTAACACTTTTAACTTGTTTTGTTGACTAGTGCAAAGCTTAGCATATTTAACATTTTCTTGCACAAGATGATCATATGAAGGCAACTCATCATCGCTATCACTCTCACTAGAGGAGGAGCTTTCGTTACCTCGTGCCATAAGGCACACATTTGAAGAGCTTGATGATGAGTGTTTGCGGCCGCTCCTCTTGTGTTGGGCTTCATCATCACTTGATGAATCATCCCATTTCTTGATTGATGTGAGGGCTTGGGCTTTAACTTTTCTTGCCTTCTTCTTGTCCTTGGGTGTGGGCTTGTTTGGACAATCTTCCACATAGTGCCCTCTCTTGCCACATCCATAGCATCCTTTCTTTCTTTGCTCTCTTCTTTGATTTGTGAAGATGCAATCCTCGATTTGGATGGGCACACCCTTGGTGTTGAGCTTGCAGATATTTTTCACCACCTTCTTGATTAAGTTGATTGTTTCTTCATCAACATCGGAGGAGGAGGTGGAGGCTTGATCATCATCGCTTGATTCATCATCTTCATCATCATCCTCATCATCTTCATCTTCTTCACTTTCATCATCCTCTCCTTCTTCACTTGATGAGCTTGAGCTTGATTCAACTTGCTTTTTGCCCTTCATCTTCTTGTGCTCATCAAATGTGAGAGCTTTGTTCTTGCTTGATGAAGAGACTTCTTCTTTTCCCATGTTGCGCGACATCTCATATGCCGTCAATTTGCCAAGTACCATGGCCGGGGTCATGTTACTCAAGTCTTCCATATTGTGAAGAACGGTGATGATGGTTGCATATTTTTGATGAGGTAGTACGGAGATGATCTTCCTCACAATATCCTTATCTTCTAGCTTTGTGATTCCTATTGAATTGAGCTCATTGATCATTAGATTCAAACGAGAATACATATCACGAACAAGCTCATCTTCTTTCATTTTAAAGGAATCATAATTTTTTGTTGCTAGAAGATGTTTTTGCTCACGGACATTACTTGTGCCGTCATGAAGCTCATGCAATTTTAACCAAATTTCATTTGCTGTTTTTAGAGTGAACACTTGGTTAAAAATGTCTTGGTCCAAAGATTCAAACAAGCAATTTTTAGCTCTTGCATTAAGATGAATTTCCTTTTCATCACTCGCAGTGGGTTTAGCGGGATTCTTGAGGGGTTTCATCCCATCACGAGTGACTCTCCAAACACCTAGATCAACTGCTTTTAGGTAGCAAGCCATTCTAACACTATAATAGGGAAAGTTAGTGCCGTCAAAGTATGGAGGCCTAGAAGTATCCTTCCCACTCTCTTTTGCCATAGCGTCGGCTCAACGGCGGTGAAGACAAAGGTCCAAATGAGCCAAACCGGCGACTTAAACACAACCTCTAAACTATGGCCTCTTTTCCCTAACCTTAGCAAAATCTAAGCAATAAATAAACTAGCCAATGTGCAACTATGGTTTTGCTAAGTGTGTTGCTATCTCTACCGCAAAAGAGTTATGCAACCTAGGTTCTAATCCTATCAACTAGCCTATCAACTAAGCTTGGAAAGGTAAAGCACATAATAAAGGTAACAATGTAAATGCGGAAGGTAAAGATGAGGTAGAGATGCAAACTCCCGTCGATGACTCCGGTATTTTTACCGAGGTATCAAAAAGCGTTCAAGCTTCCCCCTAGTCCTCGTTGGAGCCCGTCGCAAGGAATCCCTCGCAAGGGCCAAGCTCCCGGTCGGGTCACTCCGTGGATAGCCCTGGGCCTTCCCCACACGCAAGTGGGTCTCCGGTGTGCCTCGCAAGGCAAGCCTCTCCTCGGATGCTCCCCGCCGTGTTCACTATCAAGCTTCTGGCCGAACCGCCACGGGCCTTGCACTACTACATTTTAGGTTAACCGTGGCGGGCAGCTTGGATTAACCGAGGCGATTTTTGCAACCGCCTCGGATCAAAGGTCACGGTTAATCGTGACCTTAACCGAGGCGATTGCCTACCCACCACGGTTAATCAATTAAAAAATCAAAAAAATGAAAAGCCATGCAAAGGCCCGATGAGCCCATCCAGGGGCCCGCCGAGCCCATCCACGCGCCGCCGCCGCCAGATCCACACACCACCGCCGCCGTAGCCAGATCTGGGCACACCCCACCGGATACGGGCGCCTGCTCACCAGAAATGGAAGGGGAGGCTAGATCCAGGTGCCCACTCACCGAAAATGGAAGGGGAGGGCAGATCCAGGCCACGCGTGCCGGGGGCCGCGAGCGCCGCCGGGGGGCCGTGCGCGCCGCCAGGGACGCGAGCGCTGTGCCGGGGTCGCGAGCGCCGTGCCAGAGGCCGCGCGCGCCGCCCGGGGCCGTGCGCGTCGCCGGCGGCAGCAAGCACCGTACTGGGGGCCTGCTCTCCGCCTGGCCACCACGAGTGCCGCCCGAGGTCGTGCACGCTGTCTGCGGTTGTGAGCGCCGGGTCAGGGGCCGTGTGCGCCTCGTCGGGGGCCGCCGGGGACCCGAGCGCCACCTGGCCGCCGCGAGCACCACCTGGGGCCATGCGCGCCGCCGGCGGCCGCGAGCGCTGTGCCGGGGGCCCACTCTCTGCCTGGTCGCCGCGAGCGCCACTCGGGGCCATGCGCGCCGCCCGCGGTCGCGAGCGCTGGGTCGGGGGCCACGAGTGTCTCGCCGGGGGCCGCCGGGGACGCGAGCGCCGCCTGGCCCTGGCCCTTGCCACCGTGAGGGACTAGGGAGAGGGATTGAGGGAGGGAGACAGAGGGAGAAGGAGGGAGACAGAGGGGCGTCACTGCCGCCTGCTCTGTTAGGAGAGGGAGAGAGAGAGTGCCGAGGGATGGATAGAGTTAGGGTTTCGCACTCCGTTTATATATTAGCCATCGTATTGGGTTGGTGTGGGCTATTGGGTTGGGCTTTATTTACCATGACGGTTGGTTTAGATTTGTCTGCCTCGGTTAATGATTTCGGAGGCAGACAAATCTAAACCAACCGTCATGGTAAATAAAGCCCAACCCAATAGCCCACACCAACCCATTACGATGGCTAATATATAAACGGAGTGAGAAACCCTAACTCTATCCATCCCTTGGCACTCTCTCTCTCCCTCTCCTAACAGAGCAGGTGGCAGCGACGCCCCTCTGTCTCCCTCCTTCTCCCTCTGTCTCCCTCCCTCAATCCCTCTCCCTAGTCCCTCACGGTGGCAAGGGCCAGGGCCAGGCGGCGCTCGCGTCCCCGGCGGCCCCCGGCGAGACACTCGTGGCCCCCGACCCAGCGCTCGCGACCGCGGGCGGCGCGCATGGCCCCGGGCGGCGCTCGCGGCGGCCAGGCAGAGAGTAGGCCCCCGGCACGGCGCTCGCGGCCGCCGGCGGCGCGCACGGCCCCAGGCGGTGCTCGCGGCGGCCAGGCGGCGCTCGGGTCCCCGGTGGCCCTTGGTGAGGCACTCACGGCCCCCGACTCGGCGCTCACAACCATAGACGGCGCGCACAGCCTCGGGCGGCGCTCGTGGCGGCCAGGCGGAGAGCGGGCCCCCAGTATGGCGCTTGCTGCCGCCGCCGGCGCGCACGGCCTCTGGCACGGCGCTCGCGACCCCGGCACGGCGCGCACGGCCCCCGGCACGCGTGGCCTGGATCTGCCGTCCCCTTCCATTTTCGGTGAGTGGGCACCTGGATCTGGCCTCCCCTTCCATTTCTGGTGAGCGGGCGCTCGTATCCGGTGGGGGGTGCCCAGATCTGGCTACGACGGCGGCGCGTGGATCTGGCGACGGCGGTGCGTGGATGGGCTCGGCGGGCCCCTGGATGGGCTCATCGGGCCTTTGCAGGGCTTTTCATTTTTTTTGATTTTTTAATTGATTAACCGTGGTGGGCAGGCAACCGCCTCGGTTAAGGTCACGATTAACCGTGACCTTTGATCCGAGGCGGTTGCAAAAATCACCTCGGTTAATCCAAGCTGCCCGCCACGGTTAACCTAAAATGTAGTAGTGCAAGGCCTGCGGCGGTTCGGCCAGAAGCTTGATAGTGAACACAGCGGGGAGCATCCGAGGAGAGGCTTGCCTTGCGAGGCACACCGGAGACCCACTTGCGTGTGGGGAAGGCCCAGGGCTATCCACGGAGTGACCCGACCAGGAGCTTGGCCCTTGCGAGGGATTCCTTGCGACGGGCTCCAACGAGGACTAGGGGGAAGCTTGAGCGCTTTTTGATACCTCGGTAAAAATACCGGAGTCGTCGACGGGAGTTTGCATCTCTACCTCATCTTTACCTTCCGCATTTACATTGTTACCTTTATTATGTGCTTTACCTTTCCAAGCTTAGTTGATAGGCTAGTTGATAGGATTAGAACCTAGGTTGCATAACACTTTTGCGGTAGAGATAGCAACACACTTAGCAAAACCATAGTTGCACATTGGCTAGTTTATTTATTGCTTAGATTTTGCTAAGGTTAGGAAAAAGAGGCCATAGTTTAGAGGTTGTGTTTAAGTCGCCAGTTTGGCTCATTTGGACCTTTGTCTTCACCGCCGTTGAGCCGACGCTATGGCAAAAGAGAGTGGGAAGGATACTTCTAGGCCTCCATACTTTGACGGCACTAACTTTCCCTATTATAGTGTTAGAATGGCTTGCTACCTAAAAGTGGTTGATCTAGGTGTTTGGAGAGTCACTCGTGATGGGATGAAACCCCTCAAGAATCCCGCTAAACCCACTGCGAGTGATGAAAAGGAAATTCATCTTAATGCAAGAGCTAAAAATTGCTTGTTTGAATCTTTGGACCAAGACATTTTTAACCAAGTGTTCACTCTAAAAACAGCAAATGAAATTTGGTTAAAATTGCATGAGCTTCATGACGGCACAAGTAATGTCCGTGAGCAAAAACATCTTCTAGCAACAAAAAATTATGATTCCTTTAAAATGAAAGAAGATGAGCTTGTTCGTGATATGTATTCTCGTTTGAATCTAATGATCAATGAGCTCAATTCAATAGGAATCACAAAGCTAGAAGATAAGGATATTGTGAGGAAGATCATCTCCGTACTACCTCATCAAAAATATGCAACCATCATCACCGTTCTTCACAATATGGAAGACTTGAGTAACATGACCCCGGCCATGGTACTTGGCAAATTGACGGCATATGAGATGTCGTGCAACATGGGAAAAGAAGAAGTCTCTTCATCAAGCAAGAACAAAGCTCTCACATTTGATGAGCACAAGAAGATGAAGGGCAAAAAGCAAGTTGAATCAAGCTCAAGCTCATCAAGTGAAGAAGAAGAGGATGATGAAAGTGAAGAAGATGAAGATGATGAGGATGATGACGAAGATGATGAATCAAGCGATGATGATCAAGCCTCCACCTCCTCCTCCGATGTTGATGAAGAAACAATCAACTTAATCAAGAAGGTGGTGAAAAATATCTGCAAGCTCAACACCAAGGGTGTGCCCATCCAAATCGAGGATTGCATCTTCACAAATCAAAGAAGAGAGCAAAGAAAGAAAGGATGCTATGGATGTGGCAAGAGAGGGCACTATGTGGAAGATTGTCCAAACAAGCCCACACCCAAGGACAAGAAGAAGGCAAGAAAAGTTAAAGCCCAAGCCCTCACATCAATCAAGAAATGGGATGATTCATCAAGTGATGATGAAGCCCAACACAAGAGGAGCGGCCGCAAACACTCATCATCAAGCTCTTCAAATGTGTGCCTTATGGCACGAGGTAACGAAAGCTCCTCCTCTAGTGAGAGTGATAGCGATGATGAGTTGCCTTCATATGATCATCTTGTGCAAGAAAATGTTAAATATGCTAAGCTTTGCACTAGTCAACAAAACAAGTTAAAAGTGTTAAAAGAAAATGTAGAAAGCTCTCAACAAGCTTATAATTCATTGCTAGAACAACATGAAATCTTTTCTAATCATAATTTTGAGCTATCTAGTAAAATTGAGAAACTTGAGGCTAGTGCAAATAACAATGAAAGCACAAGTAATAATGAGCAACTTTTGAAGAAAAATGAAAAATTAAAAGCAAAGTTGGCTAGCTCACAAGAAGCATATAAAAGTTTGCTAATTAAAATGGAAACCCTTTGCAAACATTGTGATGAGCTAACCACCAAAGTTGCTAAACTTGAAGCCATCGGTCCAACCTCCACCGAGGCACCTAAAATAAATGACTCAATCATCAAAATACCTAAAAAGGATGCCTCTTCTTCTTGTGATGATTTGATTGTGTTAAACTCACCCTCTTGCAACCAAGCTTGTTTTGAGAAAGTGCTTGTAGAGACATGCACACAAGAAGTTGCAATGGAAGATGAGAAACTCAAGCAAGAAGTGTCTCACCTCACCATGGACTTGACTAAAGCTAATGGCAAGGCAAAGCAAACCCAACCTCATCAAGATAACACCATCAAGGGAGTGAAGAAGCTTGATGAGGGACAACGTGGTTTGCTATGTTTGTCACAAGGAAGGCCACAAGTCCTATGAGTGCAAGGTGAAGAATGGAGGAACAAAGAAGAAAGAGAAAAGAAAAAAGCAAACAAACAAGCTCTCCAACACCTACACCAACAAAGTTGACAAGAAGGCCACTCACCATACTTGTTGAAGAAGAAGAAAAATGACAAGGTGGTGGTAATCAAGGTCAATAAGCAAGCCAACAATGGGGCCAAACGCATTTGGGTGCCAAAAGAAATTATTTCAACCATGAAGAGCACCAAGAAGGTTTGGATCCCAAGAGGGAAGTAAGAAGTCAAAGTGACTATGGGGAACTTGGAGACTTGGAAAAGTTTGGGTGCATATCATGGCGTGCATCATATTGGATCATGTCATTGCCAAGTGGGTTAGTAAAGATTATGGACCCAAATTCCCCTCCCATGTTAGGTAACTAGATTTAAATTCTTGAAATTTCAATTAGCATCTAGTTCCTTTCATGCCTAGGTTTGCATTTGCATGTTTAAATTACTTGTCATGCATACACTAGGCACATCTTATGGTAGGCTTGCTCGGTTTCACTTTTAACCCTTAGAGCAAGTCTACATGAGGTTAATTGTTAGGAGCACGGCACATAGCTTCCTTTGAAATTATCTTATATGTGCCAAAGTCCAAATTCAAGATGAGACTTCCCATTTGATCTTAAAAGTCTATGTGCATATCTCCCACAAGTATTCTATGCTTGTATACACACTTTTAGGGGGAGCTCTTTCTACAACTTGGACTCCTTGAGACTAACAAACTTTTTAAGCTTATCATGTGTGTAGTCTCATTGTAAGGAAAATGGAGTCCCCGGAGATAAGCACCATGTTTTTCAAGTGTTTGATGCCAAAGGGGAGAATTTTGATGGACCAAAGTAAGAAAATTCTATCATCTAGTTGGTCCAAGAAAGGGAGAAAAGTGGATTATGGACTTAGGGGAGCTCAAATCCATAATGCCACTCAAGGGGACATTTTTTGCAAGGGCAAGATAAGTATTTCTTTTGCATAATATGGTCTTGTCTTTGCATTGCATCCTAGCAAGTAGATTGCATTTTACTTTACGCTTTATTTATTTGCTTGCTTTGGTCGTGTTGTCATCAATCACCAAAAAGGAGGAGATTGTAAGGAAAATGGACCCTAGGCCCATTTATATTGGATTTTGGTGGTTGATGATCAACATGACCAATATTGGACTAATGGTTTTACGAGTGTTTGTTTTGTAGTTCAATAGGATGCACAAGTGTTTTGGACCTAGGAAATGGTGTAATCCGAGTGATCAACACCTCAAGCAAGACATTAGAAGACTTTTTGAAGACCACAAGATCAAGCACAAGTCCAAGACACAAGATGGAACTAAACCGGGTGCCAAGAGCGCGGAGAAACAAGTGGAGAGAGGGTTAGGAATCAGCGATTTCCGGAGATGTCACTGTGGAAAAACATGCACCAGACGCTGGCCTCGTGAGCACCGGACGTTCAGCAGCATGCCTCAGTAGGAGGCACCAGACGCCGAAAAAGAGCCACTGGACGTGCTGGAGACACTGTGCGAGCGTCCGATGCACTGAAGACTGAAGAACACCAGACAAGGGGATCGTCCGGTGACCCACCACCAGACGCGTCCAGTGTGAAAATGCGCTCTCGAGAGCTCTCGGATGTGCACCGGACACGGAGCTAGGAGCGTCCGGTGTAATGCCGGACGCATCTGGTGATCAGATGAAGATGGCGCCAACGGCTAGTTCAAACGGTCGACCGACGATGCGGCAACACTTGGCAGCACCGGACGTGGGGAGATCGTCCGGTGCACCCTCCTGGAGCGTCTGGTGTGACAGAAACAGCTGGTTTTATTTCCCAAAGGCTATCTTCCACTTGGGGGCTATAAATACCACCCAAACCGGACATGGAGAGTGCAGAGAAGTGACGGATCAATCCAAGAGTGTTGGTACACCATTCTAAAGCCCTCCACTTGTATAGTGCTTAGTGATACACTTGGTGATTAGCGTAGGTGCTTTGCGAAGTGCTTAGGTTGATTAGACCACCGCTTATGCGCTTGCTCTAGGTTCTTGCCTAGTGTTTAGTGAGGTTTGCATACCTCTTGATCAAAGGTGCTTGCGTGCACCGTGCTTGTACTCGGCGGGGCTTGTAGTCTTGCGAGACCACACTAATCGTGTTTGTGGTGTGGCTGCCACCATGTACCGAAGGGAACAAGGCCCGCGGCGGTTCGGCCGGAAGCTTGATAGTGAAGACAGCGGGGAGCATCCGAGGAGAGGCTTGCCTTGCGAGGCACAACGGAGACCCACTTGCGTGTGGGGAAGGCCCGGGGCTATCCACGGAGTGACCCGACCGGGAGCTTGGCCCTTGCGAAGGATTCCTTGCAAGGGGCTCCAACGAGGACTAGGGGGAACTTTGAGCGCTTCTCGATACCTCGGTAAAAATACCGGAGTCGTCGACGGGAGTTTGCATCTCTACGTCATCTTTACCTTCCGCATTTACATTGTTACCTTTGTTATGTGCTTTACCTTTCCTAGCTTAGTTGATAGGCTAGTTGATAGGATTGGAACCTAGGTTGCATAACTCTTTTGCGGTAGAGATAGCAACACACTTAGCAAAACCTTAGTTGCACATTGGCTCGTTTATTTATTGCTTAGATTTTACTAAGGTTAGAAAAAAGAGGCCATAGTTTAGAGGTTGTGTTTAAGTCACATAATTCACCCCCCTCTTAGGCGTCACAGTCCTTAGAACGTGCAAAGAAGTCGACTACTCAAAGCCCTTAGGCGCCCGAGGGTCAATTCAATCATGGAGATACAAGCAACCGGAACACTCTTGGTACCCAAGATGCGCTTGAATGCTTCGAATTTTCAGAAGACCTTGATACCCATGGAATGCTAGTCGGGAGCCCTTGACACCCATTGATAAATGCCAAACAACTGGCTCATCACTGAGTTCTATGTGGGCTACTATCGGATATATGGGACCGGGATACCTCACCACCTATTTTCCGGCCCACCACAAGTTACCGGGCTGGAGATAACAAGGAGCGAGGCCTGCGTACGCCAGGCATATCAACAAACTTGGTGACCAATGTATCAGGCGTAGAAAACTGAAACTCATATCCTCACGATATGGTCGAAGGATCTGTTGTACCATCTATGTAATGAATTAGGAAACATATTTGTAAATCGATCTGATCCATTGTAACCCTGCTGTCCGGACAATATAAGAAGGGACAGGGACCCTCCCCAATCAGAATGTTATTCCTTTACATTTTAGGCATGACTACAATCAATAGCCCTTGTAACTAAGCATAGGGAAAACACAGACCCTGTGTCTCGTGTGTTACCTATTTCATTTCCTGTGCGTGAATACACTGATTGGTATTGTCAGAGTAAATACCTCCGACACAGTGTAAATACATAATTTCTACTGCCAGTACACTTAAGAAAATTGTTAGTAAAGATTCATTACACTGATAATTTCCTTAACCTAGTGCCACTACATATAATTTGAAATACAATTTTTTAAAATTTTTGAAATGATCTCAGATGGAGATATAATCTGAACAAAAATTGTAGTACTTGAAAGGATGTATAACATTGTAGTAGGCTACTTTTTCATTTAAAATTATTTACAGCCCAAAAATTAGGTCTTAAGATTAATGATTTTAAAATTCATATTTTTTGAATTTCTTAAATGATCCGGGATGAAAAAAATGATCAAAATCAAAATTTGAGGCCTCGACTAAGGTCTAAAGCTTCTTTAGTATAAACTTTTCATTTGAATTAATTTAGGGCCTCAATTCTCAATTTGAAAATCTCGTAGAGTGAATACGAGCAGAATGTTTTGTTGTTATGACACAAATTGACTTTGGAGTCTAGTCGTAAGACGAGTAACGCACGAATCTTAAGTACCGACATAAGTAAGAAAAACTGCCTATGTAAATCGATTTATATTGGTGGCTTTCTTAAGAAAATTGCTAGTGTAAATATTTGCACCTGCGATCCTTAGTTGACACCAGTGAAGTTCATTAATTTTTACTAGCCTTTCACACTAGCGGTTGCTAAAATGCTGATAAAAGTATAAAAAAATACCGTCAGTAAATTTTTTTAATAGTGATTTCTCTTTCTAAAAATTAAAATATTTTCATAGATATTATTGCATCATACAACTAGTACTTGATGCATCTCATTGAACATATACGACGAAATAGAACATGAAAGCAAATATGCATTATTAACAACCTTCACGTCGTGAAATATGGGAAAGGAACAAGATAAAAAGCAACACAATAAGACAATTAGATGGCAGTGGCCGTGGCCAGCATGGTGGTGATGGTGATGGCGGCGGCGATGAGCATGGTGGTGGTGGAGGTGGTGGCGAGCATGGCAATAGTGAAAATGGTGACCATGGCAGCGGTGGAGGTGGTGGTGGCAGCAGTGGCGAGCATGGCGGCTGCGGAGATGGCGGTCGTGGAGGTGGTGGTGGTGATGGTGAAGACAGTCGCAGAGGTAGTGGTGGTGGTGGCAGTGGCTGGCATGGCGGCTGTGGTCGTGGTGACGGTGGAGACGGTGATGGCTTTTGTGGAGATGGGGGCATTGGTGGCTGTGGCGGTGGTGATAATGGTGGCGACGGTGAAGGTGTTTTCGGAGATGGGGGCATTGGTGGTGGCGACAAGCATGGCGGTGGGGGTAGCCGTAGCTGCCACGACTTATACCGCTTTGGCCGAGATGGCTGCGGCATGGGTGATGGCGGTGGTGGTGACATCAGGGTTGGTAACGGCAGTGTTGGCTGCGCTGGCGCTTCCGCGACGATCTTGGCGACTCTCGTGGTGTAGACGGCGCCCACAGCTGAGGCTAATGTGCCAATGTTCACGAAAGACACCATGTGGAGCTTCTTCGTGAAGCCTCTGGGTCTGGGCTGCCCTCGGCTCCCGCCAGCACGAGGTGGCCCAGGCCCACAGGACGTGATGTCGTCAATGGCAAACAGCAGCGGCGCGGACGTCGACGTGAGGGCCAGCACGAGCTTGTCGATGAGCTCAACATACTTGGCCGCATTGTGCCACCCTGCCACTTCCAGGTAGATGGCCACGCCCTGAAGCACCGCCGCCGGCAGGTTGGCGAGCGCCGAGTACCTGCATGGATAGCAAGACACAGGACAGACATGGCATGCGTCTTCTTGCTGCCCGGCCGCCCGCATGAACGGCCGGACAACGCACATGGACAGAAGAAGCATGTATGCCTGGACATGGAGGAGCGCCGTTACATACTTCAAGGACCCGTAGTTGCTGTACGAGACGGTGCCGTCGGGGCTGCCATCCTCCCGGTACATGCACTGCATCGAGGTCGCTGTCATGATCACTGACGCCAGCGACATAGCCACTGTTGCGATGCGGAACATGATGCTGGCTGCCTTCCACGGGCTGCGCTCGCCAGAGCTGGCGCCCTCGTCGCCGGCCATGGTGGTGGACGGACGGATGCGCACCAGATCCACGGATCCAGAGCAGTATAGCTAGGGTCAATAGCGGTGGACGTGGAACCCCCATATATCTAGGATTATTATCGTCACCAACCTTAAGCATCTCAACAGTAAACAAGCCTTGCCAGCCTGTTACAGAGCACGGACACGGGCACACGCCAATTCCATCCGGCTCAGCGATCAAACTCTCGTACAGGCTCGGCTCCAACAGTCGTTGTTGATGATCTGGAGCCATACCACAAAAGCCAAAATTACGACTGTCTCCCCAAACCACCCAAATCCCCGTCGCCTGCTTCATTCGCCGCCGTCCGCTCACCTGGAGACTACCACGGGCATCCACGACGACATAGACGATCCAAGAGACGACCATGGGATATATATGATCCTGTTCTGGCCGCATCGCTGCATCAAATCGGCTCGCATGTCCAGCCCATGGTGATACACATCCAGTGATGAACTGATAGCACTGGTACAGAATTGGGCTCTAGTACCGGTTGCCAAACTCTTTCGGCCCCGGTGTCCCCCTTTAGTCCCGGGTCAGGGAAACAGGACTGAACGGAACCATTAATATAGAAAATGCTTTCGCGATTTGCACAGCACTAAAATTTCCAGAGTGTTCATCGTGTCCTTGAGAGTTCATTGGTGATCGGATCATCCATGCAGGAGTTCCGATCATAGCCAGAGCTGGCTGAGATAGCTTGGTGCATGATCCCGCTCTCGTCGGTTCATGATGTAGAGCTGTCATTCTTGAGAGATCATCCATCATGTGCCTTGCCAGAACATCCATCCGACAAGTCAACTGTTGGCTTGCGATAAAGAAATAACTAATAATGCATCATGTTTACTGACATTATGAAACAAATTTTAAAGTATCGACTTGCTTGCATTTGTTTTTTTATGGAAAAGGAGGGGTGTGAACCCCAACTGAGGTTTATTAAATAAAAAGGAAGATCAAGTTTTACAAAAACACTCAAGAAACAAAAAGGGTACAGAAAGCATCTCTGTTTCGGAGTGTAGTAGGTCTAGACTTGCTGATTAGGGGAGCAAATTATGAAAAGCCAGGAAACACGAACTGCTGCCAACAGGGGGTGTTAATTTAAAAAATGAGGGTAGCGGCACAAAACAAGACAAACTGCAACCTGAGGGCAAATTATTAAGCATTGCATAAGCTGCCAACTCAACCGCCTCGGTTAAATGGTTAACCGTGGCGGTCTGCGTAACTCAACTGCCTCGGTTGATAAGCGATTAACCGTAGCGGTTAGTTTAAGTTGACCGCTTCGGTTAACTCTGCACTATATAAACACAGCCAGCCCCCTTTCTTCCCCACGTGGCTTCACCTCCATTTTTTAGGGTTTTGTAACAACCCAGGTTTTTCGACAATAAAAAATTCGAGCTTTTTTAAAAAAAAAATTCATGCAAATGTGTGCAGCATGTAGTTTCTTAGCTTAACCGCGACTAACACGCTAATAACCGTTGCATGCATATAGAGTTGCTCGTAGGATTTTGCCGGAGTTTCTTGGTCGGTCTAGGGTTCTGTGTCGGAGAGCACAAATTCATAGCGAATCCCCCTATTGAATCCATTTCCAATCTTCCTTGAATTCTTTCCGAACCCTTAACGAATTCCCTCATTGAGTTCATTTCAATATCCCTTTTTCAATCTCACCTCGAAATCCTTGCATTATAAATGTAATATTTCTCTCTTTCCTCTTGGGCTGAGACCTCTCTTCCCCTCCTACTACCAGGCAGCCGACCCATCTCTTTGCCACACGGCCAGCCTGCGGACAGCGTACTAAACCATACCTTCCGTACGTGCATGTATGTATATGTACGTACACGTACCATGCCTCAATCACAAGGAAGTCGAAGCCTCATCCTAGTAGCAGCACGACATGACCAGACCCAAACCAAGACAGCAGGCTGCACAAGCTAGCTAGCGTACGTGCATGTGCATGCTCCTGTGCCAATCGTATATACGTATAGATACACACATACGATCGAGTGCACCAACCTTACTGGGAATTGCCAGCCCAACTCCACCCCTATCGGCCGCACGCGAGCAGCACGCATACGGTGAAGCCGTCGCCACGCTCGCAGCTCACGCAAGGAAATGACATCATACGCGGAGGCCCATTAGTCAGCCGCAGAAGCTGCCCTCTCCGTTTCCCATCCGTCGCACCACCATGATCACTTCCGTTTCCATCTCCCTCCGTACCAGCTCACTCCTCTGTCTTCCACTAGTATATTGCCCGTGCTAACGCAACGGTGACATCTAGAAAAATAAATCAATTGATGAGGGCTGATCAATTCATGCTTAGAAAACATAGAAAATCAGAAACTTGAGTATGAGGGCTGGCTGACCGCTATCCTTGAAACTGATTTTATTAATAGTCAGCATTGGGCAGCGACGTCACGCGCACAATTTTGTTCTCCAGGACACCCAAGTGCGCCATCAACTGGGAAAAAAAAAGAAATACAGAGACCCAAGAAGGCAGAAGCGTCAGGTTCTTCGTTCATATCGACTGAATTATTAATCACGAACCAAGGATTATATTCAAAGAACGATTGCTAATTACCTAGCTCGGCATGTGGATGAACCCTTCGTCGACGAACTCGAGCACGCCACAGTGCGTGACGCGCTCCGTGTTGGGGTTCATCTGGAACAGCATCGGGTGCTCGATGTTGAGGTGACCAAGCCGATCTAGGGCAGACAGCGGCATGATAACTGCAAAGTTAAAGATGCAGCAATAGAAGGTTAGAACAATGCATCTCGCAGAAAAAGAAATTAGAAGAAGAAACCAAGAAAGAAAGCAAAATGCTTACTGCTATTCCCGTCCTCATTTGCATTCTCCATTTGCAAGAGAGACAAGGACAGGAAACGGTACTACTGCACGAACGTTTGCACCTGCAAGCTGAGATATTCCTCGAAATCCTGCACATGAAGATCAAGCATTAGTTGAACCATTCTCTGTCTAATCTGTTGGTCCAGAATCTAAGTCGAACCATGCAAAAGGAGATGATAATCCGTTGGTCTCTGTTAGAATTACTTAATCAACGACTTATTTAGTCGCTTATACTATGGCCAAATTCATGCCTCTTTTGTTCGAGATAGTTCGTGTCATCGGAATCGACAAACAAATAGTACGTATTAACAGTAACTTAAGATCGTCTTATATTAGGTACAGAAAGAGCAATGCTGACATGGATCTTGCTAAACTGCTCTATTCTCGGAAGAGGCAAACAGTCTAAGCAACCAAGAACCCATCATGGATTGATTAGCCTACTAATTTTTTTTTTGGGGGGGGGAGGGAGGGAATGAGGAGGAACATGAACGACGTGAAAAGAATTCGAGAAGGAAACCATACCATGATGACCTTTGCGATGTGTCGATCCTGAGCCCTTTGCACCCGTCAAAATTTTCTCTCTATCTATATCTACGAACTTCGCACGGGAGCAGAACAACAAAATCCAATCGGGGCACAAGCCAACGTTAAGACTCAAATTTATGGGAGTGATACCGATGCAGGATTGCAGGGGAGGCGCAGATCAGTATCGGCGGTGGGTTGGCGGGTGGCGGATATGCACGAGGTCACGCGACGCCCAGGCCGCCATCGCCGAGCGTGTACTCCGTAAACTGTAAAGGAGAGCCAAAGCCCGTTTTGTTTCCGTCATTAGCATTGATTGGAACCGTGATTGATTGGAAGATTTGTGGAGGCAGCGTTGGGGCGCGGTGCGGGGGTGGAGGGAGGGCTCGCTCGTGGGGGCAGAGAGAGATCGCGCCTGGGTGATGCCAGGGCTGAGGAGGATGATACACGCAATCTGGGCCTTTGGATTTGAGTGAGCAAGGAGAGAGAAGGGTTAGAATAGAATCTGGACGGTTCGTTTGAAAGATGTGATTTTTCTGGATACATTTTCTGGGGTGTATGAAGAGCCGGCATCTTAGCGGGGGAGGTTTTGTTGTGTGGGTTTAGCAAAGAAAAAATCGGTGCATTAGTAGGGTAGATTCGAAGTAGAGTAGCGCCGTCGCAAATCACAGCGCCTCGCCCTCGGATACCCTCTCCACATCACAGCATAGCAGACTACTCCACCCGCCTGGCCCACCAGTGCGCCCCGGCCCAACTCGTGCGGCCTGCGCAGCCCGCCAGCTCCCCTCCTCGCGCCCCTGGCCCAAGTCCCACGCACGGCAGCGCCCCAGCACCGAACCCTAGCCGCCAAGGTGAATCCGCCCCACCCCAGGAGCCGCCGCTGCCGCTACACGATACGCGACGCGTGCGTAGGCAGCACGCGACCCCGGCCTCCGCACCCTCCCGCGATGTGCGCCGCTTGTCCTGGCCCAGGCACGGACGTCGAGGATGCACGGCGTCACCTCGGTGCCCTAGCACGCACGCATGTAAAATATAGGAGCCGCCGCCACTGTTCATCTTCCACCTCCGAGCCGCCCCGCCTCTGCTCCCACCCCCATTGTGCCGCGCCCTTGCCCCTGCGCGCAGCACCGCCCGCGGGCACGCTACCACCACTGCGCGGGACCCCGATGCCAACCCCGGCGACCGCGACGTGCCGAGCAGGCCGGACTTCGACACCGCCACCCGTCCGTCGCGTTCGCGCATGGCCTTGCCACGCCGCGTCGTAGCCGTCGTCAGCTGCTACCGGAATAAGCTCCATCACCACCGGCACATCCTCGTCAAGGCTTGCCCTCACCTCATCGAGCGAACACCGCCATGGCCACGCGCGTCCTCCTCGACGTTCCGGACACGCTCAGCTTCGCGCTGCCAGAGCGCTCGACGTCGACCACGGCCACGAACAGAACATCCTCCACCGACACCGCGCAACCGCAGCAGACCGCCATCAAGCCCGACCGCGCCGCTGCCCGACTGGGGTCACCGAGCCCAACGCGTTCAGCTCCTCTCCGTCGACCTCGCCGACCCAGCCCGTCACCAGCACGCCACCGGGCCAGCAGCCGCAGCGGACTGAAGCCGAACAGCTAGCGCTCCACCTCACTGCTCGCCTCCACCGCGGCCGTGACGACGCCATGCCAGCCACCAGTGAGCTCCCACGAGCAGAAGTCCCTATTTTCATTTCCTTTTCCCTTCTTACTGTCATACTGAAACTGGCCCTTGTGCCATGAACCTCACCACCGCAGAGGGGCCGCCTTTGCATCTGCGTTATCTCCATCGTCTTGCCGGAGCGGCGCCGTTCACGTGATCTGCATCCACGCCGGAGCCACGTCGTCCCCCGCAGCCGCTACCTCTGTGTCGCTGCTCCGTCTTGCCGAGTCAGCCGCCATCACCACGTGCGCTGCTCTGCTGCCTCGTCCTCAACGGAGCCCTCCCCGTCGCGCTCTGCCGGCAACGAGCCCAACCCGCGTCAAGCGATCTGCCATCCGCAAGCCCTCGGTGAGCTGACCAAAGACGAAACATTTCCAACCCCTGCTGCCGACGAGATGCCGATGAACCTTCTGCCTTTACCCCAACCCACCTGCTGCCGGCCCAAGGCCGATGATCCCTCTATGTGTCCGGCCTTCGAGCCGCGTTTTCTGCAGGGACCTCGTCGACCGTGTGGAGCTAACGTTAGTAGGCACGATGCACGCACACGCACTCGCCATGTCCCTTCGTGGCACTCACACTTGTGCTAGTTTAGCTCTCATACCAATCGGTACGGGAAGAACACAACGCACTCACGCACACCGAACCCAGCCAACCGGATGATAGGCTATGAACGCTTGGAACAACCATGACGGGCATCGCCGTCGCGTGGACCCGGGGCGCCGACATCATGACGGCGTTCCCGCGTGTTGTAGCCACTCAACCATGACGGGCATCGCCGTCGCATACACCATGCCAATTGACATCAGCCTTCGTGCTACGAATCCATGCCTTGTTGGGAACCCAGCCATGCTCTGCTGCCTCCTGGCCACTTGACGCCACCTCCAGCTAGCCTCTGGCCAGCCACAGCCCCACCCGGCCAGCCACGGCCAGCAAGCAGCAGGCCACGGCTAGCCGCAGCCAGCCAATAGCAAGCCGCAGCTAGCCAGAAGCTACTAGCAGCTGGCTGAGAGGAGCTAGAACATGTAGCAGCAAGCCTCGCCACTCTCCTTTGACACTGACCCTGTCCGGCCTTCGTACCGTTGCCCCGTTGCTAGATCTCGAGGCCCCATAGATGATGCTAGACTGTTGGAGAGCTCAATTGATAGACGATGTTGGACTGTTGGAAAGCCCAATCGATAGATGAAGTTGGGCGGTTGGAAAGCCAAAGTGATATACGACGCCGGACTATTGAAGTGCCCTTCTCTTACTTCTTGTACACCTGTCCACCATATTGAACCCTGTCCTTACGATCTGTCTATTCATATATCTGTTGTACCCTATCCTTACGATCTGTTTGTACATGTATCTGTTGCATCCTATTCTCACGATCTATCTGTATTTGTATTTGTAATACAGGATCCATCCATCATAATGCTATGGAAATGTGCTACTCCACTGTCTTGTTGAGTCGTGTCGTTGGATCTTATTGTTAGTTGTTCGTCTGTGCGCCGTGCCTTCGAGCCGGCTGTGGGATCGTATTTCATTCGGACATTGCGATCGTGGGATTCGTCCCACCATGGCCGTAATGTCGAGTGTAACTCGACCTCGCGTTGCCACTCTGACTTTTTGTGCCTGACCCTCGTATGCTTGTACACAGCGCGACCGTCGCATTCCTCTGATTCTTGTGGTGACAACCGCATCGCTATGAATCCGAGTAATGACTTAGTGCCAGTGCACCCAGGTCGTGGTACCCTATGAGAGGTTTGCACACTTGTATTCTTCTGTGTGTCGCTCTCTTCTGATGCCCCGTCTATCACCGTGGCATGTGCGTTGGAAAGAGTAGACCACCGTTGTTTTATGCTTCTCACTCAAAGTTCCTGTATAGCCCGCTCTGTTCGATCCCGCCTTATCCATGGCGATTGGATCAAAGATTGGACTAACGTCTTTTAGTTAGCGAAGCTATGGTCCATATTAAGATCTCGGACCTATGCGAGTCGACTTGATCGATCGCTTAAAACAATCTTCACTTGAGATATGACCGAAAATACGATACGGATGTGCCTAGCTAACTTGTCTTTCTCCCTTATGATTTTTGGTATTTTATCACTTGTATGATTGTACCCGTTTGAACCACAGCCTAGGTACCCTACAAGTGGATTAAACACCCGCGCTGTCTTGTGCAATCTTTATTGCCAATAATTACTCGTTCTTTCCTTTTGCTTGGCCCGTCCTTCGATCCCCGTCTAATCCGTGATGCCCGGATCGGAAGATCGTAAGTCGTGGTGTTTGATAGGGATAAGCTTTGGCCTAAACCATTCATCATAAGCCATATTGGCTTGGCTACGACTTAATAATGTGCCTAAGCAAATCACCACTCTTGTTTCTTTGGCCCGATGAGATCGGACATACGCCGAGAGGACCAAGTCGTGAACCTTTTATTATTTCTCTGGTGTCAATGGATCTTCCCGTGTTCCGTCATCTTTTAGTGTATTGGGTGATTTCTGCCTTGTGTCGCTTCGCGGAGTAGCCGTTTCCGGATTAGCACCGATCGGATCGAGAACCGATGGAGGAGGAGCACTTGGACGACAACAGGAACCGTGGAGTGGAGTCACCTTGGAGGAGGTGACCCAGCCGAACGACTACACTAATTAAGGAGTGCTCATACCTCCACTTCCACGACAACGCAAGTGTCATGGCAGCACCTTCTTTTAGAGAATCCTATTAGACATTGCATATTTAGAATTGCTAGCGCTTTATATTTACTCCTTTTGCTAGTATATGATGCATGCAACTACCTAAGCCACTAGTACACTGCTTGCAACCACTCTACTATGCTACTCAGCTTCGCACTCACGCTCTTTTATTTATTTCTATCTACCTGCTTGCTTTCATGTTACATCACCATATTTATTAACTCCACTCGCATTATATCTGTGATGTGATGCTGGTGGTGAACATATGGGAATGGTTTGGCTTGGGATGCCAGATTGGTGGACTATGAGCGTGCTGCGTGTGCCTTGGGTGTGTAGTGAGGGTCGAGTCGACCAAGTGGGATACACGATGAGCTGCGTAAGCAAGTCTTGCCGGGAGTTGCATCTGGGCATTCCCACGAGAGATACCTGTGGCCGGTAATGGTTTTATGAGGAGGTTCCGGGAAGGATAGCCTGCGTGGTTTGAAACCCCGTGAATGGAGGTGCCGTGGTGGCACGGGGAGAGTATCCCCTAAGAGAAGATGCCTGCTTGGTCAAACCTAGGAAGGACTAGTACTAGGTTCATAGGAATCCTTTACTGCTCACTCGTCTTCGATGGGCGGGTAACGGCTGGACCACTTGGTAGGGCGGTGCCACTACTGCTAGGTTGTAAGGTGATAGGGTGGGCGGTGGCGGATGCCGGAAGTTCCCGCACCGTTCTAGATGCATAGTACCACTAATTGGCCCGGTACTGCGTCTCCCAGTCCCAGCGTTTCGGTTCGTGCCCGAAGTTACCCAGGGCTGAGTGGTAGGGTGGCATCGACCTAGGCAAGCAAGCACCCGGAATTCTACCTAGATGATTGTACAGCATCGATGATGGCTAATCTTGTGAGTGGTAAAAACCTCTGCAGAGTGTATGGTTGATCGATTGATACATATGCCGATTCGTCGGCTATGGACCTTTCCTGTGAAGCTCTGACTAGTGTAGAGAGCGATATTCTTTTCTCCCCCTGGTTGATGATTGTCCAGCAGTGTGCCCGATGCGACAGTGTGCCGTTGAGACAGGACCCGAGAGGGAGTTGGGCCTGTCGACTGAGCGCGAGGTGTGTGTGAGGTGGTGTATGGGTGGGATGATGGAAATGGGATGGACTGATGGATGGTGTGATATGGGTTAAAACTTGACGAACTATTATAAAATATACTACTGGATACTACTTTGCATGTGCTTAGGATGCAAACCACAGCCAAATATTAGGATCGCCAGATCCTTTGTTTTCTCTTTTCCACTAAAGCTTATCGGTGCTGACCATGGCCTGCACATATCTGGCGGTGTGCAGATTACCTGACTAACAGAGATATTGAGATAAGAAGTATTAGAAGGTCTCGTGCCTAGGCTCAAGTTTGGTTCAGGAGATGAAGACTATGCTGCGCCAAGATTAACTCTGATTATGCCCGTGAAGGAGGAGCCTTCTCTCGATGACATATTCCGTCAACTCTGATGACGCCTGGTTATGCTTCCGCTAGATTAACCCTGTAATAGGTGTGATCTCAGTTGATATCATCTTGTAAGTATTTACGATGTATGGCTGTAATATCAACTGATATACGTGACCGACGTGGGATCAACGCCAGTGTCAGTCCCCACTTTTTACCGCCCATCCCGGGATGGGAGGTGAAATCTATCACTGTGCTCGCCTTACCGCGCACTGTTTCATCATTGACCGCCCTCGAGGAAGGATACGACAAGGTCCGTACCCCTCGATCCTGGGGATTCGGCCTTATCCGTCCAGCCTCGACCTATCCTCGACCCGTCCTCGACGCCCACCACCGGTCAGCGGGAAAGAAAGACCGACGTGGCACAGGATTCCGGGTCATTTCACTGTCCCGTCCCCGACGTCATCACGGTGTCCAGGGATGGCCGGCCATTCCTGGAGCACGCCGCTACAGTCACCTCCACAGGGATCGACAAAACTTCACCTCAAGGCACCCCGATGTCCCGGCCTCCTCTTACCCTATAAAAGGGGCAGGCCCGGGCTCTACAAGGGGGAGGAACGGAAGACACAAGTCCAAGGTCCAGTGCCAGCAAGCAAAGGCATACAATCCAGAAATCAACATCTCAAGCAATCACCCTTATACTCTTTTTTCTCTCCTTGAGACTTGGGCTCGGCGCCCTCTCTCGCCAGCTTGTAACCCCTACGCAAGCACTTCGGTGCAAGGAAATACAAAACTCTCTCCCCCCGCTGGACGTAGGGCCTTCTTTTGCCCTCTGCTCGATGCTTGCTTCTCTGAAAGCTAGCTGCTGAATGGTGCTGCAAGTCTGCTGCTCGGTCTTGCTGCTGATGGAATTTCACACAGTGATCAAACTCTGAATTAACCAGAGGAGCAAGCATCGAGCAGATGGATTTCTGATAGAAACGAAAGAACGTTGCTCTGCAGAAAGAACCAATAAGCAGTATCTCAAGCAATTAGAAAATCAAGCATAGATCAGCTTTGAGAGGGAATTAAATATTCCAATCACTGTTGCTTGACAGTGACAATTCAAAAATAGAGAGAAGCACATCACGTTCAGAATTATCCACTGTAAACTGGACAAGAGATGGAATCTGCAGTCAATCTGTTTCTGCAGTTCAGACATATGAATAAATCATCTTTGTAAAACCTGACTGTAAAGAAGAACAACAGGAGAGGCAACGCTCGATTCCCACTGCACCGGTTTGCCTGGCTGGAGAGCGCGTTCACGAAGTACTCTGCTCAAGAACGAAAAAGAACGAACAAAGATAGAGAAAGGGAAACGCACAGAACAAAGCTGGAAGGAGCGGACTCGACCTGGGAGATCCAAGCACAGGAACAGACACGAGGTGTGAGCGTGCGCTGCTCATTTGAGCACGCTCGATGCTTTAGCACGAGCGCTGGTAGCGCTGCCTGACCCCATGACTACTGCTCGTTGCTTGAACAGGAACCGAGAGACTTGAGCAGTCGAACAGAGAAAACGAGCACTCCAAAAATCCGACACAACCGGACCAAATCAAAACAGCTCGTCCTCAAAATTTGCACAGATGAAATTCACCTTAGAACGAACCTATCCCTAAAAAATCATGGCCCAAATCCAACTTAATCTCCCGAAAAATCAGATCGCGTGCACGAACGAAACTGGGGAAAAACTAAGAACACACGGAAACAAAAATCACAACAACAAGTGACGAATCCCGGAGGAGTTACGAGGTTAGGGCCTCGATTCCCAACTCAAAACATCATCAACAAGTTGCTAAGAGTGCTTAGGATGAGCCTCTCAAGAGCCCTAAGCTAGAGAGAGAAACTAGAGAGAGAGGAGAGATGAGAACGAAAGGCTGAGGAGGAGAGGATGGCTGCACTGCATCCGAGCCCAACACCTGCACATCACAAGCCGACCAACATGCCAAGTGAACTCTGTTGGTAATCACTCATCACAAACCTGACCAAGTCCCCACTTGGGTCCGCAATCTCCCCCTTGATGAGTGCATTGTCAACACCAACACAGATAATCATGATATAGTGAGAATAAGAGGAAGAAGAAGGAAGGGAAAGAAGAAAACCTGCCCAAAAGACCACAAAACCAATGACAAGCAAGCACATGGTCACTAAGCAAGAACAAGTGCAAAGGAAAGCTAGTCCCTCCAGAAAGAGGCGAGGCTCAACACAACTAGCTTCCAAACTCCCCCTGAATGTGTGCTCAACTCAAAAGTGTGTGTGGAAATCTCTCCCCCTTGTTGACACATGCACACATCAAGGTTCCCAAAACCTTCTCTTCTCAAACATGCAAATGCATATGAATGCAAAAGCTTCAGGAGTATAGCCATTAGTTTGCCAAAATGCTCATCAAGATACGGGTAGTAGAAGCTCAAGATGATCAAAAGAACAATCCATATGAGAGAAGCATAGTGAGCAATTTTGATACCAATGTTTAGAATGTTCACCACTAAGAGTAGGACATAGCATATATAGAAAGGAGATCAGATCAAGTGCTAAATAAGTGTATACAAGGTGAACTATCCCAAGCCAAGGTCACACATCAAGTCATAGAAGAATCTAACACAAGTGAAATTTTTTAATTTAACCAATTTCTCTACATTAGGTGTTTCACAAGTATTAGCAAGACATGTGTGTACGAGAGGTTATATGTATTGTTTTGCCTAACTTTTCAACCATGCATAGCCTATGTCAAAGACAATGATTAGCTAAAAGCAATGGTTTCGGTCATCCACTACAAAGCTCTAGTTCATCCAAATGTGCAATAGGAAGCCGTCTAGATACTTTGAGGTGGTACAATACATATCCATCTCGATCTTTTCATCACTTAACTTAGATTGCAAGATTTTAGCACAATGTGAACTAGATAGATCTAAGCAAGTGAGTGAAACAAGGTATGAGCCATAGCAACCAAGTATATAAGAGATAGCATATGAGAGCTCAACAAGTCCATACATACTAGTTACCAAACTCAAGGGTGAACAAGTTTTTTTGATTTCATTAATATTAGTCAAGTTCACATAAAAAGTCATGTTTAACTCAATAAGGGTTCAAATGAGTAAAGAGAGCCTAAACATGTATCAACGTACCAAGATAGGCATAGAAACAAACTCATAGCTATATTCTTGAAGCTCAAAATGATATATGTCACAAAATGCCATGAAAATGCAAATATGATACAAAGGTGAAACAAGACTCTAAGCTACAAAAGAATCTAAAACTAGTGTACAATCCAAAGTTTCCTCCTCTAAAAAGGGAAACAGACTCCGAGTTCACTCCTTAGCCGAGGAAACTTGGTCAGGTCAAGTGGCTTAGGGAAGATATCAGCCAGCTGGTTATGTGTGTCCACGTGAATCAGGTCTATGTCACCCTTCTCATAGTGATCTCTCAAGAAATGGAACCTCACCTCGATATGCTTGGTCTTAGAATGTAACACTGGGTTCTTTGCTACGCTAATGGCGCTCATGCTGTCACAATAGAGTGGAACTTGTCTAAAAGATAGACCGTAGTCCCTCAAGGTCTGCACCATCCATAGCAACTGAGAACAGCAAGCGGCAGCAGCTACATACTCAGCCTTACAGGTAGACTGGGCAATACCACTCTGCTTCCTAGAAGACCAAGACACTAAGGAAGTCCCAAGAAACTGATAGGTGCCAGACGTAGACTTACGATACACATGACAACCCGCATAGTCAGCATCAGAATAGCCACAGAGCGAGAGGGTGGAAGCGGCCGAGTACCATAAGCCGAACTCTGGAGTGAATCACAGGTATCTGAGAATTCGCTTGATGGCTGGGCGATGAGATGATCTCGGTGAAGACTGGAATCATGCACACAAACACACGGCAAACTGGATATCCGGTCGCGTCGCCGTCAAGTACAGCAAGGAACCGAGCATGCTGTGGTACTCCTTCTGGTCCACCACCTCTCTTTCCTTGTCCTCATCAAGGGCCATCGTGGTTGACATGGGCGTCGAAAGAGGCTTGGCCTCACCCATATCGAACCGTTTCAGTAGATCCTTCGTGTATTTCCCTTGATGGACCAAGGTGCCTTCTTGGGTTTGCTTGATTTGCAACCCAAGGAAGAAGGTTAGCTCTCCCATCATGCTCATCTCGAACTCCCTGCTCATGGTATCTGAAAACTTGGCCACAAGAGCGTGAGAAGAACCCCCAAAGATGATATCATCCACGTATATCTGCACCAAAAGGATGATATCATCCACGTATATCTGCACCAGAAGGAGAAACAAAGTCCTATCCATCAAGCCCATTTGAAAACCCTTTCCTAGAAGAAATGTCTTAAGGCGCTCATACCAAGCTCTAGGAGCTTGCTTCAACCCGTATAAAGCCTTGTGAAGCTTATACACGTGGTTGGGAAACTTAGGGCTCTCAAAACCAGGGGGCTGCCTCACATAAACCTCTTCCTCTATATAACCATTAAGAAACGCACTCTTAACGTCCATCTGATATAGCTTGAACCTTTTTGAGGCTGCAAAAGCTAACAGAATCCTAATCGCCTCTATACGGACAACAGGAGCAAAGGTTTCCTCATAGTCTCTCTCCTCTTTCTGGCAGTATCCCTGTGCTACCAATCTAGCCTTATTCCTCACAACCACCCTGTCTTCACTCTGTTTGTTCTTAAAGACCCACTTGGTACCAATGGGATGACACTCAGGGGGTAAAGGAACTAAGACCCAGACATGGTTGCGCTCAAAATTCTCTAGCTCCTCATGCATGGCGTTAATCCAATCAGGATCAGATAGAGCCTGTCCAACATCTTTGGGTTCAGAATCAGAAACAAATGCTGAGTGAGCGAAATGAGAGATAGACCTGGACCGCGTAACACGCTGGTCAATGTCACCGATCATCGTCTCAGGAGGGTGGCGACGCTGAATGTGTCGAGGTGCAGCCCTCGATGAAGTCGCCTCCCCCTCGGCAGCAGCTGGAGCCTCCTCAGGTGCAGCATGCATGGGCTGAGTGGCCTGCTCAAACGGTCCCCATGTAGTTGTAAGGTCCAAATGGTTAGAGGGGGGGTGAATAGCCTATTTAAAATTCTACAAGCTTCACTAGACAACCACGTTAGTATTAAAAGATGGCTATGCTAATTCTAGCACTAGCTTAACTATACTATGCAAGCCACCTATACAATTCTAGTGAGGCAAGGCTATGATCTCTAATACACACCAACAAGGCTAAGTCACTAAGCTACTTACTCCTATATGATAAAAGCTACACTAAGCAAACTACACTAGAACTAGTACAAGAAAGTAAAGAGCGAGTGACTTGATTCTTATACCAACGATGTAGAGAAGCAATGCACTTGAAGAATCAATCACAATGATCAACCACAAGAGAAATCCTCGGCAAAGAGATGACACAAGATTTTTTACCGAGGTTCACTTGCTTCCCGGCAAGCTACTCCTCGTTGTGGCGATGCACCCACTTGTCGATTCGCGAGCTAATCGACTATCAAGAGTTGAGCCCTCGGCGGGCGCCGCACAACCGCACACAAGATGGGGATCCTCCAAGCCACGAGCTCCACTAGAGTATCCAATTTGCGAACTCCCGCGGGGAAGGATCAAGGACCCCTTACAACACTTGGTGAAGGCTCCAACAATCTTCAATTGCGAGCTCAATCACTTCCGCTGCTCCAAGCCGTCTACCGTGTCGGGAAACACGGAAGAGTAACAAGAAATCCGCAGCAACTCAAGGATCAAGTGCCTCTAGAATGCAACTCTCAAGCAATGCACTTGAATCTCACTCAATCTCACTCAAGATGTACAACCAATCAAAGAGATGAGTGGAGGGGTTGTTCTCTAGCTCAAAGGATGTCTCTAGGTCTCAAAATGTGCAAGAGTTACCCTCAAACCCCGGACACCCTCTATTTATAACGAAGGGGTACGCAGCTAGCCGTTACGGACGACGCAGCGAAAATCACGCTGACCGGACGCTCCGGTCAGGGTGACCGGACGCGTCCGGTCACTACACGACAACCGTAAACAGTGCGCGTCAGAACTAGCCGTTGCCCTAACCGGACGCGCTCAACCGAGTGACCGGACGCGACAGTGCCAGCGTCCGGTCGCGTTCCAGTAAGCTCCAGCTGCGACCGGACGCGCCCCGCGTCCGATCGGCGCTACGCTGCGCTCGGCCTCTCTGGACGCTTGACCGGATGCTCCGGTTCCATGAGGGACCGGACGCGCCGGTCGCGCGCTTTTCTTTTACGCCCAATTGAACTGACCGGACGCGCTGGTCAGGCCAGACCAGCGTCCGGTCACAAACCCTAGCGCTCGCGCCACGATGAACTGACCGGACGCGTCCGGTCAAACCGAGACTGCGTCCGGTGCAGCGTCCGGTCATCACAGTGACCGCCATTCGCCTTCGTTTCTTTTCCAACTTTCGGCACAGTAGAAAATAGGCGTTTCACTTCTCCAAAAAGTGCCGAATCCCGCCTCGCAAGCTCGGCGGGAGGGAGAGAGAAACCCAAACCCCTCTCTACCGCTTAAACTCCACCGCCTTCGCAAATGTGCTAACACCACCAAGAGTACACCACCATGTGCATGTGTGTTAGCATTTCACAAACATTTTCCAAGGCGTTATGTTAGCTCTCAACTAGATCCTAATGCATATGCTCAAGACATTGATCTAGTGGCACTTGATTCCCGAGCTAACCGTGATTGCCCCTCTTGATAGTCGGCTATGTATCCTAAACCCGGTCAATCACTTCTCTACTCATCTTAGACCGGCAAAAGGAAAACCCTATGGTTATACCTTTGCCTTGTGCTCTTAGATCCTTCTCTTTTATTTGATCATCATGTCCATCATATTATGTGCATCTCCACCATGATCGACATTTCATGTCCATGCACCATTTCTTTGTAATTTTGTGGCCACCACTCCTTGCCACGTACACCTTCATCACGTGTGTTGCTTATGCCTAACTCAAAACACTTAACACATGGCATTAGCAACTTGGTGTCATTAATTACCAAAACCAAACTTGGGCTTTCAATCTCCCCCTTTTTGGTAATTGATGACAACCATCACAAAGATATGAAATGAAATCAATTTTCAATTTCGATAGTATTAGCTCCCCCTACATATGTGCTTCCATGAGTTTGGTTCAATTGTGCACATATGTATGGATTTGATTTTTGAGAGAGATACTACTATCAAATTGATGCTAAGGTATATAGAATGGACCTTTGAAGCGTGATACCAATCGGAGTTGCCTTTATATACCATCCTTAGCATCGATGTAGCTAGACACCACTTGTAATACATCACTTGTAAAGATCACAAACACTAAAGTACCCCGTGAGATCAACATTATAAGCGAAGGTGTCTAGATACCACTTGTAAAGCTACTTTCAACAAAACATCATTCAAGTTCTATTTCTAGCATACACCATACAATCATGAATATGAATTTAAGTTTTGCAATGCAACACTTCATCATGTTAATGCACATACAAATGCAACAAACAATTCATGAGCTTGCTCCCCCTACTTGTGTGCTCAATTTTAATTGTTCCCTTTCTTATGTCATATCTTTTGCTTTCTCTCCCTCTTAGTATATCTTTCTCTCCCCTTTTGCAAATTAACTTTTGATCTTTGTGACTTTTCTATCTTTGTGACTTTTCTCTCCCCCTTTGTCAACAATCACCAAAAAGGTGCCAATTTTAGTGAGAGTCAAGTCAATCAATTTGAGGGAGTCCAAATTATGGTTCAATCTAGATCACTTGCCTAGAATATGTAATTCGGTTTGATCCAAGGACAAGCTTCTTCACACCTCATAAAGTATAAGGGTTATCTTGACCATGTTGAATTACACATTATGAGCTCATTTTCTAGATTCAACACTAGGTTTGCAAGCCCACAAACATGTCATATGCTACCACTAGATCAATCAAACATAGAAGCAATAGTGGTACCATATATACATTAAACTCATTTGATTTTCATGAATGAGCCTATTTGTCATGCAAATATGTCTATATGTTCTAAACATGTCCTTAGCAAAGTATGGATGTTATGCCAAACAACTTTACCTTGCTATGTCAGAGGAGAGGCATGTCATATAAGAATGTGGGGGTGCACTCATTTCAAGTTGGAGAAGTCAAGTATGTTCAATTCATTCTTCAACTTGTAAAATCTCTTCTCATCAAGTGGCTTTGTAAAGATATCGGCTAGTTGATCTTCGGTGCCAATGCTTTCAATGCTAATATCACCCTTTTGTTGATGGTCTCTTATGAAATGATGCCTTATATCAATGTGCTTGGTTCTTGAATGTTGAACCGGATTTTGAGTCATCTTGATAGCACTTTCATTGTCACAAAACAAAGGCACATTCTTGAATTTTACTCCAAAGTCATTCAAGGTAGCTTTCATCCAAAGCAATTGTGCACAACAACTACCGGCACTAATGTATTCGGCCTCGGCGGTAGATAGTGCAACACTATTTTGTTTCTTTGATGACCATGAAACAAGGGACCTTCCAAGCAATTGACAAGTGCCACTTGTGCTCATTCTATCAATCTTGCATCCACCATAGTCAGAGTCCGAATATCCAATCAACTCAAAATTAGACCCCTTTGGAAACCATAATCCAACATCATGAGTGCCCTTAAGATATCTCAATATCCTCTTGGTTTCTTTCAAGTGACTTTCTCTAGGTGAAGCTTGATATCTTGCACACTTGCATACACTAAACATCACATCCGGCCTAGAAGCGGTGACATAGAGCAAACTTCCAATCATAGACCGATATTGCTTTTGATCTACCATGTTGCCACTAGCATCAACACTCAATTGATCATTAGTGCCCATTGGTGTACTCATTGGCTTAGCATCTTGCAATCCAAACTTCTTGATCATGTCCTTGATGTACTTGCCTTGACTTACAAAAGTGTCATTCTTCATTTGCTTGATTTGAAGTCCAAGGAAGTAACTAAGCTCTCCAATCATAGACATCTCAAACTCATTAGCCATCATATTTCCAAACTCTTCACAAAAGTCTTGATTGGTTGATCCAAAGATAATGTCATCCACATAGATTTGCAACACAAACAAGTCATTTCCAAGCTTCTTGGTGAAGAGAGTGGTGTCAACCTTTCCCATCTTGAACCCTTTAGAGAGAAGAAAGTCCCTCAACCTCTCATACCATGCTCTAGGTGCTTGCTTCAAACCATACAATGCCTTCTTGAGCTTGTAAACATGGTTGGGCTTCTTGTCATCTTCAAAACCGGAAGGTTGCTCAACATAAACTTCCTCATTGATGTAGCCATTTAGAAATGCACTCTTGACATCCATTTGATAGAGCTTGATGTTGTGTGCACAAGCATATGCTAATAAGATTCTAATAGCCTCCAATCTTGCAACGGGTGCATATGTTTCTCCAAAGTCAAGACCTTCAACTTGTGTGTAACCTTGAGCTACCAATCTTGCTTTGTTTCTTACAACTATGCCATCTTGATCTTGCTTGTTTCTAAAGACCCACTTAGTACCAATCACATTGTAGTTCTTCAGCCTTTCAACAAGTTCCCAAACTTGATTTCTAGTGAAGTTGTTTATCTCTTCATGCATGGCATTTATCCAATCGGAATCCTTCAATGCATCTTCTATCTTCTTTGGTTCTTCTAATGATACAAATGAGTAATGCTCACAAAAAGATGCTAATCTTGATCTAGTTTGAACACCACTTTGAATTCCACCAATGATTTGGTCCAATGGATGATCTCTTGCTATGCTAGTAGGTTGGAGTATTGGGAGTTGATTGCTTCCACTTGTTTGACCTTGAACTTGCACTTCATCATGAGAACCACTTGAGCTTGCTTGATTTGAATCAATTTGCACACTTTGGTTGATCACATGAGTATCATCATCATCATCAACTTGCCTCGCCTTTATGTCACCAATGTCCATGTTCTTCATTGCATTTGACAATTGATCTCCTCTTACATCATCAAGGTTTTGAGCTTCATTTTGAGATCCTTGGATTTCATCAAACTCAACATCATGAACTTCTTCCAAGGTGCCATTTGTGAGATTCCAAACTCTATATGCTTTGCTTGTGGTAGAATAACCAAGTAAGAACCCCTCATCACATTTCTTTTCAAACTTGCTCAATCTAGTGCCTTTCTTGAGAATATAGCATTTGCAACCAAACACTCTAAAATATGCAATGTTGGGCTTTCTTCCATTCAATAACTCATATGGTGTCTTCCCAAGCTTCCCATGGCAATAGAGACGGTTGCTACAATAGCAAGCCGTATTGATGGCTTCACTCCAAAATGAATGACTCACATTGTATTCACTAAGCATTGATCTAGCCATGTCAATCAAAGTTCTATTCTTTCTTTCAACTACACCATTGGATTGAGGAGTGTATGTTGGTGAGAATTGATGTCCAATACCAAGATCATCACATAAATCTTCAATTCTTGTGTTCTTGAACTCACTACCATTGTCACTTCTAATCTTCTTGATGGTAGTCTCAAACTCATTTTGCACTCTCTTGATAAAAGATTTGAATAGATCATGTATATCACTCTTGTCATAAAGAAAGAACACCCAAGTGTATCTAGTGTAGTCATCAATAATCACAAAACCATACTTGTTGCCACCAATGCTAGTGTATGTTGTTGGCCCAAACAAGTCCATGTGTAATAGCTCAAATGCCTTTGATGTGCTTATTTCACTCTTACTAGGATGTGTATTTCCAACTTGTTTGCCGGCTTGACAAGCACTACATGGTTTATCCTTTTCAAAAGTCACATCTTTCAAGCCTCTAACTAAGTCATGCCTCAAAAGTTTTTTCAATTGTTTCATTCCAACATGACCAAGCCTTCTATGCCACAACCATCTCATACTAGATTTGCTAAGCAAGCATGATGTCAATTGAGTCTCACTATCATTGAAGTCAACCAAGTATAAGCTACCATGTCTAAATCCTTTAAATATCAAATTTGATCCATCAACACTTATGACTTCAACATCATCACTACCAAATATGCACTTGAAGCCAAGATCACAAAGTTGTGCCACCGACAAAAGATTGAAATCCAAGCTCTCAACTAGCAACACATTAGATATGCTCATGTCATTTGAGATAGCAATTTTACCAAGCCCCTTGACTTTGCCTTTCTTGTTGTTGCCGAAAGTGATAACATCAAAACCACCATTTTGACTTGTATCAATTGATTTGAACATACAAGAATCTCCGGTCATATGTTGAGTGCACCCACTATCAAGCACCCAATGCCTTCCTCCGGCTTTGTAATTGACCTACAAGACAAGATCAATTCTTTTTAGGTACCCAAACTTGTTTGGGTTCTCCAAGGTTAGTGACCAAGCTCTTTGGTACCCAAATGGCTTTCTTCTTTGAGCCCATCCATGGTGCACCAATGAACTTAGCATGAACACCATTTGTACCCTTGGTAAGTATATAGAAAGAATCAAACTTAATTGAGGATACTTTAGCGTTGGATTTCTTGTTCATGCAATGTTGCTCTATGTGACCAACTTGCTTGCAACTTTTGCAATAGCTACCATTGTTCTTCACAAAACGAGTCTTGTAAGGAGCAAAAGCGGCCTTGCCTTTCTTGGGGTTATAGCCCAATCCCTCTTTGTAGAGAGAAGCTCTTTGGCTACCCAAGCACATAAGCAAGCGGTCCTCACCACCATAAGCCTTAGCTAAGGTGTGATTGAGCTCTTTTACCTCCTTCTTGAGATTTTCATTCTCAACTATAAGTGTGGAGTCATAAGTGAAACCATCACTACTAGATGAGGATGATGTAGATGCGCTACATGAAGGGTTAGTGGGAGCAACCACAATAGGCTTATGACAAGATTCATCAATTATATCACAAGATATGCCTATGTTGCAAGTTTTAGCTTTCTCAACATTAGTTGGCATGTTTTCACATTTTTCAACTAGAGAGGAATGAGCTTCTTCAAGCTTAGTGTGAGACTTTTGAAGCTTCTTATGGTCTTCCTTTAGACTCTCATAAGATGCCCTAAGCTCATCAAGTTCTTGCATAAGGTTTTTCTTTTCCTTAAGCAAGCCCTTGCACTCCTTTCTAGATTCTTTAAAATGTTGAGTGCAATCTTCTAGCATAGTGATTAGTTCATCTTTAGTGAATTCTTCTTCATCACTATCACTATCACTAGCATTATCATGATCACTCTCATCATCGGATGATACCTTAGCGGCCTTAGCCATGAAGCATGATGGAGTGTCGAAGAGGAAGACCTTCTCTTGGATGGCAATGCTAGCATGTCCCTTCTTCTTGCTCTTGTAGTCATCCTCATCATCACTTGAGGAATCATCACTATCCCATGTAGCAACATGAGAATCATTCTTCTTTTTATGAGAGCTCTCCTTCTTTTCTTGCTTCTTCTTTTGCTTCTTTCTCTCCTTCTTGATAGCATCTTCATCATCACTATCATAATGACACTTTGTAATAAGATGATCCTTGCTATGGCATCTAAAGCATCTCATGTTATGCTCATTCTTCTTAGATGAGTTCTTCCTCCTCCTTGCTCGATAGCCCTTCTTCTTCATGAATTTGCCAAATTGCTTGACAAAGAGAGCCATCTTCTCATCAATGTCATCACTATCACAAGAGCTTGAGTCTTCATCACTTGATGATTCAATCTTGGATTTGCCCTTGGATGTGGTGGCTTTGAATGCCACACTCTTCTTCTTCTCATCATCCTTCTTCTCATTTTCCTTCTTCTTCTTCTTGACCAACTCATCCTTCTCATCATCTTCTCTATATGAATCATCGGTCATTACCTCTTGAAATATTTGTTGAGGAGTTGAATCCTTCAATGTAGTCCTCACTAGCACGATGATCAATATATCAAACCTCTTGGGCAAGCTTCTCAAGAACTTCATAGAGAATTGGTTGTCCTTGACTTCCTCACCAAGTGCCTTGAGCTCATTGACAATGACTTGCAATCTATGAAACATCTCCGGTACACTCTCATCATCTTGCATCTTGAAGCTTGAAAATTTTTCTTGCAAGATATATGCTTTAGCGGTCTTTGTGCCTTCGGTGCCCTCAAATGTTTCTTCTAGCTTGGCCCAAGCATCATGAGCGATCTCAATGTTCTTTACTTGCTCAAAGGTCTTGTCATCTAGTGCCTCATGAAGAGCACTAATGGCAATGTCATTGCATTGGAGTTTCTTCTCTTCCACCGGTGTAGGTGCTTCCGGATTAGCAACCTCAAATTTTGTTTCGGTGACCTTCCACACTTCTCTATTGATTGACTTGAGGTGTGCGGTCATCTTAACCTTCCAATATGCATAATTTGTACCATCAAAGTGAGGTGCCTTCTTGGTGTTGTTGATATGCAAGCTTAATTGAGCCATTTCTTTTTCACCGTAGGTTGTTAAGCCTCAAATAAACGGTGCCTCGGCTCCGATACCACTTGTAAGGTCCAAATGGCTAGAGAGGGGGTGAATAGCCTATTTAAAATTCTACAAGCTTCACTAGACAACCACGTTAGTATTAAAAGATGGCTATGCTAATTCTAGCACTAGCTTAACTATACTATACAAGCCACCTATACAATTCTAGTGAGGCAAGGCTATGATCTCTAATACACACCAACAAGGCTAAGTCACTAAGCTACTTACTCCTATATGATAAAAGCTACACTAAGCAAACTACACTAGAACTAGTACAAGAAAGTAAAGAGCGAGTGACTTGATTCTTATACCAACGATGTAGAGAAGCAATGCACTTGAAGAATCAATCACAATGATCAACCACAAGAGAAATCCTCGGCAAAGAGATGACACAAGATTTTTTACCGAGGTTCACTTGCTTCCCGGCAAGCTACTCCTCGTTGTGGCGATGCACCCACTTGTCGGTTCACGAGCCAATCGACTATCAAGAGTCGAGCCCTCGGCGGGCGCCGCACAACCGCACACAAGATGGGGATCCTCCAAGCCACGAGCTCCACTAGAGTATCCAATTTGCGAACTCCCGCGGGGAAGGATCAAGAACCCCTTACAACACTTGGTGAAGGCTCCAACAATCTTCAATTGCGAGCTCAATCACCTCCGCTGCTCCAAGCCGTCTACCGTGTCGGGAAACACGGAAGAGTAACAAGAAATCCGCAGCAACTCAAGGATCAAGTGCCTCTAGAATGCAACTCTCAAGCAATGCACTTGAATCTCACTCAATCTCACTCAAGATGTGCAACCAATCAAAGAGATGAGTGGAGGGGTTGTTCTCTAGCTCAAAGGATGTCTCTAGGTCTCAAAATGTGCAAGAGTTACCCTCAAACCCCGGACACCCTCTATTTATAACGAAGGGGTACGCAGCTAGCCGTTACGGATGACGCAGCGAAAATCGCGCTGACCGGACGCTCCGGTCAGGGTGACCGGACGCGTCCGGTCACTACACGACAACCGTGAACAGTGCGCGTCAGAACTAGTCGTTGCCCTGACCGGACGCGCTCAACCGAGTGACCGGACGCGACAGTGCCAGCGTCCGGTCGCGTTCCAGTAAGCTCCAGCTGTGACCGGACGCGTCCGATCGCACGTGACCGGACGCGCCCCGCGTCCGATCGGCGCTACGCTGCGCTCGGCCTCTCTGGACGCTTGACCGGACGCTCCGGTTCCGTGAGGGACCGGACGCGCCGGTCGCGCGCTTTTCTTTTACGCCCAATTGAACTGACCGGACGCGCTGGTCAGGCCAGACCAGCGTCCGGTCACAAACCCTAGCGCTCGTGCCACGATGAACTGACCGGACGCGTCCGGTCAAACCGAGACTGCGTCCGGTGCAGCGTCCGGTCACCACAGTGACCGCCGTTCGCCTTCGTTTCTTTTCCAACTTTCGGCACAGTAGAAAATAGGCGTTTCACTTCTCCAAAAAGTGCCGAATCCCGCGTCGCAAGCTCGGCGGGAGGGAGAGAGAAACCCAAACCCCTCTCTACCGCTTAAACTCCACCGCCTTCGCAAATGTGCTAACACCACCAAGAGTACACCACCATGTGCATGTGTGTTAGCATTTCACAAACATTTTCCAAGGCGTTATGTTAGCTCTCAACTAGATCCTAATGCATATGCTCAAGACATTGATCTAGTGGCACTTGATTCCCGAGCTAACCGTGATTGCCCCTCTTGATAGTCGGCTATATATCCTAAACCCGGTCAATCACTTCTCTACTCATCTTAGACCGGCAAAAGGAAAACCCTATGGTTATACCTTTGCCTTGTGCTCTTAGATCCTTCTCTTTCATTTGATCATCATGTCCATCATATTATGTGCATCTCCACCATGATCGACATTTCATGTCCATGCACCATTTCTTTGTAATTTTGTGGCCACCACTCCTTGCCACGTACACCTTCATCACGTGTGTTGCTTATGCCTAACTCAAAACACTTAACACATGGCATTAGCAACTTGGTGTCATTAATTACCAAAACCAAACTTGGGCTTTCAGTAGTGGAAGAAGAAGGCTCGGGGCCATGAGCTAAAGTAGTGGAAGCAGGCTCGACTGGGGCAGCTGGTGGAGGCAGCTCGGGATCACCCCAATCGGCGTCTTCCTCTCCATCCTCCACAAAGATGGTCTGCTCAAACTCATCATCACCTGCACGCTCAAAGATAGGAGAAGAACAAGGCATGGTTTTGTCGAATGTGACCACACAGGTCTCCATCACACGGTTAGTTTTAAGGTTAAGTACACGATATGCACGAGAGTGAGTGGCATAACCAAGAACGATACTGTCTGAAGACCTGGACTCAAACTTGTCCAAATTACCTTGTTTGAGGATGAAACATCTACACCCAAAGACCCTTAAGTGGCTTACCTTGGGTGGTCTTCCAAATCACAGCTCATAAGATGTCTTCTTAGTGAAAGCCCGAAGAAAGATACGATTAGAAACATAGCAAGCTGTGTTGATTGCTTCAGCCCAATAGTTCCTAGGAGTCATATGCTCATCAAGCATCGTCCTAGCCATCTCAACAAGGGTCCGATTTTTACGCTCAACAACACCATTTTGTGGAGGGACATAGGGTGAGGAAAACTAGTGCTCAAGACCCAAAGAAGCACAAAACGTCTCAAATTGAGTATTCTTGAATTCTATACCATTGTCACTGCGAATCGCTCTCATGGTATTCTTTGGTACCTCATTTTGAAGACGTAAAATCAAATCCTTAGCACAAGAGAAAGCCTCATCTTTGCCCACCATGAAAAACACCCAAGAGTAGCGCGAAAAGTCATCAACTATTACAAGCACATACCACTTCCCACCTTCTGACCTAACCCAAGATGGACCTACCGTGTCCATGTGTAAGAGTTCCCCGGATTTCTTGGTCATAATTTGGTTCACGGGGGAATGAGAAGCGGCTACCATTTTGCCATGACGACAAGGGTGGCATACAAGATCTTTCTCAAATTTTAGTTTAGCCAATCCTTGGATTAGACCAAGTGAACTTAGTCTAACAAGTAGATCGAACCTCAAATGTCCAAGCCTCCTATGGCACTTCCAAAGATCGGAAGAAGATCCCGCAACCAAACATCGAGAAGCACCAAAAGAGCGTTAGAAATCAGCTCTAAACACGCGGCCAAAGGGAGTGATCCGGCAAACAAGATCACCCCATGAATCCAACACTCTAGAACAGTCGGATTTAAAACTAACTTCAAAGCCGTCTTGAAGAAGTTGCAAAACCAAGAGCAAGTTAAAATGCAAGTTGGACACAAGAGCAACATCTTTCAAGACAAAGCCATCATTCACTCTAATGGTACCTCAGGAGAGAACCTTACCCCTGCTATTGTCCCCGATGGTGATGTACTCCTTGACATGCACGAGGTCAAGGCTGGAGAACCATTTTGGATTTCTGGTCATGTGGCGTGAGCAACCGGAGTCAATGAGCCACGTGTTCTCCAAGCCTTCATCCTGTCATCAAAGATAAGACATGAAATAAGCGTATGGTGCAACACTGGGGTTAGTGAAGTAGGAAGGATACCAGTGTTGTCCCATCCGCTTAGAAGCAATGCTAGGAAAAGCACTAAATTGACCATGTCCCATAGAAGAAGGAAAGCGATCACCACTAGAGTAGAAACGTAGTCCGCTAGAAGGGTAGTACACAAAACTCCCACCCCGGTGTCCATAGCCTTTGCGATCATGGCTTGGGCTACGCCGGGCACGACCACCTCGTGGTCTAGCAACCAAAGGCCTAGTACCTTGAGGCATTGCACCTCTTGGCCTAGCGAAGCGCCTCTCAACCGGTGGCACATGTACACCATGGGGTTGGCGATATGTGTTCCGGTTGTTCACCTCGAACTCATGCCTCTCATCCTTCTTCCTCCTAAAGCAAAACCCAACTAGGTGACCATTCCTCTTGCAATACTCACAATGATACCTCACTTTGGGTGGTGAGTTCACTTTCTTGTAGTTTTGGTTCACTCTAGGTGGAGGTTGGACCTTAGGAAGGGGTTCCTTAGGGGCGTTTGGCAATGTGTCAAGTGAGTTTCGGAGGTGGTTTAGGCTTTTGGAGGTTCAATAATCACTCCATCCCCGGCAATGGGTTGTGGTGGCTTAGGTGGAGTGAACTTGGTGAGCTTGAGTGGAATAGGATTTTTCTCACTAGGAGTCATGCCACTAGCTTCACCTACCTTCCCAAAGGCATTCCCATCTTTCCCACATAATGCAAAGCCTAAACCCGAGCCATCCGTTCTCCTACGGAATTGGCTCACCATCATGCCCAATTGGTGCTCATTGCAAGAGACCCAACTCAGGATGGTACGGAGGTAGGTGTTTTCCTTCTCAACATGCTTCTTAGCATGCCTGCAATTTCCAAGATCCATCTCCAATGCTTCACACAAAGCACATTTCCCATCAACGGTGCTAACCGAATTGGCCTTCTCAAGCAAGGCAATCTTGGCATTCTTCTCTGCCAACTCGGTTGGCAAGCCTGAGCAAGACTTGCATGCACCCAAGAGAACCGGTCTCTCCTTCACCTCGGCTAACTCCTCTAAAGAGCGGGCGTACTTGGACTGCAAAGTAGCCAAGTTACCCATGTGCACAGCACACTCATCACAATCAAGCTCATCGGTGACCACCACACTAGACTTAACCAACTCAAGTTCTTTCACGGCTACCTCCCAGTTCTTCTTGAACTCATTTCTCTCAAGGGCAGCGCGTTTCAACAACTTATCTTGGCTAGCTAGTGCGGAATTTAAGACATCAATTTCAGCAACAAGGTCATCAGAATTGAGCGATACCTGCGATGTAGTGTCATCCTCAAGCGCCTTGCCCTTCCCGGACTCCAACTCGGCATCCTCGATCGCCATGGTGCAAAACCCCCCAAGGTTGGAGGTGGCAACGAAGCACAAGCCATTGAGCTTGTCCTCCACCTTCTTGGTGGCTTCATCATCACTCGAGGATGCATCTTGATCATCACCGGAGTCGTCGTCGATGTCGCTGAGAGAGGCGAGGAAGGCTCGCTGCTTGGCCCGCATCTTCTTGTGGAACTTCTTCTTGTACTCCTCCTTGTCGAAGTACTTCACCTTGTGCTTGTCGGAGGTGTACTCCTTCTTGTCCCGTCGCTTGGAGTGGTCGTGCTTGGATGAAGACTTGCCCCTCTTGGGACAATCGGTGATGAAGTGGTCCAAGTTCCCGCACTCGAAGCATCCTTCTTTGCGACCTCCACGCCGGCGATTCATCCGGTTGTTGTGAAACCAGGAGAACCGATTGATGACGAGAGCAAGCTCATCGTCACCAAGCACCTCCAGCTGCTCCTCTGTCACAGTCACAAGAGAGGACAAGGCAAAAGACAATTGTGAAGGGTTAGGAGAAGAAGGTGCGCCATTACCTCCATTACCTGACACCAATGCCATAGATGGTGAAGTGGGATTCCGAATCTTGGCATGGGTAGCTTGATCTATTTCAGCAACCTTGAGCTTGCTAAATAGCTCATCTACCGTGAGGGTGTCATAGAAGGAGGACTCAGTGATAGCTGTCACTCGCATGCCCCAAACTCTAGGATCTAAGGCATGAAGAAGCTTAAGGGCTCTCTCATGGTCATCATAGGGAAGCTGTGCTTTGTTGGCCCTCATCTTGTTTATCACGGTTTGAAAACGTGAAAATAAGGAATCGATCGACTCTCCATCTAGTTGATTGAAATTCTCGTACTCTCGTTTGTACGTTTCGTAGAGACGATTCTTCACTTGGGCGGTGCCCTCGTGATAGGCTTGAAGCCTCTGCCATATCTCACGAGCTGTCGTACAATCCGAGACACGCTCAAACTCCGAAACTGACAAGCTCGAGAAGAGAACACTCCGAGCACGAGAGTTGGCGTTGTGTTGGTCCTTTTGTTCCTGAGTAATCCGTGCCGCTGGAGCCAACACAACGTAAGCCTCGTTCTCGACGATCTCCCACACGGTGTAGTCGAGGCTTTGAAGATACGCCGACATGCGAATCTTCCAATAGGCATAATTCGACCCATCGAAGGGAGGTGGCTTTCCGGCGCCACGATCCATGTCGCCTTCGCGGATCACAGACCGATTAAGGTAGAGTGATCCTTAACCGGCTCCGATACCAATTAAAGGACCGAAAACGGCGACCAGAGGGGGTGTATGGGAGTCTCAAATTTCTTTCAAAATATTCGGCCACTGTCCCAACATCACCTCCAAACAAGCAAATAAAACACTGTGATGTTCACGACCCAACCGAGTGGGTGGATGTTCTCTAGGAACACAGCGGAACACCACGAAGCCAACGCAACAAGCGGAAATCGAATCGGGGCTCAGACGCAAGAGAAACGAGCAAAATAAGTTTACTGTAAAAACTTGGTTACTGTAGCGACGAGCACCGTAGCGGCGAAATTTCTGAAGCTCTGAAAGCTAGCTGCTGAATGGTGCTGCAAGTCTGCTGCTCGGCCTTGCTGCTGATGGAATTTCACACAGTGATCAAACTCTGAATTAACTAGAGGAGCAAGAAACGAGCAGATGGATTTCTGATAGACTGAAAGAACTAGCAACAAAAGAACGTTGCTCTGCAGAAAGAACCAATAAGCAGTATCTCAAGCAATTAGAAAATCAAGCATAGATCAGCTTTGAGAGGGAATTAAATATTCCAATCACTATTGCTTGGCAGTGACAATTCAAAAATAGAGAGAAGCACATCACGTTCAGAATTATCCACTGTAAACTGGACAAGAGATGGAATCTGCAGTCAATCTGTTTGTGCAGTTCAGATAGATGAATAAATCATCTTTGTAAAACCTGACTGTAAAGAAGAACAACAGGAGAGGCAACGCTCGATTCCCACTGCACCGGTTTGCCTGGCAGGAGAGCGCGTTCACGAAGAGCCTGTTTAGTTCCTCCCCCAACCCAAAAAAAGTTTGCGCAGTACCCGTCACATCAAATCTTTGGACGCATGTATGGAACATTAAATGTAGGTAAAAAAAATAACTAATTGCACAGTTTGTCTGTAAATGTCGAAACGAATCTTTTGAGCCTAGTTAGTCCATAATTGGATAAATTTTGTCAAATAAAACGAAAAGTGCTACAGTAGCCGAACCCAAACTTTTTCACCAACTAAACAACCCCGAAGTACTCTGCTCAAGAACGAAAAAGAACGAACAAAGATAGAGAGGGAAACGCACAGAACAAAGCTGGAAGGAGCGGACTCGACCTGGGAGATCCAAGCACAGGAACAGACACGAGGTGTGAGCGTGCGCTGCTCATTTGAGCACGCTCGATGCTTTAGCACGAGCGCTAGTAGCGCTGCCTGACCCCATGACTACTGATCGTTGCTTGAACAGGAACCGAGAGACTTGAGCAGTCGAACAGAGAAAACGAGCACTCCAAAAATCCGACACAACCAGACCAAATCAAAACAGCTCGTCCTCAAAATTTGCACAGATGAAATTCACCTTAGAACGAACCTATCCCTAAGGAATCATGGCCCAAATCCAACTTAATCTCCCCAAAAATCAGATCGCGTGCACGAACGAAACTGGGGAAAAACTAAGAACACATGGAAACAAAAATCACAACAACAAGTGACGAATCCTGGAGGAGTTACGAGGTTAGGACCTCGATTCCCAACTCAAAACATCATCAAGTTGCTAAGAGTGCTTAGAATGAGCCTCTCAAGAGCCCTAAGCTAGAGAGAAACTAGAGAGAGAGGAGAGAGATGAGAATGAAAGGCTGAGGAGGAGAGGATGGCTGCCATCTCCTTTTAACGACTTATTACATTTCGTAGTTTAGCCCCTACTTGCTCTCTACTCCTAATCAGGCGAGCTAGCTAGCCTTAGGACATTTTGGAACAACCTGTCTCTGTGAATGTGATCGGACAACCCTGCTTCATGCTCGAGTTGCCGTCGCCTTGACGCAACATCGGAGATTCCGCCGCGTGTCGCCCCGCTTCCCGCCGGAAGCAGCTCCGCCCGGGTTTTGAGGCCCAAACCCGAAAACCGTCCTGAACTGCGTCCCGCCGGACCACGTACCGCTCGAGTCCCTTGACCATGTTCAATCGTGCCTATCGAAGTCGCAGTGTCCGCCACCGCAGCTGGCCCTCCGGCATCCAAGTCCCTCGGCCCAAGTTCCACGTCCGTCCTTCACCGCTCCCAGTCCATCGGCACGGCCTGCTCACTTGACCTTCACTTCTCCATCCGCCACTGCATCCGAGCCCAACACCTGCACATCACAAGCTGACCAACATGCCAAGTGAACTCTGTTGACAATCACTCATCACAAACCGGACCAAGTCCCCACTTGGGTCCGCAATGAAAGCGAGCCAATACGGTCCAAATTCAACAGAAACGGTCAGAAGCCGGAAACTTAGCCCGAAATACCAAAATCACAGGGCCATTTCACAAATCACAACTGAGGTCCACACATAATAAACAACTTCATATCAGCATCTTAAGAAACTATTGGAATTAATACAGGATACTCGCCCAAAGTTTTATTAATTAGTGTAGATGCCATCGACACTCGGTCCAGATTTTTTGTGATGTGATTGAAGTTGTAGCTGGACCTCCAAACACTGATCCTCCGATTAATTTAATAAGGCAGGTAAGTAGGTAGCTACTTGGTGAACTCAAGCACCCAGTAACCCCCGAAGACAGGAGTAGAGCGGATTGGTCCACGAAAGCCGGCATCCATGGCGAGCTTTGCATACTCTTGCTCCGTTCTCTCCCTGCCGCCCTTCAAGCCGTTGAGCAAGCAGATCATGTCGAACTGGAACGGGAAACGACCGGCCTGCGTCGTCTCCGGGCCGCCGGCAGGACAACCTCCATGGCGATCACCTTCCCATTCTCCGCCGGGACCGACCGGTAGCAGTTCTTGAGGAGCTTCACACAGTCCTCGTCGTCCAGCAGGTGCAGCACTGACTGATCGAGATACAACAAAATATATACTACTATTATATTTTCTTTTATAGTTAGATTATTATTAAATCCCTGAATTATATATAAGACACTATACTACCTTCATGAAGATGGCGTCGCCGCTGGGCACGTGGTCGAGCATGTTCCCGCCTACATGTTGTACGCCTACAAGTATATCACGATTCCTATCTATCAGACGGCAATGCCTGGTGCTTGTTTGAGAAAGAATGATACATCATACATGCATATAGCTAGTTGAACCTGGTATTGGCTTTGCTTGGCTGACGACGAAAGGCAGATCCAAGTTGATGCCCTTGATGTGCTTGTACCTAGAGGTGATCATTCCCAGTGTGGTACCATCGCCGCCGCCGACATCGACGAGGACGTGGATTCCGTGGAAGCCGCCGGCGAAGCGCTGGAGCATCTTGTGGCATGCGAGCAACGAGAGCTGGGACATTGCCTGGCTGTAGAGCGCACTCAGCTGAGGGTTCTTCCCCATGTACTCGAACGCCGGCATCCCGTTGGCCATCTCGAACGCCACCCCACCCGACACCACAGCCTCCGCCATATGCTGCCTTCATTGATTGATTAATACAACAATGCAATTAAGCATGCAATTAATTAATCGTTGCAAGATCATAGATGACATTAGATGTGTATATATATACGAGCGAATGAATTAATAATTAATTAACGTACCAGGGATTCAAGAACGGCTGCTGAAACCCGAACATGGCGAGGGCAGCCAGCGACCCCTCGCCGTTGTTGGTGGAGAGCCACCGGCAGACCGGTCCCTTTGCATACCGCCGGAGCGCTGCGCTGCCACCGTCCTCCTCCGTGGAGGTAGAGCACGTCACGACGCCATGGGACGCGAGAAACCGCAGCATCCGGTCCACCGCCGCCGCGGCCTCAGCCATGTTCGGGACAGGCCTTGGCAGCTGGGCAACCAGCTCCCCTGCGGTCACCGGCGCGGCGGTGAGCGCGTTGATGAGGCCGAGCTCCATCGCCGCCTTGAGTGTCATGGAGACGATGTGCGCCGTCATAAGCTCCTGCGCGGTCATGAACGATGCCTCCTCCGCGTCCATGTGTGTGTGGTGCTCAACTCCTCATGAGTAGTACCAGCTGTGGATACAGTCGCTATATAAAGGGGAAAAAGATAAAAACAAATATCTATGGGCGGTACACCGTTGCACACAGCACCCCACGTGCGACGCCGATAGCTAACGAAACATATATCCGTCCGCATCGCATATATATACGTTCAGCTTATACTTTGAATTATAAATTATTTTTCTCTAACAATAAATCAGGATGACTATATATGCTTGTGTTGTGCAGCTAGCCAGCTACCACGTCGTCGGTTTATTTCGCATTCTCATTGGCTAGGCGGCTAGGCGTCAACGTCAAACCGATAACCATTATTGAATAACGCATCCAGTTTCATGTCCGGGCCTAGCTAACTCACACCAACGGCGTTAGCAAATAATTCTCAAACGAGCACCACTAGTACAAAACGCATTTGTCTCGACGGTGGGTATTTTTTTTATAAAAGCAGTATGTTTTGACGTGCGCTAGTAAAAATCAAACGGTTCCAAACCACATGTAAAAAATATGCATTTTTTCTCTTACAATAAATCGATTTCTACAACCAGTTTGTTTAAAAAACCACATATAAAAATTATTCATTTGTACCAGCCATTCCTTAAGAAAACTGCCAGTAGAAACTGATTTGTACTAGAGGATTTCTTAAAGAACCGCCGGTATAAATAATTTGAAATTGACTTTTTGTATTTTTCCAGATGACCTCGTATGAAAAAACTATCAAAATGGATGTTGTAGATATAAAAAAAGTTATGAAATTTTGTAGTTGATAACATTTTCATTTGAAATCATCTTATCAACGAAAACTATGTTTCAGTTTAGCAAATTTGAAATTTAAATTTTGTAAACGGTCTTAGATGGAGAAACTAACAAAATAAAAGTTGTGGGTCTTGAAAAGTTGAGAAAATTTGTAGTTGACAACTTTTTATGAGGTCTCATGACCGCTCAGGTCAAAAACAGACTACGAGAACTTCTCCTTTTTGGAGGATAAGTACATCAATGCCATGTTTGCTCGTTTTTAGGCGGTTATAAACAATATGCAAGCAAATAAGGCACCGTCCGATTTAAGACAATTAAGCTGCAATATGCCCTAGATCGGAGGGTGTGGGATGTTAAGGTGTGCTCCATCTTGGAGTCCGCAAGCTTTGAAACTCTTACCGTGGACGAGCTGTTCAGCAAGCTCAAGTCTACCGAGATTGACTGCCAGACCCAGGCCAAGATCAAGAATCCTTCTTCATCGACGATGGCTTTGGTTTCAGGTAGTGGCTCAAGTTCTTTAGCTAACCCTTCAAAGATGTTGTTTGCCTTGTCTTCCTTGGTTTCTGTCACAGACGAGCAGCTATAGGTACTTGGAGATGACAAGCTTGCGCTGATCATCAGCCAGTTCTTCCGGTTTCACAAAAACCACATGAACTGCGAGCGTGGAGGACGAAAGGAGGAATGTCTCGAGTACAGCGACACCGACCATTCCATTTTGATTTGTTGCATTTTCTTCTTCTCCTTCTTCCCTTTTTCTTCTTCAATCAGTGGATGTAAGCTGCTTCTGCAACCTAATATGTACGACTCTTTTGTGATCACTAGATCTTCATTTACATGTGCTTCGGGAATATCGGTAGTCAGAAGTGACCTTGGCACTAGAGTTCACGACAGTGGCACTGGATCGTACCCTTCTTCCAAAACTTGGCCGGCTGCTCCAGGATGACTATGCATGCTGCCCTCCACGGCGTCGGAGAGGTGCCAAAGGATCAGCTTTGTACACTAAAGTTGCTAGCCTTGTCGGCATTGATGAGGTAAGGGAGGAACTAATCACGAAACTGACAAATGAAGATGCTAGCATGTCGTCTGCTAAACAAAGGATAGTCTCTGTTGTTGGCTTTAGAGGACTAGGCAAGACAACGCTTGCTAAAGTTGTTTATGACAAGATTAAACCTCAATTCGATTGCGTAACTTTTATATCAGTGTCTCGTGATCCTGACATTAGAAAGACATGCTTTATGAGGTTGATAAAATAAAGTACATAGACATTCACAACGCTGGTGAATAGGTCAATCGAGCGGCCGCATCGGGTCTCGCCCCACCATCGCTTGCATCGCGGCCGTGTGTTGCGTTGCCCCCATCACTCGCTGGTGCTGCAGTTGGAAGAATAGGGACCGGGGAGGAGAGCTGGAGTGGAACTGTTGTTGGGAGAGGCCGAGAGGATAACATGAGTTAGGGTTTGATTTTTTTTTATAGGAATGAAGTATCAGGCTGGGCCAGATTAGGCCGGCACGTCATGTTGAGACAGCGGCCCAGGCACGGCCTGCTCATCGGGCTGTGCTGGCACAGGCCCGACAGCTATTGGGCCCTGCTATGCTTGGGACGGATTAAAACACCGGGTTGTGGCCCATGCTGTCAGTCTCGGGCCATGTGGCCATCTATACTAGCTTGCCAGGGTAGTAATAATAATTTATTCGACGGCTGCATGCATGCACATAGCGAGGATGGGTGCAATTTCTTGGTGCTGACACGTACGTATATAGGTACATACACTGACAATAAGATGAAGATGCGCGATCTATATGGCGAGGTTAGACGGCCACCCTACCTACCGACGAGCCACACCTAGTGAAAATCTAGGCTTTAACCTTTAACATCTGATCTAGTTGTTGTAATATATTCTACATATATTAATTTGAAATTCTAATGCCTATTAGTCTTGACAATGTGATAAATAGTTGTTTCATCGTGCACTAGCACTAGCAGGGAGACTTAATTTCAGTTTTCTACATAGTTACACATACACTTGCAAAGACGCGACCAACCACCTACCGCCAAATCATGAGAAGCCAAGAAGCCGGTGTGTGGTGGAGGTGCCGGAAACCCAAAGGGTGCGGGCCTCGACAGATATGTCAGCTGGTCTTTAGGCTGGACAAGCCAACTTTTCGTGGGATCATCAGGATGGAGCAAAAGTTTTTGTTTATCCCAGCCACAAAGAGACACAGAGGGGTGACCGATAATATCATTACGAGAAAATTTCTTATTTGGCCCTACTTGAAACTTGCCTTTCTTCCTTAGCCCTGAAACAAATTTTATTACCAATTTGGCTCTACCGTCATATTCTATCTCTAACCTCATTAAATAATAGCTGAAATATATGAAAAAATGACCAAAATGAAAGTTCTAGATCTCGATGAGTTCTAGAAGTACTTGACAACTTTTTCGTTTGAAATCATCTAATTGAGAATAATATCTCACATTAGCAGAGTGTTGATATAACCATTCGTAGAGGTGAGGTTTCACTAGTACACAAAAGCTCAGTGCTAGGGGCCACTAAAAATCAGCGATTTTTACTGGCGGTTGCTCGTGAAACGCCAGTACAAATAGATTTGTACTGATGGTTCACATAAGAAACCGCCAGTAAAAATAATTTTCTGAAAACCTGGTTTTAAAAATAGCAAAACAAAAAAAAATCTGGGAAGGGACCCACTGGCCAGCGCAAATTTTTCGCGCAAAACACATTAAATCTGGGAAGTCGCGGCATTTTTCGCGCAAGATTCGCGCGCTACGCGGCCGGTGGGATTCGACCCCGCAACCTCTCTCTCGCGCGTACCCCTCCCTACCACCGCACCACACACTATATCCCACTTCGCCTCCCCACATATTATAACAAATCGAGAGTAAATTGATTGTTTGAGGCACTAAATGAATTCAAATGACAACATTGCCAACTACAAAGTTGAGTAACTTTTCGAGATCTACAACTTTCATGTAGAGTGTTTCTCCATCCGAGGCTTTTATCAAAAAGTCAAATTTCAAATTTCAAACTTTGACCTTAATATACATCAACAAGATGATTTCAAACGAAAAAATTTTCAACTACAAAGTTTCATAACTCTTGGGGATCTACAACTTTTATTTAGATAGTTTTTTCATACGAGGTCATTTGCAGAACTCAAAAAATTAAAATTCAGATTATTTGTACTGGCGGGTCACTTAAGGAACCGCCACTAGAAATCGATTTTTTATTGGCGGTTCCTTAAGTGACCCGCCAGTAAAAATAGGCGCTGATTTCTAGTGGCGGACGTCAAGTGAAACCGCCAGTGAAAAAAATACATGGCGCCACTGTAGAGCTCCTGTGTACTAGTGTTTGAGCGCACTTGTTGTAAGGTGAATTGATATATTTCTTTAAGTTCTACTAGTCTTGTGTGCATGCTTTCAAATTATGTCCCCATCCCTCCCTTATTAATGTAGACTATATATCCCTTGAGAACAGGTATATTATATGCATCCATCCCATGGTAAATGTTTATTTATTTATTTCAGTGTCCATCATCCAAGCAATGCGCTGTGAGAGCAGGAGCAGAGCAGCCACGGATTTTTCTATTCATCAGACGAAAAAACGCTGAGCATCTCAAGGACCCTACAACGTACGTATAAAACAACTAAATTCAGAACTTTGCAATTTATCTACCATGAAGCCAAGCATAACATGCCGTCATGCGTGCTATATACTCCTATACAGCAGTGCGTACAACTGAGAAATTCCGATCCAAAAGCCGTGGCGGAGTACATCCCAGAAGCAAGGAATTGCTGAGCGAGGGAGGACAAGTATTCTGGTTGCAGCGATGTCTTCCATGCCTCGTCTGGCACTCGATGCTAGCTTCGAGTGTGGAGCAAGCAAATAGCTCTATTCAATCTTGGTCTCATTTTGCTGTTTGTTTTCAGGTCCACCTACCTATATATAAGGCCCTTTCAGTTGGAGGTAGATTAGTTTTGATAAACTCGGTGCTGTCTAGCTTACCGATGTTTATGATGTCTTTTTTTGAATTACCGAAAGGTGTACTAGAAAAAATTGACTGTTTTCGATCACGATTCTATTGGCAAAATGATCAACATAAGCGGAAATATAGATTAGCTAAATGAGAGATTTTATGCCAGCCTAAAACCCAGGGCAGTTTGGGCATACAAAATCTGGACATACAAAATAAATGCCTACTAAGTAAATGGCTATTTAAGTTACTGAATGAAGATGGAATGTGGCAACAACTTTTGAGAAATAAATACATCAAAGATAAGACTCTAGGAAGCTGTGCCAAAAAACCCACGGATTCGCATTTCTGGAAAAGCCTAATGAATATTAAGGATTCTTTTATGGGCTTTGGTCTGTTCAAGGTGAAAGATGGATCACAAATGAGGTTTTGGGAAGATACATGGCTGGGAAACAAACCCCCTTAAAGATAGATTTCCTGAGTTGTTTAATATTGTAAGAAGAAAACATGTTTCAGTGGCACGTGTCCTTAGTTCAGCCCCACTAAATATTTCTTTTCGTCGAAATTTAGTGGGGGCTAACTTAAGGAATTGGCACCGAATTGTGGCTTCACTACATGATGTGAACTTACAGGAGGAAAGAGATGTTTTCGTTTGGAGGTTGAATACATCAGGGAGTTTCACAGTCAAATTCATGTATGCTGCGTTAATTAACAATGGAGTTAGAGTGTCACAGGATATTTGGCAAATTAAAGTTCCCATGAAAATAAAAGTTTTTCTGTGGTATCTAAAAAAAGGTGTGATTCTAACTAAGGATAACTTAGCCCGCCGAAACTGGAATGGGGATAAGACATGTTCCTTTTGTTATGTACATGAAACAATTTAACACCTCTTTTTAGATTGCTTTACTGCCAAGTTCTTGTGGCGTGCTGTTCATATCTTATTCGGGGTGTCACCTCCCCAGAATATAGATGACATGTTTATTAGATGGTCTAAAAGGTCTACCAAGAATTATAGTGCATTGTTATTAACAGCAGCAGCTGCGCTTTGCTGGGCAGTTTGGATAACAAGAAACGAAGTGGTTTTTGATAAATGCAGACCTAAATCTATTTTGCAGGTACTGTTCAGGGGAACTCACTGGCTCCGGCAATGGGCAAGATTGCAGCGGCATGATGATCTACGGGACCAGCTGATTTTAATTGGTCAGCATCTGGAGACGTCAGCACTGCAATTCTTTGGGTCCAATGGATGGTTGTCAACTAGACACGTTGGTCTTACCTAGTCAAAGCTTTTTTCGTTTCGTTTATCCATTTGTTTAAACTCGAGTTTGTCAATGTTTTGTGTGGTTCCCTACGGGTAGGACTCTGTAATAATTGGTCTGATTCTATCTTTTGATAGATGAAGCCGGATATTTATGATCCTTTATCTAAAAAACCTATATATAAGGCCCGTACTGCACACCTTACCGGTCAGCACCAGTAGAGAACAGACCTTTCGTGCAACGTTCCAGAGTTTGGTTGTGTGTGTAGGGTGGTTGAGTGTGGCCCCGTGGCTTGTTTCTTCTGCCGTCGCCATTCCAGAGCCCAGAACCAAGGCACAGGAACTGGTGACCAAATCGGCGCTTAATTTACTTGTTTTTTTTCTTAAGCTAGCAATGCATGGGCTCACTATATATATTATTATCTCTGCAATCTAGAGGTTGATTAATTTGTTTTCTCGTTCCTCCTGGTTTCTGCAGGAACCTGCAATTTAAGAACCAATCTCCTGAAATGTCTGATATAGAAATGGCACAGCCTCAAGGTAACGGTTCGTTGGCACACCCTCTGCACGAGCAGCAGCAGCAAATGCAGGAGATCACCGACGTCGACCCTGCACCAGCAGCAGCAGCAGCAGAGGCAGTAGATTCGTTGGCACAGGATTTTAATACGTCGCCTGCGCAGCAGAGGCAAGAGATCACCGTCGCCAAAATTTCTCCAGAGGCAGTCGATGAAATTATAAGACGCTACAAGTCGTTCCCCAGGTCCAAATCCGAGGAACTGGATGAGCTTCGCGGTTGGATAATGGTGCTGGCCACACTGACGGCCTCCATCACATGGAACGCATCGCTTAACCCGCCCGGTGGAGTCTGGCAAGCCGATGATGATGCCAAAGGGTATGTCGCAGGCAGCCCGGTTTTCCATGACAAAAACAGGCGCGACTACAACTTGTTCAACATATTCAACATGGCAAGCTTCGTGTCGTCCCTTTACATGCTGGTTCTGCTTTCGAATAGCTGGCTATTCAGAAGGACAAATACCTGGGTTTTCAACCTGCTCGTGTCCTTGGACCTCGTAGGCTTGTTTACAACCTTCCACTTGGGCAACTCCATTAATAATAGACTATATTCCTTAGGTACTCAGATTGCAACAATAGCGGTCGTCTTTTTAACTGTCGCATGTATAATGCAAATCAGGTGGAGAGACTAGCTAGTGGTGTCATTAATCAGCTTTCATTTATTTGTTGCTCCCATCCAACTTTGTTTCTACCAGACTTCTCCACCCTTTAGGAATAAGTAAATTGAAACTGTATATGCATTTGCAAATACAGCCCCTGTTAGTTGCATGCACGCTAGCTAGCTAGCTAGCTACTGGATTTTATGGCTCTTCTATCAATATTTTCCGCTACTTGATTATGTCATGTCTGCATAGCTCGGTTGCTTTTCATCATTTTACTGCAATCTACCAACCTGAATTTACAACGCCAATAAACTCGTATTTTTCCTAGATTTACTTTAACATATTTTAACAACCGCTAGTACACTCCGTGGATCACTATCCGGGTTGAAATAGGATACGATTGAGGATAATTAGCACTGCGTTGGAGGCCTGTCTTTGGAAAGTACGACTACCAGATGCTGATAATAAACACATCGCGGAGTCTTGGTGCACCTTGATTACAGAAGCAATGTAGCAACCATTTAGGGAAAAGACTGTGCTATGTGGTGGCTATATTTGTACCTCAAACCCCCTATGTACTTTGAACCAATTTGGCCTTGGGGGCCCTAATGCATCAGATGGGGATCCTCTCCCCGTCCGTAGACTTCTCAAAAAAATATAAAAAATTGAACTGCGTTTACCAATCATTGCTGGTTTCTATACCCAGCAGAGACAAGATACCAGTATTATCGCAAAAGAAAAAAAATATACCAGTAATATCACTGTGGAGTCAAGGCAAGACCCGAGACCCAGATAATGAGAGTCACTGTTGGGTTAATCCTCCACCCGGTATTAAGAGTACGATACTCATTTTCCGGTAATTTTCTTTTAACATGACAGTGACCTTGATCTAACAACCTATGTTTTCATTGTGTTAAAATTCACTAAAAATATTAAACTTTTTTAAAATCCTAGGAAAAATAAAACTTAGTTTAATTTGCTTATCTGCAAAACTATTTTAAAAAATGTTACTCAAACACGGCAATAAAATATCATCATACACATTCTGAGTATTCGTGCGCATTTCTAGAAATTATATATATGTGTGTCGGTGTTCGGTCCCGCGGGGGTCCCAAACCGACGAGTGAGTGCTGCGTGTCCCTAACCTGGATGGTGATGTAAGGAGAACACACGGGGGTTTATCCTGGTTCGGGCAAAAGAAGGCCCTACGTCCAGCGGGGGGAGAGAGAGTTTTGTATTTCCTTGTACGAAGTGCTTGCGTAGGGGTTACAAGCTGGCGAGAGAGGGCGCCGAGCCCAAGTCTCAAGGAGAGAAAAAAGAGTACAAGGGTGATTGCTTAAGATGTTGATCTCTGGATTATACGCCTTTGCTTGCTGGCACTGGACCTTGGACTTGTGTCTTCCGTTCCTCCCCCTTGTAGAGCCCGGGCCTGCCCCTTTTATAGGGTAAGAGGAGGCCGGGACATCGGGGTGCCTTGAGGTGAAGTTTTGTCGATCCCTGTGGAGGTGATTGTAGCGGCGTGCTCCAGGAATGGCCGGCCATCCCTGGACACTGTGATGACGTCGGGGACGGGACGGTGAAATGACCCGGAATCCTGTGCCACGTCGGTCTTTCTTTCCCGCTGACCGGTGGTGGGCGTCGAGGACGGGTCGAGGATAGGTCGAGGCTGGACGGATAAGGCCGAATCCCCGGGATCGAGGGGTACGGACCTTGTTGTATCCTTCCTCGAGGGCGGTCAATGACGAAACAGTGTGCGGTAAGGCGAGGACAGTGACAGATTTCACCTCCCATCCCGGGATGGGCGGTAAAAAGTGGGGACTGACACTGGCGTTGCTCCCACGTTGGTCATGTATATCAGTTGATATTACAACCATACATCGTAAATACTTACAAGATGATATCAACTGAGATCACACCTATTACAGGGTTAATCTAGCAGAAGCATAACCAGGCGTCATCAGAGTTGACGGAATATGTCATCGAGAGAAGGCTCCTCCTTCACGGGCATAATCAGAGTTAATCTTGGCGCAGCATAGTCTTCATCTCCTGAACCAAACTTGAGCGTAGGCACGAGACCTTCTAATACTTCTTATCTCAATATCTCTGTTAGTCAGGTAATCTGCACACCGCCAGATATGTGCAGGCCATGGTCAGCACCGATAAGCTTTAGTGGAAAAGAGAAAACAAAGGATCTGGCGATCCTAATATTTGGCTGTGGTTTGCATCCTAAGCACATGCAAAGTAGTATCCAGTAGTATATTTTATAATAGTTCGTCAAGTTTTAACCCATATCACACCATCCATCAGTCCATCCCATTTCCATCATCCCACCCATACACCACCTCACACACACCTCGCGCTCAGTCGACAGGCCCAACTCCCTCTCGGGTCCTGTCTCAACGGCACACTGTCGCATCGGGCACACTGCCGGACAATCATCAACCAGGGGGAGAAAAGAATATCGCTCTCTACACTAGTCAGAGCTTCACAGGAAAGGTCCATAGCCGACGAATCGGCATATGTATCAATCGATCAACCATACACTCTGCAGAGGTTTTTACCACTCACAAGATTAGCCATCATCGATGCTGTACAATCATCTAGGCAGAATTCCGGGTGCTTGCTTGCCTAGGTCGATGCCACCCTACCACTCAGCCCTGGGTAACTTCGGGCACGAACCGAAACGCTAGGACTGGGAGACGCAGTACCGGGCCCAATTAGTGGTACTACGCATCTAGAATGGTGCGGGAACTTCCGGCATCCGCCACCGCCCACCCTATCAACTTACAACCTAGCTGTTGTGGCACCGCCCTACCAAGTGGTCCAGCCGTTCCCCGCCCATCGAAGACGAGTGAGCAGTAAAGGATTCCTATGAACCTAGTACTAGTCCTTCCTAGGTTTGACCAAGCAGGCATCTTCTCTTAGGGGATACTCTCCCCGTGCCACCACGGCACCTCCATTCACGGGGTTTCAAACCACGCAAGCTATCCTTCCTAGAACCTCCTCATAAAACCATTACCGGCCACAGGTATCTCTCGTGGGAATGCCCAGATGCAACTCCTGGCAAGACTTGCTTACGCAGCTCATCGTGTATCCCACTTGGTCGACTCGACCCTCACTACACACCCAAGGCACACGCAGCACGCTCATAGTCCACCAATCTAGCATCCCAAGCCAAACCATTCCCATATGTTCACCACCAGCATCACATCACAGATATAATGCGAGTGGAGTTAATAAATATGGTGATGTAACATGAAAGCAAGCAGGTAGATAGAAATAAATAAAAGAGCATGAGTGCGAAGCTGAGTAGCATAGTAGAGTGGTTGCAAGCAGTGTACTAGTGGCTTAGGTAGTTGCATGCATCATATACTAGCAAAAGGAGTAAATATAAAGCGCTAGCAATTCTAAATATGCAATGTCTAATAGGATTCTCTAAAAGAAGGTGCTGCCATGACACCTGCGTTGTCGTGGAAGTGGCGGTATGAGCACTCCTTAATTAGTGTAGTCGTTCGGCTGGGTCACCTCCTCCAAGGTGACTCCACTCCACGGTTCCTGTTGTCGTCCAAGTGCTCCTCCTCCATCGGTTCTCGATCCAATCGGTGCTAATCCGGAAACGGCTACTCCGCGAAGCGACACAAGGCAGAAATCACCCAATACACTGAAAGATGACGGAACACGGGAAGATCCATTGACACCAGAGAAATAGTAAAAGGTTCACGACTTGGTCCTCTCGGCGTATGTCCGATCTCATCGGGCCAAAGAAACAAGAGTGGTGATTTGCTTAGGCACATTATTAAGTCATAGCCAAGCCAATATGGCTTATGATGAATGGTTTAGGCCAAAGCTTATCCCTATCAAACACCACGGCTTACGATCTTCCGATCCGAGCATCACGGATTAGACGGGGATCGAAGGACGGGCCAAGCAAAAGGAAAGAACGAGTAATTATTGGCAATAAAGATTGCACAAGACAGCGCGGGTGTTTAATCCACTTGTAGGGTACCTAGGCTGTGGTTCAAACGGGTACAATCATACAAGTGATAAAACACCAAAAATCATAAGGGAGAAAGACAAGTTAGCTAGGCACATCCGTATCGTATTTTCGGTCATATCTCAAGTGAAGATTGTTTTAAGCGATCGATCAAGTCGACTCGCATAGGTCCCAGATCTTAATATGGACCATAGCTTCGCTAACTAAAAGAAGTTAGTCCAATCTTTGATCCAATCGCCATGGATAAGGCGGGATCGAACAGAGCGGACTATACGGGAACTTTGGGTGAGAAGCATAAAACAACGGTGGTCTACTCTTTCCAACGCACATGCCACGGTGATAGACGGGGCATCAGAAGAGAGCGACACACAAAAGAATACAAGTGCGCAAACCACTCATAGGGTACCACGACCTGGGTGCACTAGCACTAAGTCATTACTCGGATTCATAGCGATGCGGTTGTCACCGCAAGAATCAGAGGAATGCGACGCGCAGGGTACAAGCATACGAGGGCCAGGCACAAAAAGTTAGAGTGGCAACGCGAGGTCGAGTTACACTCGGCATTACGGCCATGGCGGGACGAATCCCACGATCGCAATGTCCGAATGAAATACGATCCCACAGTCGGCTCGAAGGCACGGCGCACAGACGAACAACCAACAATAAGATCCAACGACACGACTCAACAAGACAGTGGAGTAGCACATTTCCATAGCATTATGATGGATGGATCCTGTATTACAAATACAGATACAGATAGATCGTGAGAATAGGATGCAACAGATACATGTACAAACAGATCGTAAGGATAGGGTACAACAGATATATGAACAGACAGATCGTAAGGACAGGGTTCAATATGGTGGACAGGTGTACAAGAAGTAAGAGAAGGGCACTTCAATAGTCCGGCGTCGTATATCACTTTGGCTTTCCAACCGCCCAACTTCATCTATCGATTGGGCTTTCCAACAGTCCAACATCGTCTATCAATTGAGCTCTCCAACAGTCTAGCATCATCTATGGGGCCTCGAGATCTAGCAACGGGGCAACGGTACGAAGGCCGAACAGGGTCGGTGTCAAAGGAGAGTGGCGAGGCTTGCTGCTACATGTTCTAGCTCCTCTCAGCCAGCTGCTAGTAGCTTCTGGCCAGCTGCGGCTTGCTATTGGCTGGCTGCGGCTAGCCGTGGCCTGCTGCTTGCTGGCCGTGGCTGGCCAGGTGGGGCTGTGGCTGGCCAGAGGCTAGCTGGAGGTGGCGTCAAGTGGCCAAGAGGCAGCAGAGCATGGCTGGGTTCCTAACAAGGCATGGATTCGTAGCACGAAGGCTGATGTCAATTGGCATGGTGTATGCGACGGCGATGCCCGTCATGGTTGAGTGGCTACAACACGTGGGAACGCCGTCGAGATGTCGGCGCCCCGGGTCCACGCGACGGCGATGCCCGTCATGGTTGTTCCAAGCGTTCATAGCCTATCATCCGGTTGGCTGGGTTCGGTGTGCGTGAGTGCGTTGTGTTCTTCCCGTACCGATTGGTATGAGAGCTAAACTAGCACAAGTGTGAGTGCCACGAAGGGACATGGCGAGTGCGTGTGCGTGCATCGTGCCTACTAACGTTAGCTCCACACGGTCGACGAGGTCCCTGCAGAAAACACGGCTCGAAGGCCGGACACATGGAAGGATCATCGGCCTTGGGCCGGCAGTAGGTGGGTTGGGGTAAAGGCAGAAGGTTCATCGGCATCTCGTCGGCAGCAGGGGTTGGAAATGTTTCGTCTTTGGTCAGCCCACCGAGGGCTTGCGGATGGCAGATCGCTTGACGCGGGTTCGGCTCGTTGCCGGCAGAGCGCGACGGGGAGGGCTCCGTTGAGGACGAGGCAGCAGAGCAGCGCACATGGTGATGGCGGCTGACTCGGCAAGATGGAGCAGCGACACAGAGGTAGCGGCTGCGGGGGACGACGTGGCTCTGGCGTGGATGCAGATCACGTGAACGGCGCCGCTCCGGCAAGACGATGGAGATAACGCAGATGCAAAGGCGGCCCCTCTGCGGTGGTGAGGTTCATGGCACAAGGGCCAGTTTCAGTATGACAGTAAGAAGGGAAAAGGAAATGAAAATAGGGACTTCTGCCCGTGGGAGCTCACCGGTGGCTGGCATGGTGTCGTCACGGCCGCGGTGGAGGCGAGCAGTGAGGTGGAGCGCTAGCTGTTCGGCTTCAGTCCGCTGCGGCTGCTGGCCCGGTGGCGTGCTGGTGACGGGCTGGGTCGGCGAGGTTGACAGAGAGGAGCTGAACGCGTTGGGCTCGGTGACCCCAGTCGGGCAGCGATGCGGTCGGGCTTGATGGCGGTCTGCTGCGGTTGCGCGGTGTCGGTGGAGGATGTTCTGTTCGCGGCCGTGGTCGACGTCGAGCGCTCTGGCAGCGCGAAGCAAAGCGTGTCCGGAACGTCGAGGAGGACGCGCGTGGCCATGGCGGTGTTCGCTCGATGAGGTGAGGGCAAGCCTTGACGAGGATGTGCCGGTGGTGATGGAGCTTATTCCGGTAGCAGCTGACGACGGCTACGACGCGGCGTGGCAAGGCGATGCGCGAACGCGACGGACGGGTGGCGGTGTCGAAGTCCGGCCTGCTCGGCACGTCGCGGTCGCCGGGGTTGGCGTCGGGGTCCTGCGCAGTGGTGGCAGCGTGCCCGCGGGCGGTGCTGCGTGCAGGGGCAAGGGCGCGGCACAATGGGGGTGGGAGCAGAGACGGGGTGGCTCGGAGGTGGAAGATGAACAGTGGCGGCGGCTCCTATCTTTTACATGCGTGCGTGCTAGGGCACCGAGGTGACGCCGTGCATCCTCGACATCCGTGCCTAGGCCAGGACACGCGGCGCACATCGCGGGAGGGTGCGGAGGCCGGGGTCGCGTGCTGCCTACGCACGCATCGCGTATCATGTAGCAGCAGCGGCGGCTCCTGGGGTGGGGCGGATTCACCCTGGCGGCTAGGGTTCGGTGCTGGGGCGCTGCCGTGCGTGGGACTTGGACCAGGGGCGTGAGTAGGGGAGCTAGCGGGCTGCGCAGGACGCGCGAGTTGGGCCGGGGCGCGCTGGTGGGCCAGGCGGGTGGAGCAGTCTGCTATGCTGTGATGTGGAGAGGGTATCCGAGGGCGAGGCGCTGTGATTTGCGATGGCGCTACTCTACTTCGAATCTACCCTACTAATGCACCGATTTTTTCTTTGCTAAACCCACACAACAAAACCTCCCCCGCTGAGATGCCGGCTCTTCATACACCCCAGAAAATGTACCCAGAAAAATCACATCTTTCAAACGAACCGTCCAGATTCTATTCTAACCCTTCTCTCTCCTTGCTCACTCAAATCCAAAGACCCAGATTGCGTGTATCATCCTCCTCAGCCCTGGCATCACCCAGGCGCGATCTCTCTCTGCCCCCACGAGCGAGCCCTCCCTCCACCCCCGCACCGCGCCCCAACGCTACCTCCACAAATCTTCCAATCAATCACGGTTCCAATCAACGCTAATGACGGAAACAAAACGGGCTTTGGCTCTCCTTTACAGTTTACGGAGTACACGCTCGGCGATGGCGGCCTGGGCGTCACGTGACCTCGTGCATATCTGCCACCCGCCAACCCACCGCCGATACTGATCTGCGCCTCCCCTGCAATCCTGCATCGGTATCACTCCCATAAATTTGAGTCTTAACGTTGGCTTGTGCCCCGATTGGATTTTGTTGTTCTGCATCCGGGCGAAGTTCGTAGATATAGATAGAGAGAAAATTTTGACGGGTGCAAAGGGCTCAGGATCGACACATCGCAAAGGTCATCATGGTATGGTTTCCTTCTCGAATTCTTTTCACATCGCAAAGGTCATCATCGCAAAGGGCTCAGGATCGACACATCGCAAAGCCCTTTGCACCCGTCAAAATTTTCTCTCTATCTATATCTACGAACTTCGCATGGGAGCAGAACAACAAAATCCAATCGGGGCACAAGCCAACGTTAAGACTCAAATTTATGGGAGTGATACCGATGCAGGATTGCAGGGGAGGCGCAGATCAGTATCGGCAGTGGGTTGGCGGGTGGCTGATATGCACGAGGTCACGCGACGCCCAGGCCTCCATCGCCGAGCGTGTACTCCGTAAACTGTAAAGGAGAGCCAAAGCCCGTTTTGTTTCCGTCATTAGCGTTGATTGGAACCGTGATTGATTGGAAGATTTGTGGAGGTAGCGTTGGGGCGCAGTGCGGGGGTGGAGGGAGGGCTCGCTCGTGGGGGCAGAGAGAGATCGCGCCTGGGTGATGCCAGGGCTGAGGAGGATGATACACGCAATCTGGGCCTTTGGATTTGAGTGAGCAAGGAGAGAGAAGGGTTAGAATAGAATCTGGACGGTTCGTTTGAAAGATGTGATTTTTCTGGGTACATTTTCTGGGGTGTATGAAGAGCCGGCATCTCAGCGGGGGAGGTTTTGTTGTGTGGGTTTAGCAGAGAAAAAATCGGTGCATTAGTAGGGTAGATTCGAAGTAGAGTAGCGCCATCGCAAATCACAGCGCCTCGCCCTCGTATACCCTCTCCACATCACAGCATAGCAGACTACTCCACCCGCCTGGCCCACCAGCGCGCCCCGGCCCAACTCGCGCGGCCTGCGCAGCCCGCCAGCTCCCCTCCTCGCGCCCCTGGCCCAAGTCCCACGCACGGCAGCGCCCCAGCACCGAACCCTAGCCGCCAGGGTGAATCCGCCCCACCCCAGGAGCCGCCGCTGCCGCTACACGATACGTGACACGTGCGTAGGCAGCACGCGATCCCGGCCTCCGCACCCTCCCACGATGTGCGCCGCGTGTCCTGGCCCGGGCACGGACATCGATGATGCACGGGGTCACCTCGGTGCCCTAGCACGCACGCGTGTAAAAGATAGGAGCCACCGCCATTGTTCATCTTCCACCTCCGAGCCGCCCCATCTCTGCTCCCACCCCCATTGTGCCGCGCCCTTGCCCCTGCGTGCAGCACCGCCCGCGGGCACGCTGCCACCACTGTGCGGGACCCTGACGCCAACCCCGGCGACCGCGACATGCCGAGTAGGCCGGACTTCGACACCGCCACCCGTCCGTCGCGTTCGCGCATGGCCTTGCCACGCCGCGTCGTAGCCGTCGTCAGCTGCTACCGGAATAAGCTCCATCACCACCGGCACATCCTCGTCAAGGCTTGCCCTCACCTCATCGAGCAAACACCGCCATGGCCACGCGCGTCCTCCTCAACATTCCAGACACGCTCTGCTTCGCGTTGCCAGAGCGCTCGACGTCGACCACGGCCGCGAACATAACATCCTCCACCGACACCGCGCAACCGCAGCAGACCGCCATCAAGCCCGACCGCGCCGCTGCCCGACTGGGGTCACCGAGCCCAACGCGTTCAGCTCCTCTCCGTCGACCTGGCCGACCCAGCCCGTCACCAGCACGCCACCGGGCCAGCAGCCGCAGTGGACTGAAGCCGAACAGCTAGCGCTCCACCTCACTACTCGCCTCCACCGCGGCCGTGACGACGCCATGCCAGCCACCGGTGAGCTCCCATGAGCAGAAGTCCCTATTTTCATTTCCTTTTCCCTTCTTACTGTCATACTGAAACTAGCCCTTGTGCCATGAACCCCACCACCGCAGAGGGGCCGCCTTTGCATCTGCGTTATCTCCATCGTCTTGCCGGAGCGGCGCCGTTCACGTGATCTGCATCCACGCCGGAGCCACGTCGTCCCCCGCAGCCGCTACCTCTGTGTCGCTGCTCCGTCTTGTCGAGTCTGCCACCATCACCACGTGCGCTGCTCTGCTGCCTCGTCCTCAACGGAGCCCTCCCCGTCACGCTCTGCCGGCAACGAGCCCAACCCATGTCAAGCGATCTGCCATTCGCAAGCCCTCGGTGAGCTGACCAAAGACGAAACATTTCCAACCCCTGCTGCCGATGAGATGCCGATGAACCTTCTGCCTTTACCCCAACCCACCTGCTGCCGGCCCAAGGCCGATGATCCCTCCATGTGTCCGGCCTTCGAGCCGCGTTTTCTGCAGGGACCTCGTCGACCGTGTGGAGCTAACGTTAGTAGGCACGATGCACGCACACGCACTTGCCATGTCCCTTCGTGGCACTCACACTTGTGCTAGTTTAGCTCTCATACCAATCGGTACGGGAAGAACACAACGCACTCACGCACACCAAACCCAGCCAACCGGATGATAGGCTATGAACGCTTGGAACAACCATGACGGGCATCGCCGTCGCATGGACCCGGGACGCCGACATCTCAACGGCGTTCCCGCGTGTTGTAGCCACTCAACCATGACGAGCATCGCCGTCGCATACACCATGCCAATTGACATCAGCCTTCGTGCTACGAATCCATGCCTTGTTGGGAACCCAGCCATGCTCTGCTGCCTCCTGGCCACTTGACGCCACCTCCAGCTAGCCTCTGGCCAGCCACAGCCCCACCCGGCCAGCCACGGCCAGCAAGCAGCAGGCCACGGCTAGCCGCAGCCAGCCAATAGCAAGCCACAGCTGGCCAGAACCTACTAGCAGCTGGCTGAGAGGAGCTAGAACATGTAGCATCAAGCCTCGCCACTCTCCTTTGACACCGACCCTGTCCGGCCTTCGTACCGTTGCCCCGTTGCTAGATCTCGAGGCCCCATAGATGATGCTAGACTGTTGGAGAGCTCAATTGATAGACGATGTTGGACTGTTGGAAAGCCCAATCGATAGATGAAGTTGGGCGGTTGGAAAGCCAAAGTGATATACGACGCCGGACTATTGAAGTGCCCTTCTCTTACTTCTTGTACACCTGTCCACCATATTGAACCCTGTCCTTACGATCTGTCTGTTCATATATCTGTTGTACCCTATCCTTACGATCTGTTTGTACATGTATCTGTTGCATCCTATTCTCACGATCTATCTATATCTGTATTTGTAATACAGGATCCATCCATCATAATGCTATGGAAATGTGCTACTCCACTGTCTTGTTGAGTCGTGTCGTTGGATCTTATTGTTGGTTGTTTGTCTGTGCGCCGTGCCTTCGAGCCGGCTGTGGGATCGTATTTCATTCGGACATTGTGATCGTGGGATTCGTCCCGCCATGGCCGTAATGCCGAGTGTAACTCGACCTCGCGTTGCCACTCTGACTTTTTGTGCCTGACCCTCGTATGCTTGTACCCTGCGCGACCGTCGCATTCCTCTGATTCTTGCGGTGACAACCGCATCGCTATGAATCCGAGTAATGACTTAGTGCCAGTGCACCCAGGTCGTGGTACCCTATGAGTGGTTTGCGCACTTGTATTCTTCTGTGTGTCGCTCTCTTCTGATGCCCCGTCTATCACCGTGGCATGTGCGTTGGAAAGAGTAGACCACCATTGTTTTATGCTTCTCACTCAAAGTTCCCGTATAGCCCGCTCTGTTCAATCCCGCCTTATCCATGGCGATTGGATCAAAGATTGGACTAACGTCTTTTAGTTAGCGAAGCTATGGTCCATATTAAGATCTCGGACCTATGCGAGTCGACTTGATCGATCGCTTAAAACAATCTTCACTTGAGATATGACCGAAAATACGATATGGATGTGCCTAGCTAACTTGTCTTTCTCCCTTATGATTTTTGGTGTTTTATCACTTGTATGATTGTACCCGTTTGAACCACAGCCTAGGTACCCTACAAGTGGATTAAACACCCGGGTTGTCTTGTGCAATCTTTATTGCCAATAATTACTCGTTCTTTCCTTTTGCTTGGCCCGTCCTTCGATCCCCGTCTAATCCGCGATGCCCGGATCGGAAGATCGTAAGCCGTGGTGTTTGATAGGGATAAGCTTTGGCCTAAACCATTCATCATAAGCCATATTGGCTTGGCTACGACTTAATAATGTGCCTAAGCAAATCACCACTCTTGTTTCTTTGGCCCGATGAGATCGGACATACGCCGAGAGGACCAAGTCGTGAACCTTTTATTATTTCTCTAGTGTTAATGGATCTTCCCGTGTTCTGTCATCTTTCAGTGTATTGGGTGATTTCTGCCTTGTGTCGCTTCGCGGAGTAGCCGTTTCCGGATTAGCACCGATCGGATCGAGAACCGATGGAGGAGGAGCACTTGGACGACAACAGGAACCGTGGAGTGGAGTCACCTTGGAGGAGGTGACCCAGCCGAACGACTACACTAATTAAGGAGTGCTCATACCGCCACTTCCACGACAACGCAGGTGTCATGGCAGCACCTTCTTTTAGAGAATCCTATTAGACATTGCATATTTAGAATTGCTAGCGCTTTATATTTACTCCTTTTGCTTGTATATGATGCATGCAACTACCTAAGCCACTAGTACACTGCTTGCAACCACTCTACTATGCTACTCAGCTTCGCACTCACGCTCTTTTATTTATTTCTATCTACCTGCTTGCTTTCATGTTACATCACCGTATTTATTAACTCCACTCGCATTATATCTGTGATGTGATGCTGGTGGTGAACATATGGGAATGGTTTGGCTTGGGATGCCAGATTGGTGGACTATGAGCGTGCTGCGTGTGCCTTGGGTGTGTAGTGAGGGTCGAGTCGACCAAGTGGGATACACGATGAGCTGCGTAAGCAAGTCTTGCCGGGAGTTGCATCTGGGCATTCCCACGAGAGATACCTGTGGTCGGTAATGGTTTTATGAGGAGGTTCCGGGAAGGATAGCCTGCGTGGTTTGAAACCCCGTGAATGGAGGAGTCGTGGTGGCACGAGGAGAGTATCCCCTAAGAGAAGATGCCTGCTTGGTCAAACCTAGGAAGGACTAGTACTAGGTTCATAGGAATCCTTTACTGCTCACTCGTCTTCGATGGGCGGGGAACGGCTGGACCACTTGGTAGGGCGGTGCCACAACTGCTAGGTTGTAAGGTGATAGGGTGGGCGGTGGCGGATGCCGGAAGTTCCCGCACCATTCTAGATGCGTAGTACCACTAATTGGGTCCGGTACTGTGTCTCCCAGTCCCAGCGTTTCGGTTCGTGCCCGAAGTTACCCAGGGCTGAGTGGTAGGGTGGCATCGACCTAGGCAAGCAAGCACCCGGAATTCTGCCTAGATGATTGTACAACATCGATGATGGCTAATCTTGTGAGTGGTAAAAACCTCTGCAGAGTGTATGGTTGATCGATTGATACATATGCCGATTCGTCGGCTATGGACCTTTCCTGTGAAGCTCTGACTAGTGTAGAGAGCGATATTCTTTTCTCCCCCTGGTTGATGATTGTCCGGCAGTGTGCCCGATGCGACAATGTGCCGTTGAGACAGGACCCGAGAGGGAGTTGGGCCTGTCGACTGAGCGCGAGGTGTGTGTGAGGTGGTGTATGGGTGGGATGATGGAATTGGGATGGACTGATGGATGGTGTGATATGGGTTAAAACTTGACGAACTATTATAAAATATACTACTGGATACTACTTTGCATGTGCTTAGGATGCAAACCACAGCCAAATATTAGGATCGCCAGATCCTTTGTTTTCTCTTTTCCACTAAAGCTTATCGGTGCTGACCATGGCCTGCATATATCTGGCGGTGTGCAGATTACCTGACTAACAGAGATATTGAGATAAGAAGTATTAGAAGGTCTCGTGCCTACGCTCAAGTTTGGTTCAGGAGATGAAGACTATGCTGCGCCAAGATTAACTCTGATTATGCCCGTGAAGGAGGAGCCTTCTCTCGACGACATATTCCGTCAACTCTGATGACGCCTGGTTATGCTTCTGCTAGATTAACCCTGTAATAGGTGTGATCTCAGTTGATATCATCTTGTAAGTATTTACAATGTATGGCTGTAATATCAACTGATATACGTGACCGACGTGGGAGCAACGCCAGTGTCAGTCCCCACTTTTTACCGCCCATCCCGGGATGGGAGGTGAAATCTGTCACTGTGCTCGCCTTACCGTGCACTGTTTCGTCATTGACCGCCCTCGAGGAAGGATACGACAAGGTCCGTACCCCTCGATCCTGGGGATTCGGCCTTATCCGTCCAGCCTCGACCTATCCTCGACCCGTCCTCGACGCCCACCACCGGTCAGTGGGAAAGAAAGACCGACGTGGCACAGGATTCTGGGTCATTTCACCGTCCCGTCCCCGACGTCATCACGGTGTCCAGGGATGGCCGGCCATTCTTGGAGCACGTCGCTACAGTCACCTCCACAGGGATCGACAAAACTTCACCTCAAGGCACCCCGATGTCCCGGCCTCCTCTTACCCTATAAAAGGGGCAGGCCCGGGCTCTACAAGGGGGAGGAACGGAAGACACAAGTCCAAGGTCCAGTGCCAGCAAGGAAAGGCAGACAATCCAGAGATCAACATCTCAAGCAATCACCCTTATACTCTTTTTTCTCTCCTTGAGACTTGGGCTCAGCGCCCTCTCTCGCTAGCTTGTAACCCCTACGCAAGCACTTCGGTGCAAGGAAATACAAAACTCTCCCCCCTCCCCCGCTGGACGTAGGGCCTTCTTTTGCCCGAACCAGGATAAACCCCCGTGTGTTCTCCTTGCATCACCATCCAGGTTAGGGACACGCAGCACTCACTCGTCGGTTTGGGACCCCCGCGGGACCGAACACCGACACACATATATATAATTTCTAGAAATGCACACGAATACTCAGAATGTGTATGATGATATTTTATTGCCGTGTTTGAGTAACATTTTTGAAAATAGTTTTGCAGATAAGCAAATTAAACTAAGTTTTATTTTTCCTAGGATTTTAAAAAAGTTTAATATTTTTAGTGAATTTTAACACAATGAAAACATAGGTTGTTAGATCAAGGTCACTGTCATGTTAAAAGAAAATTACCGGAAAATGAGTATCGTACTCTTAATACCGGGTGGAGGATTAACCCAACAGTGACTCTCATTATCTGGGTCTCGGGTCTTGCCTTGACTCCACAGTGATATTACTGGTATATTTTTTTTCTTTTGCGATAATACTGGTATCTTGTCTCTGCTGGGTATAGAAACCAGCAATGATTGGTAAACGCAGTGCAATTTTTTATATTTTTTTGAGAAGTCTACGGACGGGGAGAGGATCCCCATCTGATGCATTAGGGCCCCCAAGGCCAAATTGGTTCAAAGTACATAGGGGGTTTGAGGTACAAATATAGCCACCACATAGCACAGTCTTTTCCCTAAATGGTTGCTACATTGCTTCTGTAATCAAGGTGCACCAAGACTCCGCGATGTGTTTATTATCAGCATCTGGTAGTCGTACTTTCCAAAGACAGGCCTCCAACGCAGTGCTAATTATCCTCAATCGTATCCTATTTCAACCCGGATAGTGATCCACGGAGTGTACTAGCGGTTGTTAAAATATGTTAAAGTAAATCTAGGAAAAATACGAGTTTATTGGCGTTGTAAATTCAGGTTGGTAGATTGCAGTAAAATGATGAAAAGCAACCGAGCTATGCAGACATGACATAATCAAGTAGCGGAAAATATTGATAGAAGAGCCATAAAATCCAGTAGCTAGCTAGCTAGCTAGCGTGCATGCAACTAACAGGGGCTGTATTTGCAAATGCATATACAGTTTCAATTTACTTATTCCTAAAGGGTGGAGAAGTCTGGTAGAAACAAAGTTGGATGGGAGCAACAAATAAATGAAAGCTGATTAATGACACCACTAGCTAGTCTCTCCACCTGATTTGCATTATACATGCGACAGTTAAAAAGACGACCGCTATTGTTGCAATCTGAGTACCTAAGGAATATAGTCTATTATTAATGGAGTTGCCCAAGTGGAAGGTTGTAAACAAGCCTACGAGGTCCAAGGACACGAGCAGGTTGAAAACCCAGGTATTTGTCCTTCTGAATAGCCAGCTATTCGAAAGCAGGACCAGCATGTAAAGGGACGACACGAAGCTTGCCATGTTGAATATGTTGAACAAGTTGTAGTCGCGCCTGTTTTTGTCATGGAAAACCGGGCTGCCTGCGACATACCCTTTGGCATCATCATCGGCTTGCCAGACTCCACCGGGCGGGTTAAGCGATGCGTTCCATGTGATGGAGGCCGTCAGTGTGGCCAGCACCATTATCCAACCGCGAAGCTCATCCAGTTCCTCGGATTTGGACCTGGGGAACGACTTGTAGCGTCTTATAATTTCATCGACTGCCTCTGGAGAAATTTTGGCGACGGTGATCTCTTGCCTCTGCTGCGCAGGCGACGTATTAAAATCCTGTGCCAACGAATCTACTGCCTCTGCTGCTGCTGCTGCTGGTGCAGGGTCGACGTCGGTGATCTCCTGCATTTGCTGCTGCTGCTCGTGCAGAGGGTGTGCCAACGAACCGTTACCTTGAGGCTGTGCCATTTCTATATCAGACATTTCAGGAGATTGGTTCTTAAATTGCAGGTTCCTGCAGAAACCAGGAGGAACGAGAAAACAAATTAATCAACCTCTAGATTGCAGAGATAATAATATATATAGTGAGCCCATGCATTGCTAGCTTAAGAAAAAAAACAAGTAAATTAAGCGCCGATTTGGTCACCAGTTCCTGTGCCTTGGTTCTGGGCTCTGGAATGGCGACGGCAGAAGAAACAAGCCACGGGGCCACACTCAACCACCCTACACACACAACCAAACTCTGGAACTAATCTACCTCCAACTGAAAGGGCCTTATATATAGGTAGGTGGACCTGAAAACAAACAGCAAAAAGAGACCAAGATTGAATAGAGCTATTTGCTTGCTCCACACTCGAAGCTAGCATCGAGTGCCAGACGAGGCATGGAAGACATCGCTGCAACCAGAATACTTGTCCTCCCTCGCTCAGCAATTCCTTGCTTCTGGGATGTACTCCGCCACGGCTTTTGGATCGGAATTTCTCAGTTGTACGCACTGCTGTATAGGAGTATATAGCACGCATGACGGCATGTTATGCTTGGCTTCATGGTAGATAAATTGCAAAGTTCTGAATTTAGTTGTTTTATACGTACGTTGTAGGGTCCTTGAGATGCTCAGCGTTTTTTCGTCTGATGAATAGAAAAATCCGTGGCTGCTCTGCTCCTGCTCTCACAGCGCATTGCTTGGATTGTCGGTCACCCCGCTGTGTCTCTTTGTGGCTGGGATAAACAAAAACTTTTGCTCCATCCTGATGATCCCACGAAAAGTTGGCTTGTCCAGCCTAAAGACCAGCTGACATATCTGTCGAGGCCCGCACCCTTTGGGTTTCCGGCACCTCCACCACACACCGGCTTCTTGGCTTCTCATGATTTGGCGGTAGGTGGTTGGTCGCGTCTTTGCAAGTGTATGTGTAACTATGTAGAAAACTGAAATTAAGTCTCCCTGCTAGTGCTAGTGCACGATGAAACAACTATTTATCACATTGTCAAGACTAATAGGCATTAGAATTTCAAATTAATATATGTAGAATATATTTTTTTTGAACACTTCAACGGGGGGGATCACTCCCCACCTGATTTTATTGATTTATAGCACAGTTACATGATTACAATAGATTTGTACAAGGAGGGATTTTGCTAGACTTGGTGAAGGTCTAAAATTACATTGGAATTCTATTCACCGAGGAATCAAAGATTTTGGACCACTCATCTGTGACTCTCTTGCTTTTCTTGGGCATTCTTGCTCTCCAGAGATGTGCCTCAGTTTTACACGACAGGATTAATTGCCGGGTGTTGAGTTGGTCATCTCTGAAAACAAAGGCATTTCTTCTCTTCCACAACTGCCAGCAGCATAGAGTGACAAACGCACTATATTGGTCATCCGGTATACCTCTGATCTTCTGAATGTTGTGCCAGTTGCTGCTCTGGAGATTGCCGCTGTCTCAACATGACGTGCCGGCCTGATCTGGCCCAGCCTGATACTTCATTCCTATAAAAAAAAAATCAAACCCTAACTCATGTTATCCTCTCGGCCTCTCCCAACAACAGTTCCACTCCAGCTCTCCTCCCCGGTCCCTATTCTTCCAACTGCAGCACCAGCGAGTGATGGGGGCAACGCAACGCACGGCCGCGATGCAAGCGATGGTGGGGCGAGACCCGATGCGGCCGCTCGATTGACCTATTCACCAGCGTTGTGAATGTCTATGTACTTTATTTTATCAACCTCATAAAGCATGTCTTTCTAATGTCAGGATCACGAGACACTGATATAAAAGTTACGCAATCGAATTGAGGTTTAATCTTGTCATAAACAACTTTAGCAAGCGTTGTCTTGCCTAGTCCTCTAAAGCCAACAACAGAGACTATCCTTTGTTTAGCAGACGACATGCTAGCATCTTCATTTGTCAGTTTCGTGATTAGTTCCTCCCTTACCTCATCAATGCCGACAAGGCTAGCAACTTTAGTGTACAAAGCTGCTCCTTTGGCTCCGTGGAGGGCAGCATGCATAGTCATCCTGGAGCAGCCGGCCAAGTTTTGGAAGAAGGGTACGATCCAGTGCCACTGTCGTGAACTCTAGTGCCAAGGTCACTTCTGACTACCGATATTCCCGAAGCACATGTAAATGAAGATCTAGTGATCACAAAAGAGTCGTACATATTAGGTTGCAGAAGCAGCTTACATCCACTGATTGAAGAAGAAAAAGGGAAGAAGGAGAAGAAGAAAATGCAACAAATCAAAATGGAATGGTCGCTGTCTCTGTACTCGAGACATTCCTCCTTTCGTCCTCCACGCTCGCAGTTCATGTGGTTTTTGTGAAACCGGAAGAACTGGCTGATGATCAGCGCAAGCTTGTCATCTCCAAGTACCTATAGCTGCTCGTCTGTGACAGAAACCAAGGAAGACAAGGCAAACAACATCTTTGAAGGGTTAGCTAAAGAACTTGAGCCACTACCTGAAACCAAAGCCATCGTCGATGAAGAAGGATTCTTGATCTTAGCCTGGGTCTGGCAGTCAATCTCGGTAGACTTGAGCTTGCTGAACAGCTCGTCCACGGTAAGAGTTTCAAAGCTTGCGGACTCCAGGATGGAGCACACCTTAACATCCCACACCCTCCGATCTAGGGCATATTGCAGCTTAATTGTCTTAAATCGGAGGGTGCCTTATTTGCTTGCATATTGTTTATAACCGCCTAAAAACGAGCAAACATGGCATTGATGTACTTATCCTCCAAAAAGGAGAAGTTCTCGTAGTCTGTTTTTGACCTGAGCGGTCATGAGACCTCATGAAAAGTTGTCAACTACAAATTTTCTCAACTTTTCAAGACCCACAACTTTTATTTTATTAGTTTCTCCATCTAAGACCGTTTATAAAATTTAAATTTCAAATTTGCTAAACTGAAACATAGTTTTCGTTGATAAGATGATTTCAAATGAAAATGTTATCAACTACAAAATTTTATAACTTTTTTATATCTACAACATCCATTTTGATAGTTTTTTCATACGAGGTCATCTGGAAAAATACAAAAAGTCAATTTCAAATTATTTATACCGGCGGTTCTTTAAGAAATCCTCTAGTACAAATCGGTTTCTACTGGCAGTTTTCTTAAGGAATGGCTAGTACAAATGAATAATTTTTATATGTGGTTTTTTAAACAAACTGCTTGTAGAAATCGATTTATTGTAAGAGAAAAAATGCATATTTTTTACATGTGGTTTGGAACCGTTTGATTTTTACTAGCGCACGTCAAAACATACTGCTTTTATAAAAAAAAAATACCCACCGTCGAGACAAATGCGTTTTGTACTAGTGGTGCTCGTTTGAGAATTATTTGCTAACGCCGTTGGTGTGAGTTAGCTAGGCCCGGACATGAAACTGGATGCGTTATTCAATAATGGTTATCGGTTTGACGTTGACGCCTAGCCGCCTAGCCAATGAGAATGCGAAATAAACCGACGACGTGGTAGCTGGCTAGCTGCACAACACAAGCATATATAGTCATCCTGATTTATTGTTAGAGAAAAATAATTTATAATTCAAAGTATAAGCTGAACGTATATATATGCGATGCGGACGGATATATGTTTCGTTAGCTATCGGCGTCGCACGTGGGGTGCTGTGTGCAACGGTGTACCGCCCATAGATATTTGTTTTTATCTTTTTCCCCTTTATATAGCGACTGTATCCACAGCTGGTACTACTCATGAGGAGTTGAGCACCACACACACATGGACGCGGAGGAGGCATCGTTCATGACCGCGCAGGAGCTTATGACGGCGCACATCGTCTCCATGACACTCAAGGCGGCGATGGAGCTCGGCCTCATCAACGCGCTCACCGCCGCGCCGGTGACCGCAGGGGAGCTGGTTGCCCAGCTGCCAAGGCCTGTCCCGAACATGGCTGAGGCCGCGGCGGCGGTGGACCGGATGCTGCGGTTTCTCGCGTCCCATGGCGTCGTGACGTGCTCTACCTCCACGGAGGAGGACGGTGGCAGCGCAGCGCTCCGGCGGTATGCAAAGGGACCGGTCTGCCGGTGGCTCTCCACCAACAACGGCGAGGGGTCGCTGGCTGCCCTCGCCATGTTCGGGTTTCAGCAGCCGTTCTTGAATCCCTGGTACGTTAATTAATTATTAATTCATTCGCTCGTATATATATACACATCTAATGTCATCTATGATCTTGCAACGATTAATTAATTGCATGCTTAATTGCATTGTTGTATTAATCAATCAATGAAGGCAGCATATGGCGGAGGCCGTGGTGTCGGGTGGGGTGGCGTTCGAGATGGCCAACGGGATGCCGGCGTTCGAGTACATGGGGAAGAACCCTCAGCTGAGTGCGCTCTACAGCCAGGCAATGTCCCAGCTCTCGTTGCTCGCATGCCACAAGATGCTCCAGCGCTTCGCCGGCGGCTTCCACGGAATCCACGTCCTCGTCGATGTCGGCGGCGGCGATGGTACCACACTGGGAATGATCACCTCTAGGTACAAGCACATCAAGGGCATCAACTTGGATCTGCCTTTCGTCGTCAGCCAAGCAAAGCCAATACCAGGTTCAACTAGCTATATGCATGTATGATGTATCATTCTTTCTCAAACAAGCACCAGGCATTGCCGTCTGATAGATAGGAATCGTGATATACTTGTAGGCGTACAACATGTAGGCGGGAACATGCTCGACCACGTGCCCAGCGGCGACGCCATCTTCATGAAGGTAGTATAGTGTCTTATATATAATTCAGGGATTTAATAATAATCTAACTATAAAAGAAAATATAATAGTAGTATATATTTTGTTGTATCTCGATCAGTCAGTGCTGCACCTGCTGGACGACGAGGACTGTGTGAAGCTCCTCAAGAACTGCTACCGGTCGGTCCCGGCGGAGAATGGGAAGGTGATCGCCATGGAGGTTGTCCTGCCGGCGGCCCGGAGACGACGCAGGCCGGTCGTTTCCCGTTCCAGTTCGACATGATCTGCTTGCTCAACGGCTTGAAGGGCGGCAGGGAGAGAACGGAGCAAGAGTATGCAAAGCTCGCCATGGATGCCGGCTTTCGTGGACCAATCTGCTCTACTCCTGTCTTCGGGGGTTACTGGGTGCTTGAGTTCACCAAGTAGCTACCTACTTACCTGCCTTATTAAATTAATCGGAGGATCAGTGTTTGGAGGTCCAGCTACAACTTCAATCACATCACAAAAAATCTGGACCGAGTGTCGATGGCATCTACACTAATTAATAAAACTTTGGGCGAGTATCCTGTATTAATTCCAATAGTTTCTTAAGATGCTGATCTGAAGTTGTTTATTATGTGTGGACCTCAGTTGTGATTTGTGAAATGGCCCTGTGATTTTGGTATTTCGGGCTAAGTTTCCGGCTTCTGACCGTTTCTGTTGAATTTGGACCGTATTGGCTCGCTTTCATTGCGGACCCAAGTGGGGACTTGGTCCGGTTTGTGATGAGTGATTGTCAACAGAGTTCACTTGGCATGTTGGTCAGCTTGTGATGTGCAGGTGTTGGGCTCGGATGCAGTGGCGGATGGAGAAGTGAAGGTCAAGTGAGCAGGCCGTGCCGATGGACTGGGAGCGGTGAAGGACGGACGTGGAACTTGGGCCGAGGGACTTGGATGCCGGAGGGCCAGCTGCGGTGGCGGACACTGCGACTTCGATAGGCACGATTGAACATGGTCAAGGGACTCGAGCGGTACGTGGTCCGGCGGAACGCAGTTCAGGACGGTTTTCGGGTTTGGGCCTCAAAACCCGGGCGGAGCTGCTTCCGGCGGGAAGCGGGGCGACACGCGGCGGAATCTCCGAGGTTGCGTCAAGGCGACGGCAACTCGAGCATGAAGCAGGGTTGTCCGATCACATTCACAGAGACAGGTTGTTCCAAAATGTCCTAAGGCTAGCTAGCTCGCCTGATTAGGAGTAGAGAGCAAGTAGGGGCTAAACTACGAAATGTAATAAGTCGTTAAAAGGAGATGGCAGCCATCCTCTCCTCCTCAGCCTTTCATTCTCATCTCTCTCCTCTCTCTCTAGTTTCTCTCTAGCTTAGGGCTCTTGAGAGGCTCATTCTAAGCACTCTTAGCAACTTGATGATGTTTTGAGTTGGGAATCGAGGTCCTAACCTCGTAACTCCTCCAGGATTCGTCACTTGTTGTTGTGATTTTTGTTTCCATGTGTTCTTAGTTTTTTCCCAGTTTCGTTCGTGCACGCGATCTGATTTTTGGGGAGATTAAGTTGGATTTGGGCCATGATTCCTTAGGGATAGGTTCGTTCTAAGGTGAATTTCATCTGTGCAAATTTTGAGGACGAGCTGTTTTGATTTGGTCTGGTTGTGTCGGATTTTTGGAGTGCTCGTTTTCTCTGTTCGACTGCTCAAGTCTCTCGGTTCCTGTTCAAGCAACGATCAGTAGTCATGGGGTCAGGCAGCGCTACTAGCGCTCGTGCTAAAGCATCGAGCGTGCTCAAATGAGCAGCGCACGCTCACACCTCGTGTCTGTTCCTGTGCTTGGATCTCCCAGGTCGAGTCCGCTCCTTCCAGCTTTGTTCTGTGCGTTTCCCTCTCTATCTTTGTTCGTTCTTTTTCGTTCTTGAGCAGAGTACTTCGGGGTTGTTTAGTTGGTGAAAAAGTTTGGTTCGGCTACTGTAGCACTTTTCGTTTTATTTGACAAAATTTATCCAATTATGGACTAACTAGGCTCAAAAGATTCGTTTCGACATTTACAGACAAACTGTGCAATTAGTTTTTTTTTTACCTACATTTAATGTTCCATACATGCGTCCAAAGATTTGATGTGACGGGTACTGCGCAAACTTTTTTGGGTTGGAGGAGGAACTAAACAGGCTCTTCGTGAACGCGCTCTCCTGCCAGGCAAACCGGTGCAGTGGGAATCGAGCGTTGCCTCTCCTGTTGTTCTTCTTTACAGTCAGGTTTTACAAAGATGATTTATTCATCTATCTGAACTGCACAAACAGATTGACTACAGATTCCATCTCTTGTCCAGTTTACAGTGGATAATTCTGAACGTGATGTGCTTCTCTCTATTTTTGAATTGTCACTGCCAAGCAATAGTGATTGGAATATTTAATTCCCTCTCAAAGCTGATCTATGCTTGATTTTCTAATTGCTTGAGATACTGCTTATTGGTTCTTTCTGCAGAGCAACGTTCTTTTGTTGCTAGTTCTTTCAGTCTATCAGAAATCCATCTGCTCGTTGCTTGCTCCTCTAGTTAATTCAGAGTTTGATCACTGTGTGAAATTCCATCAGCAGCAAGGCCGAGCAGCAGACTTGCAGCACCATTCAGCAGCTAGCTTTCAGAGCTTCAGAAATTTCGCCGCTACAGTGCTCGTCGCTACAGTAACCAAGTTTTTACAGTAAACTTATTTTGCTCGTTTCTCGATTCGATTTCCGCTTGTTGCGTTGGCTTGGTGGTGTTCCGCTGTGTTCCTAGAGAACATCCACCCACTCGGTTGGGTCGTGAACATCACAGTGTTTTATTTGCTTGTTTGGAGGTGATGTTGGGACAGTGACCGAATATTTTGAAAGAAATTTGAGACTCCCGTACACCTCCCTCCGGTCGCCGTTTTCGGTCCTTTAATTGGTATCGGAGCCGGTTAAGGATCACTCTACCTTAATCGGTCTGTGATCCGCAAAGACGACATGGATCGTGGCGCCGGAAAGCCACCTCCCTTCGATGGGTCGAATTATGCCTATTGGAAGATTCGCATGTCGGCGTATCTTCAAAGCCTCGACTACACCGTGTGGGAGATCGTCGAGAACGAGGCTTACGCTGTGTTGGCTCCAGCGGCACGGATTACTCAGGAACAAAAGGACCAACACAACGCCAACTCTTGTGCTCGGAGTGTTCTCTTCTCGAGCTTGTTAGTTTCGGAGTTTGAGCGTGTCTCGGATTGTACGACAGCTCGTGAGATATGGCAGAGGCTTCAAGCCTATCACGAGGGCACCGCCCAAGTGAAGAATCGTCTCTACGAAACGTACAAACGAGAGTACGAGAATTTCAATCAACTAGATGGAGAGTCGATCGATTCCTTATTTTCACGTTTTCAAACCGTGATAAACAAGATGAGGGCCAACAAAGCACAGCTTCCCTATGATGACCATGAGAGAGCCCTTAAGCTTCTTCATGCCTTAGATCCTAGAGTTTGGGGCATGCGAGTGACAGCTATCACTGAGTCCTCCTTCTATGACACCCTCACGGTAGATGAGCTATTTAGCAAGCTCAAGGCTGCTGAAATAGATCAAGCTACCCATGCCAAGATTCGGAATCCCACTTCACCATCTATGGCATTGGTGTCAGGTAATGGAGGTAATGGCGCACCTTCTTCTCCTAACCCTTCACAATTGTCTTTTTCCTTGTCCTCTCTTGTGACTGTGACAGAGGAGCAGCTAGAGGTGCTTGGTGACGATGAGCTTGCTCTCGTCATCAATCGGTTCTCCTGGTTTCACAACAACCAGATGAATCGCCGGCGTGGAGGTCGCAAAGAAGGATGCTTCGAGTGCGGGAACTTGGACCACTTCATCACCGATTGTCCCAAGAGGGGCAAGTCTTCATCCAAGCACGACCACTCCAAGCGGCGGGACAAGAAGGAGTACACCTCCGACAAGCACAAGGTGAAGTACTTCGACAAGGAGGAGTACAAGAAGAAGTTCCACAAGAAGATGTGGGCCAAGCAGCGAGCCTTCCTCGCCTCTCTCAACGACATCGACGACGACTCCGGCGATGATCAAGATGTATCCTCGAGTGATGATGAAGCCACCAAGAAGGTGGAGGACAAGCTCAATGGCTTGTGCTTCGTTGCCACCTCCAACCTTGGGGGTTTTGCACCATGGCGATCGAGGATGCCGAGTTGGAGTCCGGGAAGGGCAAGGCGCTTGAGGATGACACTACATCGCAGGTATCGCTCAATTCTGATGACCTTGTTGCTGAAATTGATGTCTTAAATTCCGCACTAGTTAGCCAAGATAAGTTGTTGAAACGCGCTGCCCTTGAGAGAAATGAGTTCAAGAAGAAGTGGGAGGTAGCCGTGAAAGAACTTGAGTTGGTTAAGTCTAGTGTGGTGGTCACCGATGAGCTTGATTGTGATGAGTGTGCTGTGCACATGGGTAACTTGGCTACTTTGCAGTCCAAGTACGCCCGCTCTTTAGAGGAGTTAGCCAAGGTGAAGGCGAGACCGGTTCTCTTGGGTGCGTGCAAGTCTTGCTCATGCTTGCAAACTGAGTTGGCAGAGAAGAATGCCAAGATTGCCTTGCTTGAGAAGGCCAATTCGGTTAGCACCGTTGATGGGAAATGTGCTTTGTGTGAAGCTTTGGAGATCGAGCTTGGAAATTGCAGGCATGCTAAGAAGCATGTTGAGAAGGAAAACACCTACCTTCGTACCATCCTGAGTTGGGTCTCTTGCAATGAGCCCCAATTGGGCATGATGGTGAGCCAATTCCGTAGGAGAACGGATGGCTCGGGTTTAGGCTTTGCATTATGTGGGAAAGATGGGAATGCCTTCGGGAAGGTAGGTGAAGCTAGTGGCATGACTCCTAGTGAGAAAAATCCTATTCCGCTCAAGCTCACCAAGTTCACTCCACCTAAGCAACCACAACCCATTGTCGGGGATGGAGTGATTATTGAACCTCCAAAAGCTCCACCAGTCAAGAAAGTTTGGGCTCCCAAGCCAAACCACCTCCGAAACTCACTTGACACATTGCCAAACGCCCCTAAGGAACCCCTTCCTAAGGTCCAACCTCCACCTAGAGTGAACCAAAACTACAAGAAAGTGAACTCACCACCCAAAGTGAGGTATCATTGTGAGTATTGCAAGAGGAATGGTCACCTAGTTGGGTTTTGCTTTAGGAGGAAGAAGGATGAGAGGCATGAGTTCGAGGTGAACAATTGGAACACATATCGCCAACCCCATGGTGTACATGTGCCACCGGTTGAGAGGCGCTTCGCTAGGCCAAGAGGTGCAATGCCTCAAGGTACTAGGCCTTTGGTTGCTAGACCACGAGGTGGTCGTGCCCGGCGTAGCCCAAGCCATGATCGCAAAGGCTATGGACACCGGGTGGGAGTTTTGTGTACTACCCTTCTAGCGGACTACGTTTCTACTCTAGTGGTGATCGCTTTCCTTCTTCTATGGGACATGGTCAATTTAGTGCTTTTCCTAGCATTGCTTCTAAGCGGATGGGACAACACTGGTATCCTTCCTACTTCACTAACCCCAGTGTTGCACCATACGCTTATTTCATGTCTTATCTTTGATGACAGGATGAAGGCTTGGAGAACACGTGGCTCATTGACTCCGGTTGCTCACGCCACATGACCGGAAATCCAAAATGGTTCTCCAGCCTTGACCCCGTGCATGTCAAGGAGTACATCACCATCGGGGACAATAGCAGGGGTAAGGTTCTCTCCTGAGGTACCATTAGAGTGAATGATGGCTTTGTCTTGAAAGATGTTGCTCTTGTGTCCAACTTGCATTTTAACTTGCTCTCAGTTTCGCAACTTCTTCAAGAAGGCTTTGAAGTTCATTTTAAATCCGGCTGTTCTAGAGTGATGGATTCACGGGGTGATCTTGTTTGCCGGATCACTCCCTTTGGCCGCGTGTTTAGAGCTGATTTCTATCGCTCTTTTGGTGCTTCTCGATGTTTGGTTGCGGGATCTTCTTCCGATCTTTGGAAGTGCCATAGGAGGCTTGGACATTTGAGCTTCGATCTACTTGTTAGACTAAGTTCACTTGGTCTAATCCAAGGATTGGCTAAACTAAAATTTGAGAAAGATCTTGTATGCCACCCTTGTCGTCATGGCAAAATGGTAGCCGCTTCTCATTCCCCCGTGAACCAAATTATGACCAAGAAACCCGGGGAACTCTTACACATGGACACGGTAGGTCCATCTTGGGTTAGGTCAGAAGGTGGGAAGTGGTATGTGCTTGTGATAGTTGATGACTTTTCGCGCTACTCTTGGGTGTTTTTCATGGTGGGCAAAGATGAGGCTTTCTCTTATGCTAAGGATTTGATTTTACGTCTTCAAAATGAGGTACCAAAGAATACCATGAGAGCGATTCGCAGTGACAATGGTATAGAATTCAAGAATACTCAATTTGAGACGTTTTGTGCTTCTTTGGGTCTTGAGCACCAGTTTTCCTCATCCTATGTCCCTCCACAAAATGGTGTTGTTGAGCATAAAAATCGGACCCTTGTTGAGATGGCTAGGACGATGCTTGATGAGCATATGACTCCTAGGAACTATTGGGCCGAAGCAATCAACACAGCTTGCTATGTTTCCAATCGTATCTTTCTTCGGGCTTTCACTAAGAAGACATCTTATGAGCTGCGATTTGGAAGACCACCCAAGGTAAGCCACTTAAGGGTGTTTGGGTGTAGATGTTTCATCCTCAAACAAGGTAATTTGGACAAGTTTGAGTCCAGGTCTTCAGACGGTATCTTTCTTGGTTATGCCACTCACTCTCGTGCATATCGTGTACTTAACCTTAAAACTAACCGTGTGATGGAGACCTGTGTGGTCACATTCGACAAAACCATGCCTTGTTCTTCTCCTGTCTTTGAGCATGCAGGTGATGATGAGTTTGAGCAGACCATCTTTGTGGAGGATGGAGAGGAAGACGTCGATTGGGGTGATCCCGAGCTGCCTCCACCAGCTGCCCCAGTCGAGCCTGCTTCCACTACTTCAGCTCATGGCCCCGAGCCTTCTTCTTCCACTACATGGGGACCGTTTGAGCAGGCCACTCAGCCCGTGCATGCTGCACCTGAGGAGGCTCCAGCTGCTGCCGAGGGGGAGGCGACTTCATCGAGGGCTGCACCTCGACACATTCAGCGTCGCCACCCTCCTGAGACGATGATCGGTGACATTGACCAGCGTGTTACGCGGTCTAGGTCTATCTCTCATTTCGCTCACTCAGCATTTGTTTCTGATTCTGAACCCAAAGATGTTGGACATGCTCTATCTGATCCCGATTGGATTAACGCCATGCATGAGGAGCTAGAGAATTTCGAGCGCAACCATGTCTGGGTCTTAGTTCCTTTACCCCCTGAGTGTCATCCCATTGGTACCAAGTGGGTCTTTAAGAACAAACAGAGTGAAGATAGGGTGGTTGTGAGGAATAAGGCTAGATTGGTAGCACTGGGATACTGCCAGAAAGAGGAGAGAGATTATGAGGAAACCTTTGCTCCTATTGTCCGTATAGAGGCGATTAGGATTCTGTTAGCTTTTGCAGCCTTAAAAAGGTTCAAGCTATATCAGATGGACGTTAAGAGTGCGTTTCTTAATGGGTATATAGAGGAAGAGGTTTATGTGAGGCAGCCCCCTGGTTTTGAGAGCCCTAAGTTCCCAACCACGTGTATAAGCTTCACAAGGCTTTATACGGGTTGAAGCAAGCTCCTAGAGCTTGGTATGAGCGCCTTAAGACATTTCTTCTAGGAAAGGGTTTTCAAATGGGCTCAGTGGATAGGACTTTGTTTCTCCTTCTGGTGCAGATATACGTGGATGATATCATCCTTTTGGTGCAGATATACGTGGATGATATCATCTTTGGGGGTTCTTCTCACGCTCTTGTGGCCAAGTTTTCAGATACCATGAGCAGGGAGTTCGAGATGAGCATGATGGGAGAGCTAACCTTCTTCCTTGGGTTGCAAATCAAGCAAACCCAAGAAGGCACCTTGGTCCATCAAGGGAAATACACGAAGGATCTACTGAAGCGGTTCGATATGGGTGAGGCCAAGCCTCTTTCGACGCCCATGTCAACCACGATGGCCCTTGATGAGGACAAGGAAAGAGAGGTGGTGGACCAGAAGGAGTACCATAGCATGATCGGTTCCTTGCTGTACTTGACGACGACGTGACCGGATATCCAGTTTTCCATGTGTTTGTGTGCACGATTCCAGTCTTCACCGAGATCATCTCATCGCTAAGCCATCAAGCGAATTCTCAGATACCTGTGATTCACTCCAGAGTTCGGCTTATGGTACTCGGCCGCTTCCACCCTCTCGCTCTGTGGCTATTCTGATGCTGACTATGCGGGTTGTCGTGTGTATCGTAAGTCTACGTCTGGCACCTGTCAGTTTCTTGGGACTTCCTTAGTGTCTTGGTCTTCTAGGAAGCAGAGTGGTATTGCCCAGTCTACCTGTAAGGCTGAGTATGTAGTTGCTGCCGCTTGCTGTTCTCAGTTGCTATGGATGGTGCAGACCTTGAGGGACTACGGTCTATCTTTTAGACATGTTCCACTCTATTGTGACAGCATGAGCGCCATTAGCGTAGCAAAGAACCCAGTGTTACATTCTAAGACCAAGCATATCGAGGTGAGGTTCCATTTCCTGAGAGATCACTATGAGAAGGGTGACATTGACCTGATTCACGTGGACACACATAACCAGTTGGCTGATATCTTCCCTAAGCCACTTGACCTGACCAAGTTTGCTCGGCTGAGGAGTGAACTCGGAGTTTGTTTCCCTTTTTAGAGGAGGAAACTTTGGATTGTACACTAGTTTTAGATTCTTTTGTAGCTTAGAGTCTTGTTTCACCTTTGTATCATATTTGCATTTTCATGGCATTTTGTGACATATATCATTTTGAGCTTCAAGAATATAGCTATGAGTTTGTTTCTATGCCTATCTTGGTACGTTGATACATGTTTTGGCTCTCTTTGCTCATTTGAACCCTTATTGAGTTAAACATGACTTTTTATGTGAACTTGACTAATATTAATGAAATCAAAAAAACTTGTTCACCCTTGAGTTTGGTAACTAGTATGTATGGACTTGTTGAGCTCTCATATGCTATCTCTTATATACTTGGTTGCTATGGCTCATACCTTGTTTCACTCACTTGCTTAGATCTATCTAGTTCACATTGTGCTAAAATCTTGCAATCTAAGTTAAGTGATGAAAAGATCGAGATGGATATGTATTGTACCACCTCAAAGTATCTAGACGGCTTCCTATTGCACATTTGGATGAACTAGAGCTTTGTAGTGGATGACCGAAACCATTGCTTTTAGCTAATCATTGTCTTTGACATAGGCTATGCATGGTTGAAAAGTTAGGCGAAACAATACATATAACCTCTCGTACACACATGTCTTGCTAATACTTGTGAAACACCTAATGTAGAGAAATTGGTTAAATTAAAATTTTTCACTTGTGTTAGATTCTTCTATGACTTGATGTGTGACCTTGGCTTGGGATAGTTCACCTTGTATACACTTATTTAGCACTTGATCTGATCTCCTTTCTATATATGCTATGTCCTACTCTTAGTGGTGAACATTCTAAACATTGGTATCAAAATTGCTCACTATGCTTCTCTCATATGGATTGTTCTTTTGATCATCTTGAGCTTCTACTACCCGTATCTTGATGAGCATTTTGGCAAACTAATGGCTATACTCCTGAAGCTTTTGCATTCATATGCATTTGCATGTTTGAGAAGAGAAGGTTTTGGGAACCTTGATGTGTGCATGTGTCAACAAGGGGGAGAGATTTCCACACACACTTTTGAGTTGAGCACACATTCAGGGGGAGTTTGGAAGCTAGTTGTGTTGAGCCTCGCCTCTTTCTGGAGGGACTAGCTTTCCTTTGCACTTGTTCTTGCTTAGTGACCATGTGCTTGCTTGTCATTGGTTTTGTGGTCTTTTGGGCAGGTTTTCTTCTTTCCCTTCCTTCTTCTTCCTCTTATTCTCACTATATCATGATTATCTGTGTTGGTGTTGACAATGCACTCATCAAGGGGGAGATTGCGGACCCAAGTGGGGACTTGGTCAGGTTTGTGATGAGTGATTACCAACAGAGTTCACTTGGCATGTTGGTCGGCTTGTGATGTGCAGGTGTTGGGCTCGGATGTAGTGCAGCCATCCTCTCCTCCTCAGCCTTTCGTTCTCATCTCTCCTCTCTCTCTAGTTTCTCTCTCTAGCTTAGGGCTCTTGAGAGGCTCATCCTAAGCACTCTTAGCAACTTGTTGATGATGTTTTGAGTTGGGAATCGAGGCCCTAACCTCGTAACTCCTCCGGGATTCGTCACTTGTTGTTGTGATTTTTGTTTCCGTGTGTTCTTAGTTTTTCCCCAGTTTCGTTCGTGCACGCGATCTGATTTTTCGGGAGATTAAGTTGGATTTGGGCCATGATTTTTTAGGGATAGGTTCGTTCTAAGGTGAATTTCATCTGTGCAAATTTTGAGGACGAGCTGTTTTGATTTGGTCCGGTTGTGTCGGATTTTTGGAGTGCTCGTTTTCTCTGTTCGACTGCTCAAGTCTCTCGGTTCCTGTTCAAGCAACGAGCAGTAGTCATGGGGTCAGGCAGCGCTACCAGCGCTCGTGCTAAAGCATCGAGCGTGCTCAAATGAGCAGCGCACGCTCACACCTCGTGTCTGTTCCTGTGCTTGGATCTCCCAGGTCGAGTCCGCTCCTTCCAGCTTTGTTCTGTGCGTTTCCCTTTCTCTATCTTTGTTCGTTCTTTTTCGTTCTTGAGCAGAGTACTTCGTGAACGCGCTCTCCAGCCAGGCAAACCGGTGCAGTGGGAATCGAGCGTTGCCTCTCCTGTTGTTCTTCTTTACAGTCAGGTTTTACAAAGATGATTTATTCATATGTCTGAACTGCAGAAACAGATTGACTGCAGATTCCATCTCTTGTCCAGTTTACAGTGGATAATTCTGAACGTGGGCCTTGTTTAGATCGCCTCCAAATTCTAAGTTTTTTCACTCTCTCCATCACATCAATTTTTAGCCGTTTGCATGGAGCATTAAATATAGGTAAAAAAATAACTAATTACACAGTTTAGTTCGAAATCACGAGATGAATATTTTGAGCTTAGTTGGTCCACGATTGAACAATATTTACCAAATAAGACGAAAGTGCTACTATTCATCAGTTTGAAATTTTTTTGCAATCTAAACATGGCCGTGATGTGCTTCTCTCTATTTTTGAATTGTCACTGTCAAGCAACAGTGATTGGAATATTTAATTCCCTCTCAAAGCTGATCTATGCTTGATTTTCTAATTGCTTGAGATACTGCTTATTGTTTCTTTCTGCAGAGCAACGTTCTTTCGTTTCTATCAGAAATCCATCTGCTCGATGCTTGCTCCTCTGGTTAATTCAGAGTTTGATCACTGTGTGAAATTCCATCAGCAGCAAGGCCGAGCAGCAGACTTGCAGCACCATTCAGCAGCTAGCTTTCAGAGCTTCAGAAATTTCGCCGCTACAGTGCTCGTCGCTACAGTAACCAAGTTTTTACAGTAAACTTATTTTGCTCGTTTCTCTTGCGTCTGAGCCCCGATTCGATTTCCGCTTGTTACGTTGGCTTCGTGGTATTCCGCTGTGTTCCTGGAGAACATCCACCCACTCGGTTGGGTCGTGAACATCATAGTGTTTTATTTGCTTGTTTGGATGTGAGGTTGGGACAGTGGCCGAATATTTTGAAAGAAATTTAAGGCTCCCATTCACCCCCCTCTAGTCGCCGTTTCCGATCCTTCATTCAATTCACCCGCATATCTGGACCGAGTGGCGACAGCAGCTCAACTAATTAGTAAAAGTTTGTGGGAGTAAAGATGTACTAAGATGGACGGCGCGCTGCGCCGCGCCAGTTTTTTATTCACGTAAACAGTAATAGACAGTAACTGAAAAGTATATAAAATTCTGTATGAATAGTATTTTCATTCGGATGAACAGTAAAATTCCCAATGCTGCAGTACCATGAACATTATGAATAGACCGTTACTGTAGCAGAAGGGACGCGTGGGCATGGCGGTTGATCTCCATTTTATTCGTCGTTAAAGAGAAGTTAATATTCAGATATCCCGTTTGGCAGGACCTCACCAACAGTTCATAAGATGCTGTGGGATAAGATATTATTTTCACTAAACGCCCTTTCTAGAAACAGCTCAAAAAAGAAACAGAGGAAGGTTAAGCTGAAAAAAAATAGCTTTCACACAATGATTCGAACGAGTTTGTTGACAGATTAAGAAGCTGTGCATTTTAATTATAATTCTCTAGAGACAAATATCACCATTTTTTTTGTGGGAGATTAATTGGGCTCTGCATGCAAGCTATAGCTGCCTCGTCTCCACCGCCAAACAGACTTCGGCATCGCTGCGGCCAACCTCGGCCGCACATTGCAACTACTCATGACGGCGCTGCCGCAACCTTCGTCCTCCACACTATGAGTGATGACGACGACATAGTCCTGCCAGCACGGACCCATGACGTTGTCGTGGCTCGTCAGTCTGCATGTGGCGTCCGCGTCCACACCAAGTCCCACTTCCCATGGCATCGGGAAGCACCGCGTGCTGCCCGTGGTGGCCGGGGCATTGGCCATGGTGAAGGAGCGCACTCGGCCAAGTGCGGTTAGGGTTGAAAATGGATTGAAATTTCCCCGTTCTGAATCTTCTATTTTTCAATATTTGACCTGATAGTTTCCGCATTTTTTATAAAAATCCGAAAACAGTATGGAACACGAAATGGAGGTTTTCGGAATCAGAATGGGAGTAGAAATGGAATTTTTCCATCTGTACTTTTGGAATTCCGGACTTGGTCCAGAATTTTACTGGATTTCAGCATGGCCCATAAACCTAGCTTGTTGGCCTAACACTGACCCGTATGTAGGAAATTTTGCTAAACTCACCAAATATGACCACACATACGTAGGAAGATGACAATGGAAATGATCCTGACAAGATGGATGATGGAGAGTTGTGACAAAAATTAAATTCATGTCGTCGTAGAATTCTGGAAGTGTGGTCTCATATTAAATTATTAGGGTCATTTGTGAAACTATTTTTATGTGTGGACCTACTTATGGTGATCTGAAGTCGGTTATTGTGTGTGGACCCCAATTGTGATTTGGGGTTTGTGAATTTTGTGAATTGTGAAATGGTCCTGTGATTGTGGTATTTCGGCTTAAGTTCCCAGCTTCTAGCCGTTTCGGTTGAATTTTCGACTGTATTGGCTCGTTTCCATATGCCCAGATATCCCACTAATACAGTGCACATGCATACTGGCGGTTTCAGAACCATGCATTTTTATTGGCGTTTTGCATAACCGCCACTGTGAAAGGCTGATAAAAAATTGCGAGCTTCACAGGCGTCTTCTAGGAAACCACCATTACAAATGATTTATACTTGCTATTTCCTTAACACAACTGCTTCTACAAATCATTTACACTTCCTGTTTTCAAATGACAACCACATCTACAAATTATTTACTCTATCTATTCTCTTAAGAAAAACCCCAATACAAATTGTTTCCTAAAATTGCAAATTGGGATCAAAAAATAGCAAAAAATTCTATTATCTAAGGAGCATAGGCAACCACGAGCCACACACAATTGCAAGCACTTTCTTTTGTTTTCGCAAGAAATATAAGCATATGTGATCCTTGGGAATCAAATCCAGCACCTCTAGTCTCGCGCGTTATGCCCCTTACCATGGCACCGCATAGTCACTTGTGACCAACTAGTAGAAGTATTCCATTAGTACTCACCCTAATATATTTTGAAATCGAGATATGAAGAAAATGTTTCAACTATAAAGTTCCATATCTCGTCGAGATCTACGACTTCCCAACGGTATACGTTCGGTAATTGTACTTCCAAACGCTACAAATTAATGGCCGACAATTTAAAAATTGTTGGCCATTCTTACACCTCTAGTAATGTAGGGGACTAACTAGAAAAATGTAATAAGGCTCAATAAATACGAGAGGGCTGCCCACTTCCCCTTTCACCACTTTTGTTTCGGACATGCAGTAGGTTTTCCCTTCTCTTCTTCTCTTAGGCGGACAATGATCCGTAGATGATTTTTCCAGTGTAATCATTCATGTATGCAAGAGTTGATTTTAAAAGAAGAGCGGCCTTAACCGTGGTGGTTCATATGAAACTTGGTGCCTCAATTTCGAGTAAGTTTTATTTGGTCTTCGATTTCTTGCTTCTCCGCTTCCCTTCCTGATGCTTGATCTTCCTCTCCACTTGATGTTTTTGCGAACCGTTTGTTTCGAGGGGTGCTATGACTCTCAAGGAAGCTTTCACTGCTGCAGTAATTTAAACGGAGGCAGGAAGAAATGCTTAACCGAGGCGGGCAACCCAACTGTCTTGGACCTAAGGTCATGGTAAAATTGTGGCCTTAACCAACGAGGTTGGCCAACCGTCACGATTAATGGAATTAACGGAGGTGGGCGGTTTAAGATAACACATCCGTTAATGGCATTAACCGAGGTGGTTCACTTAAACCACCTGCCTTCGTTGCTGCTTGAACCGTGGCGTTTGTTTTTATGCGCCCGCCTCGATTAACATTTTTCATGAATAATTTTTTTTTTGTATTTGAATTTGAATTTGAAACCACATTTTCTCAGATTCAAAACACATATAAAGCACAAAATACATGTACAAAGAGTAGACACATATATCACATTAAATCATATGTCGTCCTGATATCATTGTTCTATGCGCCATACATATTGTGGCACATACTACTCATATTACAAAACTTATACAACGATCTGTAAAGTTTATCAAATTGTTTTCACGCATAACCTAGTCAAACATGTATGGCATCTTGTAGTCATCCATGTTTAGACCGCTGGTTCTCTAGTTGCGTAGCTTCTCGCACTTCTCCTCTGTCGCGAGATCAGTCTCGAGGTTGAAGAACTTCCCCCCAACATGACAACATTCATCTGTGACAAACTTACAAATGTAGGCTATTATTTGAATGATGTCCCTTTCGCCACCATGGTAATGAATTCTTAAGCTACGACCAACTCTGGTGGAACCTGCCGCACCCCTGAGGTACTCATAAGTATAGTATCCATACAAGACAGAGCCTTCAGGTTGCTAGGCACACTGCATGCATGATATATGTACAAAACATCATTAAGACTGGTTTTTGTGCAGAAGCAGTAGTGTAAAATAGTAGATATTAGCAGTAGTAGGAGGAGTGGTAACTACTAGTACCGCCATACATGTTCTTCTTTCTCTCGGACCTCGGGTCATAGCAGTTGGGGTCTTCCACGTACTTTCTGTGTAGACTATAAAAGAGGGACTCATTACCCCATATACCGGTGGGTAGAACACAATTAAATGAGATCCTGATTCATCTAGCCTCACCACTTCCCTAGTCTCTGAGAATTCACCATCGAGCGGAGATTATGATTGTAGCGTGAGTTGCCAAGCGAGGGTCACCCCTCCGTGTGTTGAAATCTTGTTCCAACATAAGGCATTTGACCTTTTTGCCACAACTTCGACCACTCGTATTATTTAAAAATTTGTGCAAACTATCAATTTTTATTATGTCTTATTTTATTAATAAAGTTTCTTAAAAATGACTTAAAATTGACTATATTTGCATATATTTGTTTTGAATAAGATAGGGTAAAGTTGAACTTTTTATAATTTAAGATGGAGGGAGTACATATTTACAGCTGTACAAGATGCCCTGCGCCTGCGAAGGAGTGTGAACGCTAATGACGGACGATGGGTAAGAGCAACTCCAGAAGTAGCCCCTAAATCAAGCCCTCCATTTTTTATTTGGGTGTCCACCCCTATTTTTGTTGGCCCAAATCTGTGCTTCAACTCCAGCAGTAGCACACAAATGAAGGCCCCCAAATTCCTTCACATAGCCGCTGACACATGGGACCCGCTTGTCAGTCACTTCTCCATCTTCTTTCTCGTTCCTTTATCTCTACGTTCTGGAGGTGCTCGAGCAACGGACAGAGCCGGCCATGGGAGAGGAGAGAGAGGTGGCCATAGGATCCGCTCGCCGTCGAGCTTGCCGCCCCTACCCTCTGTGGATCTAGCCACCGGTGAGGAGAGGGAACACTTGGGGGAGCAGCGGTCCGCCCGATGTGGTAGAGCACTCGTGTGGCGGAGCCATGGGCGTCGTCGAGCTCGCGTCTGCGGAAGGGGCCATGGGAGCGGAGAGAGAGGTGGCCATGGGATCCGTGTAACACCCCGGGTGTTATAGTGCTAATTAATCTGCCATGTCATCATAATGCATTGCTAAGCATCCCTGTTAGGTTAACCTTGTTATGCATCAACTAAAACAAGTTTACTTATCTAGGTTGAATGTGTTTCTCAGTGGTGTGCTCCGAAACCAAAAACCCTAATTTCGAATGCCACAACAAATACTTAGTCCATGCCCTGCGTAATTTGAGGTGTGCGACTGTGTTGCACACTAGTGTCAAGTGTAGGGTATGAGCTCAAGTACAACATCTAAAATGAAGCTCCAAATTTGAGTTTGAATTGGAGTCCCAAAACTTGTCACGAGTTTTCCGATTCGAATTCAAATTCAAAATTTGAGGAAAAATGTAAAAGAATTTCAAAAGTAAATTGGTCCACCAAGAGTGGCATTTAGTCAACCATGTCATGTTGGTCCAAATGATGCCCTTGGGTGAGGTTTTGATCACTAAGTAATCACAAATCAAAGTAGCAACAAATTCCAATTGAAAATTCCTCCGAAAACCCTAAATTTCAAAACCCTGTTTTACCCCTTTTGAAATAATTCAAAATCTAAGCAAAATTTGGGAAAAAGTTCAAAACCAAGTTTGAAGAACTTTTCAAGGGCTACAACTTTGGTGTTTTGAGTTTTCAAAGTTTTAGTGTAAAATGTGGAGTAATTTTGAAAATAAACAAATTCCAGATTTAATTCATTTTTGTCCCCAAACTAAGATTTCAAAATGGAGGCAGAATTTGAAAAAGCTTTGAACAGAAAAGTTGTAGGTCTGGTCAAGATATACAACTTTGATGTTTGGAGATTTTGAAGTTTCAATATAAAATCAAAAGTAATTTCTAAATTACCAAATCTAAAAAATGTGTCCCCTATTGAATTTAAACTCAAATTTCAAAATCCAGTTAGAATTTGAAATAGTGTTCAATACAAAACTTGTAGAGCTTGAAATTCTGAAGATTTCATATACTGGAAGTTTTTCACGTTGCTATACAAATTTGAAAGTAATTTGAAAAAGCAGTTTGAATTTCAGAGTTTGGGGGGATGCTACAGTGCTGAGCCAGTCACCGACGGCCACCGGCCGGCATGGGCGCCGGCGAGACGCCGGACGGCTTCGGCCAGCTTCCAGGTGCGCCCAGGATCACCAGCGCGACGACGCGAGCAGTCCAGCTCTGTAGTCGCGACCGCCTTCTATAAATACATGAGTTCACAGTGACGTTTACCATTTTCGCCACCGCCGCCACCGCAGCTCCGCCGCTCGCCGCTGCCGCCGTCGAGCCATCTCCGGCCACGCCAACCACACCCTTAGCTCCGCCTCGGCCTCGCGCATCTTGTGGACCGCTTGCATTCACCATTTTCGCACCCGAGCTCCCGCACCGCCTGTTCCCGTGCTCGCCTCCGGCGACCGACCGCCATCCTCGCCTTCCCGTGGCCAGGCCACTCTAGCCGCTCCCCGTCGCCACCGAGAGCTTCACTGCAACCGCGGTGAGACACTGATGCTCCCCGTACTCTCAATTTGGTCATTACTGCGTTGTTTGCACCGGCGTGCTGCGTACCGTCGGTCACGGTCTGCCACCGTCGTCGGTGAGGTATCACCAGAGCTCGAGTCGAGCTGCGAGTTAGCAAATTGAGTTCACTAGGTCACGTAGATGCTGTAGAGCCGCTCGGTTGATCGACCGATGCCGTGATCACCGGCCGGCCGTCGCGTTTTCATGGCGGGAGAGAAGGACGTCGGGAGGAAGAAGATGACGAGCGGGGCCACGCTGTCAGAGAGAGAGGGAGAGGCAGGCGCGCGCGAGCGAGCGGGCTAGGCCGCTTGCTGGGCCGAGCGCAGGTGCGGGCGAAGGCGCGGGCACGCGGGCCGTCTGGCTGGGCCGGACCGCGGGAGAAAGGAAGAATCGGCCCGATTTCGTTTTTGTTTTTCTTTTTCAAATAAATGAATAGTGCTATTATTTGTTTATTTCATTAAAAATTTTGTAGAGTTCCAAAATTCATGAAAATTTTTGTGTAAGCTTCTCAATGTATAAACTATCTAGGAAAAATGTTAAATCATGAATTTGAATACTTTGGGCAGTAGAATTAATTGGTTCCATTAAAGATTAAATGCAACTTCCAGGAATTTTAATAATTAATTTATTTATCCAAAAACTATGAAATTTATTGTGGCACTGTTATAAATCATTCTTAACCCATAGAAAAAGTTTGAGCTTGTTTAGATAAAGTTTGATCAACTTCTAATTATGCCCTAATTATTTAAATAGTAAATAAATGTTAATTTGAGAACTTTAAGCGTTGTGTGCCCTTTTGATTGCGTGATGTCCTTAGGTCACTACCTTTTTTTGTGATCTTTGGCACCTTAATTCCATGTTTGAGCTCGTTAGCATCTTGTTTAGGTTAAACCTGGTATCACTGGAAATCGTCGCTACTAGTTAGTAGGTTTTCAGTTTGTGACTGTACCGTGAAGGGAAGTTGTACTCAAGTCGTAACTCGTAGCATGTTATCATCAAGCATCATGTTTATCATCGAGCATCATGTTAAAGCATGTTATGTATTCGTGTAGTCTCCGCTTTCGAGGAAGCCGAAGTCATCGAGCAAGCTTCCGGAGAAGAGCGATCGTCGGTGGGTTCCGGACCAGACGGTGGAGTTCTCGAGTCTGAGTCAGTCGTCGTGTCCGAGCAAGGCAAGCCCCGATGCATTTAAACCCTACCTTGAATTTTACAAATGTTTTATTATTTATATTATGGTTTATTGCATTAAGTAATTAGGAGTTGAGTGATAACCTAATTGCTGCATTATCATCCTTGATTATTGCGATATTAACCTTGATACCTGTTTTACGGAAAATGCGTAGTATGCTTCGCTATGCTTAGAAGTTAAACTTTTAAATGAATGTTTACTCGGCCATGACGGCATCCTTAATGAATATTGAAATATGCAAATGAACTTATAAGATCGGGCGGGTGGTTTGGCCACTGCTAACGTGCATTGGGAGAGGAGTCCCAATGTATTGTTTCCGCCTTATCAGTTAAGGACCGTACGTTGTTGGCCCTCGCGTCATGGAGTTTTTATTAGTACTAGCCATGTACCCATGTCAGGTAAGCCTTACTTTGGTTAGTCCATTACAAGAACGTCTAACCTCGCACTGGGAGTGGAGAGATGGCGAGAGTAGTGTGTACCCTCGGGGCTAGAATTGGGCCGGGTTCGAGGAGTACTGTGCTCTCGGGTGGCAATGGACACGTTCTGGTTTTGGGTTATTCGGGTAAGAGTTGATATATGCTAGATTCGGTTCTACATATGTCGTGTGGTTAGGAATCCCCAGCTAGGTAAATGAAGCGGTTCGAATCGTCGTTGCTCCACGAGAAAGGAGTCTTGGCCTTGCACCAACATCGTAGTTAAGAACTGGAATTGAAAGAAAGAATGAGAAAGGTTTTGATGATAATTTCTTTGATCTAGATTAGGATCACCTAGATTTGGTTGATGAACCATCAATGGTAAAAGTAAAATATTGAAGATAAGGACTTACCTTAGTAAGCTTTTCTACAAAAGAAAATTTGATTCTTGATTACCCGTACCTTGATTCCCTAAAGCTAGCATGCCCTTGGAGTCTTTGTCTTAGTCAGGTAAGTCTTGTTGAGTACTCTCGTACTCAGGGTTTGTTGAACCCCTTGTTGCAGGTGCGGTTCATGAACAAGTCTGCTTCGAGCCTTGTTGCATGACCGTCGTGGTTGAAGAAAGTGACGACGAGTAGACTGTGTGGCCTTTGGGCAAGGCATCTCGCTTGTGTGTTGTAATAAAGTTACTAAGATACTTCTCTACTACTGGTTTGTAATAATATTACATAAGGTTTGAAGTTTGAAAACTAGTTTGTAAACCTATGTTATTGTAAGACTTCCGCTACTTTACTCTGTTGAATATTTTGAATAAACTGTTGTAATATTGCAATACTCCTGTGATTGGATCCTGTTCGGAGGAAAGCAGGCCTTTTAAGTTATGGTGAACATAAGTACGACTGTCAGAGGTCATTATGGCAATGACGTGTACTTGTGGGCCATCATAATTAGGAGGTTCTGTGACAGCTGGTACCAGAGCATAATCACTCGAGTTATTGTAGTATTACTTTGCAAAACTTCAAAATGATTTGGGTCAAACAAACTTAGTATTGATATTTTGGGTCCAAATTGCTTTTGCTTATCTTAATCTATTCTATAGTTTCCTTAGCTCATATTTGAAAGCTTCGTAGTGAAGTATCATGTATAGTGCCCTATGTTATAAAGATTGCATGTGTTATTTAAATCTTTCTGTTAGATCGTAAGAACGATGCATGCATCATGTTTAATTAACCTGCTTAAGTTACCTTCCCTTTTAAAGTGGTTTGGGTTAAGTAAGGTTCAATCCTATTCATGCTAACCTTCAGATCCCCCTATCTGTTCTCATCGTCCTAATTCTATCTTGCTTTAGGATGGCACGTGTGAAGACGACTCCTCGCAAGAAAACGGGACCGCAAGGAGTGCCACGTCATCAGTTGGCCGCCAGAGTTGATGGAGCAAGTAGTAGCCGTAATCCGAACCTGGATTCGGAATCAGAGGTTGCAAGGCTTACATCAGAAGTGGAGTGACTGAAGCGCAACATGCGTTTTTGTAAACAGTTCCAGAATGAGTCTCTGGAAAAGGAGACAGAAGCCAGGGCTCGTGTTCGTGAGTTGGAGCTTTATGTGACACACCTGGAGCAGTACAACACAGTTCTGCATGAGGAAGTCCATAGGCTAAATGATCTGATGAATCCCAATCATCAGCCCCAGGCAGTAGAAGATGATGTCGGTGCCGTGATTGTTCCTGGTAGAGAGGACAATGAAGAAGATCCGAATGAAGATGAACCCATGATGGAAAGTGGGGATGATGCAAGTCATGTCACTGGTGCAAGTGCTCCAGAGATTGAGGATGGAGTGATCGTGATCAGTGATGATGATGAGGAGTGAAGGGTCGACATGGATGGTTGTGTAATATAGTAGTCTTTCCTGCTTTCTAAGAACCTTAGTGGGTAGTTTCTTGCTTGAGAGCAAGTTTGTAATGAAATAATGTAAGATAAGTTTGTGTGTATACAAGTTCTGTACTAACTGCTTTTTAATTCAATAAAGCGATGTAAATAAATATGATTTGTGTACAACAGATGGACGGTACTGGAACTTCCCAGGAAGGGGACAATACTCCGAATCCCCCACCGTTTCCACCCACCTTGGCAGAAGCTATTGCTGCACTGGTTAATGCCACTACCCTGTTGGCTCAGAATCAGAATCAGAATCAGAATGGGAATCAGGGTCGTTGAGGCCGTAACAATGGAGGGGAAACCACTTATGTGGATTTCATCGATACCCGTCCACCAGTGTTCTCAAAGGCAGATGAGCCACTAGAGGCGGATGACTGGCTCCATACCATGGAGCAGAAGTTTGAACTTTTATAGGGCACGGAGCACCAGAAGCCCATGTTTGCAGCACAACAACTTAGAGGTGCCGCAGGGGCGTGGTGGGCGAATCTGGTCGCCGCACGGCCTGCTGGCCACCGTGTCACTTGGCAGGAGTTTCGTGATGCCTTCAGAGCACATTATATCCCAGATGGTGTCATGGCCATGAAATTAGAAGAGTTGTTTCATGAGAGGTTTGAGTACCAGAATCCAGGAAGCATTGGTCACCTGTTATAATGCCACGTACCATGAGATAGTCAATGTGGCTATTGCGTCAGAAGAGAAGTCCCGACTGCACAAAGAGTCGAAGAAAAAGAAACAAGTGTTTTCTAGCCCGTCTGGCGGCATTAAGAAGCGCCAGAAGTTTGTTTATCACCCTCAGAACCATTTCCGCCCAACTTATCATCCACCGCAATACCAAGCTCAGCCGCAGACGTTTTTCCGTCCTGCCGCAATCCCGCAATATCCACAGCAGCCGAATGCCCCTGGTGTTCGAAACCAGACTCCAGTAACCCATAACTTTTACTACTACAATTGTGGAAAGCCAGGCCACTTTTCCAAGGACTGCCCGTATCCAAGGCAGTACAATCCCAATTATCCCAGAGCTCCCGTGCCACAACAACAACAACCTCAGAGCAAGAATAACAATCTGAATGTTCAGAAGGGTAAGGGTGAGAAGAAGAAGACCGGACGTGTATTCTATACTCAAGCAAGTGCAATCCTAGAGGGAGAACCTGTTATGATGGGTATGTTCCCTGTTGCTAATCATCCAGCAGTACTGTTATTTGATTCAGGTGCATCGCATATATTCATAAATCACACCTTTGTTGTTAAGCATGGCATTCCAATTGTGGGAACACAAGAAGATTTCTTTATCCAGTCGCCCGGGGGACGACTGTGTACTAAGGAGATGGTACGTGACGTACCTATAGAACTAGGTGGGCATATATTCCCTACCTCAATGATAATATTACAGAAACAGGATATAGATGTAATCCTGGGTATGAATTGGATGTACCAAAGAGGAGCCCTTATAGATGCACTGCATAGAACTATAAGGTTGAACCTGCCAGATAATAAATCTCATCTTCTTATCCAACTTCCAATCCCAAAGAGAACAGTTGAAAGGTTATGTGCAACTTCAGTACAGGAGATTTGTGATATACCGGTAGTCTGTGAATTCCCAGATGTGTTTCCAGATGATCTACCAGGTCTGCCACCAAACAGAGATGTAGAGTTTGTGATTGAGTTAAAACCGGGTACTGCCCTGATATCCCGAAGAGCTTACAGAATGCCACCCAATAAATTGGCAGAACTCAAGGATCAATTGCAAGAGTTACATGACAAAGGTTTTATCAGACCTAGTTCCTCACCATGGGGATGTCCAGCTCTTTTTGTTAAGAAGATCAGACTTTAAGGATGTGTGTTGACTATCGACCGCTGAATGAAGTAACCATTAAGAATAAATATCCGTTGCCTCGCATTGATCTACTCTTTGATCAGCTTGCGGGGGCAAAGGTATTTTCAAAGATCGATCTTCGATTAGGGTACCATCAAATCAAGATTCGACCTGAAGATATCCCAAAGACTGCATTCACCACTAGATATGGACTGTATGAGTACCTAGTTATGTCTTTTGGTCTCACTAATGCACCGGCATATTTCATGTATTTGATGAACTCAGTTTTCATGCCGGAACTTGACAAGTTTGTGGTTGTATTTATTGATGATATTCTGGTATACTCCAAAAGTGAAGAAGAGCATGTTGAGCATCTTCGAGTTGTTCTAACTCGTTTGAGAGATCACCAACTGTATGCCAAGTTCAGTAAATGTGAGTTTTGGTTAAGAGAAGTGCAATTTCTTAGGACATGTGTTGTCAGCCGAAGGAGTAGCAGTAGATCCTGGCAAGGTGAAAGATATTTTGAATTAGAAGCCACCAATCTCAGTTCATGAAGTCCGAAGTTTTCTAGGAATGGCGGGTTATTACCGTCGATTCATACCTGACTTTTCAAAGGTAGCCAAGCCAATCACAGAGTTATTAAAGAATCAAACTAAGTTCATATGGTCTCCAGAATGTGAGAAAGCTTTTAGAATTTTGAAGAAGTCATTGACAACTGCTCCAGTCTTGGCACAGCCAGATATAGAAAAGCCCTTTGATGTTTACTGTGATGCCTCGGGTATTGGCCTTGGTTGTGTATTGATGCAAGAAGGCAGAGTCATTGCTTATGCCTCGAGACAGTTGAAGCGCCATGAAGAACATTATCCGACACATGATCTTGAACTAGCAGTTGTGGTTCATGCATTGAAAATCTGGCGTCATTACTTGTTAGGTAATACTTGCCACATGTATACAGATCACAAGAGCTTAAAGTATATCTTTACTCAGTCAGAATTGAATTTGAGGCAAAGAAGGTGGCTTGAGTTGATAAAGGATTATGATTTGGAAGTACACTATCACCCTGGAAAAGCAAATGTTGTTGCTGATGCACTCAGTAGAAAGAATCATTGCAATTGTATGACTGTGAAGCCAATGGATTACAGTTTGTGTTACGAATTGGAAAAGTTGAATATTGAAATAATTCAACAAGGTCAGTTAACTAATGTCACAGTGGAATCAACAATCAAAGATCAGATTGTGTCTGCTCAGAGAAATAATTCTGGAATAGCTCACATCAAAGAAAAAGTTAGAACTGGTCAACAGACAGATTTCAGTATTGATGATGCAGATGTGCTGTGGTTTAAGAACCGGCTAGTGGTCCCAAAGGTTTCAGAGTTACGTCAGCTAATCCTTGATGAAGCACATAGTACAAGGTTTTCTATTCATCTAGGGAGTAATAAGATGTATCAAGATTTGAAACAGAGATTCTGGTGGACCAAAATGAAAATTGAGATCGCCAAGTATGTTGCCAGATGTGATATTTGTCGCAAAGTGAAAGTTGAACATTTGAAGCCGGCAGGAATGTTACAACCCTTGCCCATTCCATCCTGGAAATGGGAAGATATCAGTATGGATTTCATTACTGGGTTACCTAAGACCTCAAGAGGCTTTGATTTAATTTGGGTCATTGTGGACCGTTTGACTAAGTCAGCTCACTTTGTACCTGTGAAGGTTGACTATAGAGCATCTAGATATGCAGAAATATATGTTGCTCGGATTATGAGTTTACATGGAATACCCAAAACAATTGTTACTGACAGGGGTACTCAGTTTGTTTCGCAATTTTGGAGACAGTTTCAAAAGTCATTAGGTACTAAACTTCTTTACAGCACAGCCTATCATCCACAAACTGGGGGACAGACTGAAAGAGTAAATCAAATTTTGGAAGATATGTTAAGATCTTGTGCTCTCACCTATCAATATCAATGGGATGAATGTTTACCGTTAGCAGAATTCTCATACAATAATAGTTATCAAGAGAGTATCAAAATGGCACCGTTTGAAGCATTGTATGGCCGCAGGTGCAGAACTCCGTTGAACTGGTCAGAACCAGGAGAAAGATGGTTTTATGGAGTTGATCTGGTGAAGAAAACGGAAGAAAAGGTTAGGCAGATACAGACGAATTTAAAAGTTGCTCAGTCTCGACAGAAGAGTTATGCAGATAAAAGGCGTAGACCCTTGATGTTTAAAGTGGGAGATTATGTTTATCTGAAAGTGTCACCCATGAAAGGAGTTAATAGATTTGGAGTCAAGGGCAAGCTCGCACCACGTTATATTGGACCATACCAAATCATTGAAAAATATGGGAAGGTGGCATATAGATTAAAGCTGCCTGAACAACTATCAGTCGTGCACAATGTATTTCATGTATCACAAATGAAGAAGTGTCTGCAAGTGCCTGATCAAGTTGTTGATGTGGAGGGGGTTGAACTTGAGCCTGATTTGACATATTCTAAATATCCTGTCTGAGTTTTGGATCGAAAGGATCGTGTTACCCGGAGTAGAACAATTAAATGGTACAAGATACAATGGGATCAACATTCAGAAGAAGAAGCCACATGGGAATCGGAAGATTATCTGTTGGAGAATTTCCCCGAGTTCTTTGCTTCTATCTAGGTTGCAATTTCTTCTCTAAACTGTAACCTATCCTTTTAAAATCTTTGTAATGTAAAACAAAAACCCTACCAGTTTTGTAGACAAGTCTTGGACGTGTTTGCTTGACACGTTTCCTTTTCCATTACTTCACTCAAGGCTTTAAATCTCGGGACGAGATTTCTTTAAGGGGGAAGGGTTGTAACACCCCGGGTGTTATAGTGCTAATTAATCTGCCATGTCATCATAATGCATTGCTAAGCATCCCTGTTAGGTTAACCTTGTTATGCATCAACTAAAACAAGTTTACTTATCTAGGTTGAATGTGTTTCTCAGTGGTGTGCTCCGAAACCGAAAACCCTAATTTCGAATGCCACCGCAAATACTTAGTCCATGCCCTGCGTAATTTGTGGTGTGCGACAGTGTTGCACACTAGTGTCAAGTGTAGGGTATGAGCTCAAGTACAACATCTAAAATGAAGCTCCAAATTTGAGTTTGAATTGGAGTCCCAAAACTTGTCACGAGTTTTCCGATTCGAATTCAAATTCAAAATTTGAGGAAAAATGTAAAAGAATTTCAAAAGTAAATTGGTCAACCAAGAGTGGCATTTGGTCAACCACGTCATGTTGGTCCAAATGATGCCCTTGGGTGAGGTTTTGATCACTAAGTAATCACAAATCAAAGTAGCAACAAATTCCAATTGAAAATTCCTCCGAAAACCCTAAATTTCAAAACCTTGTTTTACCCCTTTTGAAATAATTCAAAATCTAAGAAAAATTTGGGAAAAAGTTCAAAACCAAGTTTGTAGAACTTTTCAAGGGCTACAACTTTGGTGTTTTAAGTTTTCAAAGTTTTAGTGTAAAATGTGGAGTAATTTTGAAAATAAATAAATTCCAGATTTAATTCATTTTTGTCCCCAAACTAAGATTTCAAAATGGAGGCATAATTTGAAAAAGTTTTGAACAGCAAAGTTGTAGGTCTGGTCAAGATATACAACTTTGATGTTTGGAGATTTTGAAGTTTCAATATAAAATCAAAAGTAATTTCTAAATTACCAAATCTGAAAAATGTGTCCCCTATTGAATTTAAACTCAAATTTCAAAATCCAGTTTGAATTTGAAAAAGTGTTCAATACAAAACTTGTAGAGCTTGAAATTCTGAAGATTTCATATATTGGAAGTTTTTCATGTTGCTATACAAATTTGAAAGTAATTTGAAAAAGCAGTTTGAATTTCAGAGTTTGGGGGGATGCTAGAGTGCTGAGCCAATCACCGACGGCCACCGGCCGGCATGGGCGCCGGCGAGACGCCGGACGGCTTCGGCCAGCTTCCAGGCGCGCCCAGGATCGCCAGCGCGACGACGCGAGCAGTCCAGCTCTGTAGCCGCGACTGCCTTCTATAAATACATGAGTTCACAGTGATGTTTACCATTTTCGCCACTGCCGCCACCGCAGCTCCGCCGCTCGCCGCTGCCACCGTCGAGCCATCTCCGGCCACGCCAACCGCACCCTTAGCTCTGCCTCGGCCTCACGCATCTTGTGGACCGCTTGCATTCACCGTTTTCGCACCCGAGCTCCCGCACCGCCTGTTCCCGTGCTCGCCTCTGGCGACCGACCGCCATCCTCGCCTTCCCGTGGCCAGGCCACTCTAGCCGCTCCCCGTCACCATCGAGAGCTTCACTGCAACCGCGGTGAGCCACTGATGCTCCCCGTACTCTCAATTTGGTTGTTACTGTGTTGTTTGCGCCGACGTGCTGCGTACCGTCGGTCACGGTCCGCCACCGTCGTCGGTGAGGTATCACCGGAGCTCGAGTCGAGCTGCGAGTTAGCAAATTGAGTTCACTAGGTCATGTAGATGCTGTAGAGCCGCTCGGTTGATCGACCAATGCCGTGATCACCGGCCGGCCGTCGTGTTTTCATGGCGGGAGAGAAGGACGTCGGGAGGAAGAAGATGACGAGCGGGGCCGCGCTGTCAGAGAGAGAGGGAGAGGCAGGCACGCACGAGCGAGCGGGCTGGGCCGCTTGCTGGGCCGAGCGTGGGTGTGGGTGAAGGCGCGGGCACGCGGGCTGTCTGGCTGGGCCGGACCGCGGGAGAAAGGAAGAATCGGCCCGATTTCGTTTTTGTTTTTCTTTTTCAAATAAATGAATAGTGCTATTATTTGTTTATTTCATTAAAAATTTTGTAGAGTTCCAAAATTCATGAAAATTTTTGTGTAAGCTTCTCAATGTATAAACTATCTAGGAAAAATGTTAAATCATGAATTTGAATACTTTGGGCAGTAGAATTAATTGGTTCCATTAAAGATTAAATGCAACTTCTAGGAATTTTAATAATTAATTTATTTATGCAAAAAATTATGAAATTTATTATGGCACTATTATAAATCATTCTTAACCCATAGAAAAAGTTTGAGCTTGTTTAGATAAAGTTTGATCAATTTCTAATTATGCCCTAATTATTTAAATAGTAAATAAATGTTAATTTGAGAACTTTAAGTGTTGTGTGCCCTTTTGATTGCGTGATGTCCTTATGTCACTACCTTTTTTTGTGATCTTTGGCACCTTAATTCCATGTTTGAGCTCGTTAGTATCTTGTTTAGATTAAAGCTGGTATCGCTGGAAATCGTCGCTACTAGTTAGTAGGTTTTCAGTTTGCGACTGTACCGTGAAGGGAAGTTGTACTCAAGTCGTAACTCGTAGCATGTTATCATCAAGCATCATGTTTATCATCGAGCATCATGTTAAAGCATGTTATGTATTCGTGTAGTCTCCGCTTTCGAGGAAGCCGAAGTCGTCGAGCAAGCTTCCGGAGAAGAGCGATCATCGGTGGGTTCCGGACCAGACGGTGGAGTTCTCGAGTCTGAGTCAGTCATCGTGTCCGAGCAAGGCAAGCCCCGGTGCATTTAAACCCTACCTTGAATTTTACAAATATTTTATTATTTATATTATGGTTTATTGCATTAAGTAATTAGGAGTTGAGTGATAACCTAATTGCTGCATTATCATCCTTGATTATTGCGATATTAACCTTGATACCTGTTTTACGGAAAATGCGTAGTATGCTTCGCTATGCTTAGAAGTTAAGCTTTTAAATGAATGTTTACTCGGCCATGACGGCATCCTTAATGAATATTGAAATATGTGAATGAACTTATAAGATCGGGCGGGTGGTTTGGCCACTGCTAACGTGCATTGGGAGAGGAGTCCCAATGTATTGTTTCCGCCTTATCAGTTAAGGATCGTACGTTGTTGGCCCTCGCGTCATGGTGTTTTTATTAGTACTAGCCATGTACCCATGTCGGGTAAGCCTTACTTTGGTTAGTCCATTACGAGAACGTCTAACCTCGCACTGGGAGTGGAGAGATGGCGAGAGTAGTGTGTACCCTCGGGGCTAGAATTGGGCCGGGTTCGAGGAGTACTGTGCTCTCGGGTGGCGATGGACACGTTCTGGTTTTGGGTTATTCGGGTAAGAGTTGATATATGCTAGATTCGGTTCTACATATGTCGTGTGGTTAGGAATCCCCAGCTAGGTAAATGAAGCGGTTCGAATCGTCGTTGCTCCACGAGAAAGGAGTCTTGGCCTTGCACCAACATCGTAGTTAAGAACTGGAATTGAAAGAAAGAATGAGAAAGGTTTTGATGATAATTTCTTTGATCTAGATTCGGATCACCTAGATTTGGTTAATGAACCATCAATGGTAAAAGTAAAATATTGAAGATAAGGACTTACCTTAGTAAGCTTTTCTGCAAAAGAAAATTTGATTCTTGATTACCCGTACCTTGATTCCCTAAAGCTAGCATGCCCTTGGAGTCTTTGTCTTAGTCGGGTAAGTCTTGTTGAGTACTCTCGTACTCAGGGTTTGTTGAACCCCTTGTTGCAGGTGCAGTTCATGAACAAGTCTGCTTCGAGCCTTGTTGCATGACCGTCGTGGTTGAAGAAAGTGACGACGAGTAGACTATGTGGCCTTTGGGCAAGGCATCTCGCTTGTGTGTTGTAATAAAGTTACTAAGATACTTCTCTACTACTGGTTTGTAATAATATTACATAAGGTTTGAAGTTTGAAAACTGGTTTGTAAACCTATGTTATTGTAAGACTTCCGCTACTTTACTCTGTTGAATATTTTGAATAAACTGTTGTAATATTGCAATACTCCTGTGATTGGATCCTATTCGGAGGAAAGCAGGCCTTTTAAGTTATGGTGAACATAAGTACGACTGCCAGAGGTCATTATGGCAATGACGTGTACTTGTGGGCCATCATAATTAGGAGGTTCTGTGACAATCCGCTCGCCGTCGCGCTTGCCGCCCCTGCCCTCTGTGGATCTTGCCGCCGGCGAGGAGAGGGTACGCCTGGGGGAGCAGCGGCCCGCCCGACGAGGCAGAGCGCTCGGGTGGCAGAGCCATGGGTGTCGTCGAGCTCGCGTGGTGGAGCCATGGGCGATGCAGCAGGCCAGCATGGGAGGACGCAAGGCGGAGAAGCACGCCGACGGTGGTTGTGGTCGTACGCGCGTGAGGATGGGGGGTGAGTTATGGCCCAACAGGAATTGGGCTGGAGGGTGAATATTGGTGCCCACCTAAATTTTGGGACTCTAATAGGGGCCCTGCTGGAGTGTGATTTTTGACCCAAACCCCCATATTTAGCTATTGGGACTCATATAGGGGCCTGCTGGAGTTGCTCTAATATGTCGGGGCCCGTGAAATTGAAGGGGGCGGGAGAAGCTGATGGTGAAGTGAGGGCGACAAGCTGACGACCACCACGGTACGTACCACTGCAAGCAAGCAAGCAGCCATCCACGATCTGTACTACGCACGTACAGGGGCGATCCCGTCTAGACTCATTTCTCTCCATGTGCTCTGTCTGCACCTGCGCGTGGATGGCGGATCGATGGCCAAGTGGAAGTAGTGGATAGGTCTCTAAGCTGTAGCTCTAGCAGCAACACCTTGTTTTGGTCGTCCGACTCGTCCCGTCCCGCATTAATACATTATTGATGTTGATGGGATGAATGCAGTGGCCACCACCACCGACTGTAATCAGACAACGGCACACTGAGGCATCTAACAATAGTTGGGTGAGTAGTACGTTGGATTATTACTTGTGCAATAGCCTATCTCCGTTCGCGGGAACTGAAAAGAAGCGTCGGTTGATGCTGATTTGTTGTGAGAGAAAAACACTTTTTTAGAGCTGGAAAATATAACTAACCAAAATGTGTAGTAAGATTTCTAAAATAAGAAATAAGAAACTCCTCACTAAAAGAAGTACATGGAGACAAGCGGACAGCAATCCATGAGTCAAATCTATTGGCTAAGAGCTAAAAACATCAAATTTTTTAGAACATTTTTTGAATTCTAGAATATACAGTTTTCTTTGACAGACAGAGCAACAAATAGCAGCAGCAATAAGGAAGTGGTCGTGCAATATCGAGATTGTTGTGCAATAAGGAAGATGTCCTATAATTTCCACTAGTACACAAAAGTTCAATACCTCCACCTCGCGCGTAACCTGCTCTAACCACTTCACCTAGCACTCACTTGTGTCTTAGTTAAATTAGATTTGCCACATATTGTTACAAAACCGATAGGAAACTGACTGTTTGAGGCCCTTCATTTCTGCTAACAACCGAATTGAGACGTGTGGACTGTCCGCAGTCAATGTCTGGGCTGTCCAGCGTTCAAAGAACAGAAAGCAAACTGACAGACATAGTTCTGTTCATTATGGGAAAAATCACAGCGGACTATCCACCACTTGGGGTCGGATTGTCCGCGTCTGCACCCCGCGCAGAGCACTGAGCTTCTGTGTGCTCGGCCCCGATGGCCGGACTATCCGGGGATGGAGCACAGATTGTCCATGCTTGTGCAAACAGAACGAAAACAAAAATCACCACGAACCAAGAATCGATCAAACTCAATCCATCGAAACGAACTGCCACCAAATTTTGGCCATAAGGTCACAAGGCAGTTTTCAAGGTTCTGCCATAAGATCTACCTCCAATTTGATCTCAATCAACGACAAATCAAAAAGAACTAGAATTCATCCAAGAACTAATTAACGATTTTGAATCAATCGGATCTATGGATTTGTGGGGAATTAGTTGATTCCCTCTTGTCAAAAGTTTCAACGCATGTCTTAGATCAAGGCTATGCAAAATAAATGGATTGAAAAGCCTCAAAAATGATGAATCAGATAGGGAACAAGAGAGGGGAAAACGAAGAACACCATGAACTTGAATCACAAACAGAGGTGATGAATCCCAGAGGGCATAACAAGATTAGGGCCTCGATTCCTAGTCAAAATCACTGCTCACAAGTCACAAGCACGAGTGCTTAGTTGTGGACCTCTCTTACAAGAATCCAAGTAGGGGAGGGAAAGCTAGTGCTAAATGAAGGAGAAGGACAAATGAAAGAGATGGAAAGGTAGTGCAACCTTCTCACCTATTTATCGAGCTTATTACATTTTGCACTTAGCCCCTCGCTTAGTCTATAATCACCAGGAAGAAAAGCTAACCATAAGGTATTCTGAGGTAGGCGTGTCTCTGCTGATATGATACAACGGCCCCGCTTCCTGTCCGGACTTGCTGTCACCTTGATGCAACCACTAGGATTGTACCATGTGTCGTTGTGTTTCCTCGGAAGATCCGCCTGGGTTTTGAGGCCCAACAAGAAAACCCTCCGCCGATGGTTTTGAAGCTGAAAGCCCATGTTCGGTTTTGGGTAATTGATGAAACCTAGTTTGCTAATGTTTGCTCTAAGTGTTTCATGAGATTAATTAGCAAACAACAAGATGGAGCAAAGGATCAGGTCGGTGTAGGCCACAAGTGAAGGGCAATGACGGCGTCCATAAAAATGGTGTAAGCCCATCAACAATAGGAGAAAGCCCTAATGACGGCATCCATGTAAATGGTATAAGTCCATCATCATAAGGTGTCTACAAGCTTCATCAAGGGATGAGAAGGAAGACGGTGAAAGGCTAGGAGCTCAAGGCAAAGGTATAACCAATAGGAGCTCTTTGCTTTTGGTAATCAAGACTCTATAGAGAGAGTGGTCACATTTAGGATAGATAGCCGTACTATCAAGAGGGGAGAAATCGTTTATGAAATGCGGTTATCAAAGTGCCACTAGGTGTTCATATTCATTGCATATGCATGTTGATGCTAGTGACACTAACAAAACCCGTGAAAAACTCTTTGGAAAATACTAACACACGTGCAATAAAGAGAGAGACACTTTGGAGTGTTAGCGACTTTAGAAACGGGGTGAAGTTTGAGTGGTAGAGACGGGTTTGGCTCCTCTCTCCCTCCTATCGAGCTTGCTCGGTAGGATTCAGCGTTTTTCGGTGATTCCACTTAGTAGAAAAGTGCACCGGAAACTTGCCAAAGTTTTCCGGTTGCTAACTCTTTGAAAAGGTGCAAAAACATGTGCACCGGACGCTGGGAGCATCCGGTGGGTAGCACCGGACGCATCCGGTGTGATCCCTGTGCTCTCGGGTCAGTTCGGTGAAGTTTTCACCGGACGCACGAATTTCTTCACCGGACGCGCTGGGAACACTGTTCCAGCGTTCGGTGCCTAAGACGTGGTGAGCAGCAGAGAGCCGTTGGAGCGTCGGACGCTGAGGAGCGTCCGGTGGCCCTGCACCAGACACGTCCGGTGAGCAAATGTGCTCTCTGGAACCTCTTTGCGTGGACACCGTATACGGGCGTCGGAGCGTCCGGTGTGACGGCTCCGCGTCCGGTGTGAGCGCGCGCAGCGGGCGAATTCAAATGGCTAGTACACATGTCGCCGAGTGATACACCGGACGCTGCACCGGACATGTCCGGTGTGAACTAACTTCGCGTCTGGCGCCCCCAAAAACAATGAGTAACGGTTGAATCTTTGAGTGGGGGCTATAAGTAGTGGAGTGGCCGGCTTGTGCTCTCTCTTGGACATTCATTGACTCTACAAGCTAGTGAGCCTCTCCACTCCTCTCTCACACATTCCATTTGATTGAGATCATCATTTGGTGAGCTTGGAGAGCATCAAGTGCATTGCATGAGTGTGTTCATCTAGAGGCACTTGTGATTGGATTTCGCAGCGGATTCTCTTGTTACTCTTGGAGTTTGCCGACTCCTAGACGGCTTGGAGCTGTGAGGATCGTTGAGGGGAGTTAGTGATTGTCTCCGCCTTCGATCAGTGAAGTTGTAAGGGATTCTTGAGCCTTCCCCGCGGGAGATCGCAATTGGCTACTCTAGTGGATTGTGCGTAGCTTGTGGATCCCCATCTTGTGTTGGTTTTGCGGCACCCTTGAGAAGGGTTTGGCGTGTGATGCCAATTAGCGCAGAACTTCCAAGCGGGTGTATCGCTATAATGAGGAGTGGCTTTTCGGCAAGCAAGTGAACCTTGGTAAAAATCATTGTGTCCATCTCTTGCTGAGGATTTCTTGTGTATTGTGATTGATCTTATTGATATTCATCTCATCTCTACACCGGCACTATAAAATCACCTCTCTACTCTTTACTCTTGTTGTAGTTTACTTGTGTAACTTGCTCTTCTAGGAGTAGTGTAAAGTAGTGACTTAGCTTCTTGTGTGTGAACTTAGGATCAATAACCTAGAACGGTTAGGTGGCTTGCATTTTTAGTAGGCTAGTGCAAAATTCGCTTCGCTGTTTAATTGTCTAACCACTTTGCTTAAGTGTTGTTTGTAGAAAAGGATGAAGATTCCAAGGATGAGAAGTAGAGTGTGGCATTCAAAGCCTCATCATCATCAAAGGGCAAGGGCAAAGCAAAAGTTGAATCAAGTGAAGGCCCTTCAAGCACAAGTGAGAGTGATAAAGAGATGGCTCTTCTAGTAAGAAGATTTAGGAAATTCATGAAGAAGAAGGGCTACCGGGCAAGAAGAAAGAAAAATTCAAAGAAGTTTGATGGGCCAAGAAGATGCTTCAATTGTGGAAGCAAGGATCACTTGGTGGCCGATTGCCCACACTCTAGTGATGATGAGCACAAGAGCAAGAAAAAGAACAAGCATGAGAAGAAGGAGAAGAAAGAAAAGAAAGAGTCATCATACAAGAAGAAGAAGAACTACTCTCATGTGGTGACATGGGACAGTGATGCATCTTCAAGTAATGAAGATAGTGATGATGACAAAAAAGCAAGAAGGAGGCACATGCAAGCATTGCAATTCATGATAAGCCTTCCATCTTTGACACTCCTTCATGCTTCATGGCCAAAGGCTCAAAGGCAAGAAGGATATAAGAATACACACTAGTCTAGGGTTTTAACTGACAATTTTCATGAGTTTTACATGTTATGTATTTTCCAGGGGCTATTCTAGAAAAGCTTAAGAGAGGGATTAAAGTACTTAATTAACACGAAACTTAACCGTGAAGAAAACATCGTCATTAGGACGTGGGAAGGATCCAGTGAACACCTGAAGCAACCGGGGCCCCACCACCTGACAGGTGGGGCCAGCCAGCGCCAAGGGGGCCGGGCGGCGCCCCCTAGGGTTTCCCCGTCGCCTTCTGGAGTCTTGTTCCACCACCACCTACGATGCATCTCACCCATTGGTTAAGTCGGTTTGATCCTACGGCACATGTGCAACCCACCGGGCTATAAATAAAGGGGCAAACGGGCAAACCCCCCTGGAGCATCCAATTATTCATCCAAGGCATCAAGTCTTCGGTCAAGCCATCAAGAGCCTCCTAGTTCATCAAGAACCTCCTAGTTCATAGTTCTAGGCTAGTTAGATTAGAAGTAGAGGAGTTCTAGTTCTTTGGCGGGATCTGTAGCCCCGGCGTCTGTCTGGAGCACGGAGTTCGGTATAGTTCTAGTTCTTTCTCTATTATTGTATTCTTCATTATGATTAGGGAAACATTGTTCTTAATAGTTCATATGTTCTTGATTACAATAGTCATTGTCTACTTTGATTATATGTCTAGTATAGTTGGTTTGATCTTATTGAATTCATGTAATTGCTCGTATAGCGTTTATCCACACGATCATTGGGTAGATGATGAACAATATGTAGACATGGTGTCTAGATATTCTGTTTATCTGCGAGTGCACCCTGATGTGCCGGGTCATGTGGTAGATCACGTAGGTGATAGCTGCGTCAAGTCCTTTGTAGTCCACCCCCTGTATGTAGGCAAGCAGGCACGGTCACGAAGTTGGGTGATGACTCTGTTTCGCATCCTTCCTAGATGATGCCTTTTACATGTGATCATGATATAGGACTAATCTAACAATGATTGCTAGATGTAATTGCACTAATTAGAGTTATTCATTGACGTAGTTATAGAATTACCTTAGATATTAATTCCTTAGTTTATCCATTGGCTAGCTATTCCTATGACTAGAGAGTGCTCTGATGTTTATTCTTTGTTTATGATGCTTGATCATACTTATCACCTTTATTTATCTTATTTATATTGTGACCTCTACCTGTTATGAGTAGAGTAAATGACATTGGTAATGTCATTTATCCATTGTATATAATCACTATCAATATAATAGATTAAAGTTTATCCTAGTCCTTCCCGGTGGTATCAATATAAATCGATAACCTGGTAAACTCTTGGTAAAATGCTACAATGGTATAATTATCTGTTCGCTTGCAGAATTGTTCTTAGTTTATATATATATATATATATATATATATATATATATATATATATATATATATATATATATATATATATATATATATATATATATATATATATATATATATATATTTCTGCCTAGTCACATTGGATAATATATGAAACCTTTATTTATTCTTAGCATATATAACTAGGGATGACAACCTAGTTCATGCAAAGAATGTTGGTAATAGATAAGTGGCTAGTTGCTAATGGCAAGTTAATTAATTACCATACATCTTCTAATCTCGTCTCTCGTATTAAAAGTTATATAGTTATATTTGACGACGTTAGTAGATGTCAACAAGCATTTTTGGCGCCGTTGCCGGGGAAGGCACATTAAACTTAGGAAATATTGATAACATATATACATAATGGATAAGATTGTGTTACCGATTGATCTCTAACTCAAACAGGCACACCCTTATTTTTTATCATTTGCTTAACTTATGCTGGGTGATGAATAAATGGTTTTTCTCTTCCAAACAACTTTATTGACGATGTAGAGAAACTTCTTAGAAGGAAGAAGGTTGTAGAGGCGAGGGACAATTTTGAGTCGCTATAAATAATACCCATCGCCGCTCAAGCTCATCCATCAGAGGAGCCAGCTCTAACATTGGAAGAAGAATATTTAGGAGAAGATTTAGCTCCTGTGTTTGAAGACCTGGCTGAGAAGACACTGCGCGAGTTCTCTGCCCCAACAACAGAAAACATCCAGACTGGACCAGCAGTCAACACTAGGGAGAATGGATTCGAGCTCAAGCCTGCTCTTAGCACCATGGTTCAAGCCAGTCAATTTTGTGGAAAAGCTCATGAAGATGCAAGTGCACAGTTACAACACTTTCTAGAGATCTACAGCACCTTCACGATCAGAGGAGTACCAAGAGATGCTATTTTACTCCATCTTTTCCCATTTTCACTTTTGGGGAAAGCTAAACAGTGGTTCTTTGCTAATAAAGAGAAGAACACTACACGGGACCGATGCTCAACTGCTTTCAAGGCAAAGTTCTTTCCTACAGGCAAGACGAATGCTCTGCCTGGAAAATTTCAAGCTTTCAACAACAACATGACGAATCATTCACTGAAGCATAGGAAAGATTCCAAGATTATATTGAAGACTGTCCTCATCATGGGATAGAGGATTGGCTATTAATGCAGACCTTCTACCACGGGCTTATCTCTAGCACCTATGAGTCCATAGATGCTGCAGCGGGAGGAGCTTTCCTGTCACTTTAGCTCCCAGAAGCTAAAGCACTTGTTGAGAAGATGGCCTCAAATCCAAGCTATAACGAAGAACGTACACAACCTTGCAAGAGAGGAGGAGGCATCCATCATCTCAAGGAAACTAATATGGTCACTGCCAAGCTTGACCTCATCATGAAAAAGCTCGATATAGAGAAGAAGCAAGTCATGCATATTAATGATTCTCGCATGACCTGTGAAGAATGTGGAGATTACGGGCATTCAGCTATCAACTGCCCTATGCTGCAAGAGGATGTGAACTTCATCAACAATAACACCTACTATCGTCCTCAGCAAGGCAAAGAATGGAACCAGCCAAACCAAGGATGGAATCAGCAACCTCGACAAGGTAACTACCAAGGTAATAATTACAATAATTATAATCTTCCACCTTTGAGAGATTTAGTTGCCGGTCAATCTAAATTGTTAGACCAAATGTCTAGAAAGGTAGCCTCTAATGATAAAGAATTAGCACAACTTTAATAAAATGTTAGAACAACAATTAACTCAGCTAGCTGCTGTCCCTCCATTTGAGAAAGGTAAGATTCCAGGCCAGCCAGAAGATTTAGAAATTGCTAACCTTATTGATATTCACAATGCAACCCAGTACCATATTGAGCCTGCAGATATACAGTGGATTGATCACTCACTACCTGAGAAGATGGGAGACCCTAGGAGATGGGAGACCCTGGGAGACCTGTCATTCCTATCTCTATAGGATGTCATAGTTTTCCAAAGGCTATCTACGATTTCGGCGCAAGTGTCAACATAATTCCCAAGGTAATTTATGAGAAAATATTGGGTGATCCTTTGTTATACACAGATATGCATTTGCAGCTTGCAGATCAGTCCATTTGCTACCTCGAGGGAGTACTAGAAGAAGCTTTTATCAGAGTAGGGCAATCATATGTCCCTGTTGACTTCGTGATTATGGAGACAGGAGGAGATGAGAAGGCACCTATTATTTTGGGACGACCATTCTTGTGCACAACCAAAGCCATCATCTATGCGGAACATGCCAAAATTGTCCTTTCCATCAAGGACAAGAAAGAGAGATTCTCGTTCAAGAACCGCATCTTGAAGACTCCGGCAGTCCCAAAGCAATTCCATCAACAAGAAGAGCAACAATAACCAGCACCCAAGAAGAAGAACAATAGAAGATGGAGGAAGAACAAACCCCAGCATGTACCTTAAGAAACTGCTCAACTAATCACTACTCTCAATACAGAAAATGATCATATGCTTCCCCAACCATTCTCAACAAAGAAAAGTGACCTAGGTGTACCAATCATTGAATGCACAATCAGAGGCACCACTTTTGCCGACACCATCTGCGACACTGGATCAGGCGTCAACGTAATGTCCAAACAGGTATATGATGATTTATTTAATGATTTACCTCTATACCCAACATATATTCAGTTGCAGATGGCAGACCAATCACTAAGATTCCCTGAAGGCGTGGTTAAGGATGTTATGGTAAGAATTCAAGATAAATATATACCCGCAGATTTTCTAATTCTTGATATGCAGGGAGACGATGAATCACCTATTCTTTTGGGAAGACCGTTCCTCTACACTACCAATGCTATTATCTACATCGGGTCTAGACAGATCCACTTCAACCTACCCACGGGAAAGGTACGCTGTCAATTTAGAACAATTGTTAACCATGAGCAGGTCAGAAAGCAACGCAACAGGAGAAGACGCCAAGCTCGCCGTCAGGCTGCCCAGCCTCACTGTGGATGGGAGAAATTCCCTGGCAAGATTGTGAAGTACAAAGACTGCTACAAGGAGTAAGAGGAAGCCGTACAAACACCACGCTGGAGTGAGTGGGAAGCGGAAGCTGAAAGGATGGATCAGATTGCTAAGGCAGAGAAGGAAGAAATCCACGCACAATTAGAAGAATGGACGAAGAAGGATAAAGAGTCAAGAGAAGCACACCTGAGGGAGTGTGACAAGGAAGAGCTGGAGCTAGAAAAGAGAGAAGCAGAAGAGACAGAAAAGAGATGGAAGGAGAAAGAAGAAGCACCTACTACTCCACCGCAAAAATGGGGAATTGACTGAGGTAACCTCAGACGATGAACCTACTGAGTAAGTACTCTCCTCTGTCTAAATCCTGTCGGTAGACTTTAAATTCTATACCCTAGCCATAAGGTTAGAATGGTAGTTATCTAATTAAGTTAGCGTTTATTAATAATTTTACTTTAACACATTTATTACTACAATCATTTTTGCACATTAAATATAAAACAACAAAAATATTTACTGCTTTATTTACTGCATCATGAAAAACTAAAGCCCCATATGAATAAACTTATGGTAAACCCTATAGGAATATTTACTGTGGCAGCATAAAAATAAAAATAAATAAAAATAATATATATATATATATATATATATATATATATATATATATATATATATATATATATATATAAATTATAGTAGCATCTGTATTTACTTTGTTGCATTATGAAAATCCTAGGCCCCATGAGAATAAAAATTCTTCGTGGTGGCGTAAAATAAAAAAATAAAAAATAGCATGCATACATATTTGATTGTTGCATAAGAAAATTAGAAAAACCCAAAAAGAGAATCCTATTAAGAATCTGTTAATTAAAATCAACTCAAAAAGAATAACTAATTGCTCATTGGCTGACCGTCATCCCCTTGTTAAATTCAAGCCTCGAGTTTTGGTTTTATTGTTGGAGTATAATTATGTAGGAACAACATTATGACTAAGGAAAGAGTCTATCAGTGGTACCCACCAGGACGACTACTGACTAGCTCACTCTGAAGTTTATTCGACACCAAAGTATTGCAAACATCTAGCTTGGGGGAGGAGCATCCCCTAGTTACCAGGTAACTATACCTATGCGATTATTGAGTCTATATGGTCATAAAATACCAAAAATATGTGAGCACATAAAGGTTCACCATAGTATCACAGGAAAATCTAAAAATGCCAAAAATATGTGGGTACATGAAGGTCCACAAATCAGAGTCTTTTTGAGTCCAATCAAAAATAATTAAAACCAAATAAACACTTAGTTATATATTAGATTATGTTCGGAGTCAGTTTAGGCTAGAATTAATTAAAATTGATGAAAACTAAAATTTATCTTGGAGATGATGAATAGTTGTTGTGTTGTTATTCCTTTCAAGTGCCTAGTTTTCAACCTTAAATTCTCCCGAGTTTTAGATACTACTGTTTTAACATGAAAGTTTACTCTGAACCTGAAACTTGTGGAGGCATATGTTTGAACTAAGTCTAAATGATTGATTGGTATGATATATGAAAGTCTGAGCTGCTATTTATTTTATTCCTAGCATTATTAGGTTCTGCAGATTTATTTTGAAAATTTAAATCTACATGATGAGCTCTTATATGACAAAGTATGATTTCCTACCAAAGCCGTATATGATACATAGAGATAGGAAAACCATTGCACATTTATGCTGCTTGCTTTGCATTGAGTTCAATCAATCTTTGTTGTATACCTCATGAGAGTCTTGTCATGCTTTTAAAACCAAGATCACGTACACACTCCAGCCACATATGCATTATTCCTATCCTTTGCAACCATCTCCACTTTCATCTATGTTCATCGTAAAAATGTTTTCTCCTACACTAGGAGGAAAACACCAAAAACATGCCCCATAGGACAGCCCTGTTATAAATGCTCTAAGTTTTATCATTGTTATCTCTTCAGATCATTTATTGGACACATGTGGCTATGCAAAAGTATGAAAAGAAAAGGGAGTAAAAGATGGACAAGTGTCCCAGCAATTAAAACAATGGGTACTAGATGCCCGCCTCCCTATCGAAAAAAAGAGAGAAAGAGAGAAAGAAAAGAATAAGATAGCCCATGTTTCCTGCAAGTCTTAAAGAGAGATTTATTTTCAAAAAGAGCATAAGTAGAATTAGGATTAGCCACTAAATACCACATATATACCTATCCACCATATTCCATACACATGCACATCTTGGTTTGATTGCATGCCTCGATTCTCTGTGGATCCATCGCTTGACTTCACAAAATATGCAGTGCAAGTATGCTCATTCTTGTTATTGCCACTCCTGTGAGCTCCACTAAATATTCTTAGCTATAGGGAGGCATGACATTGTTAATGCCTTAAGTGAGATTCATAAATACCACATATATTGAGGGATTTGAAGGCGTCATACAATTAAGCTTTGAGTTTTATTTTGAAAACTTATAAAAACTCCGGAATATTGGTACTGTGAAGAATTTGCTACCAAGTGCTTGACTTGATTGTTCTATCTTTCAATTGCTCAAGACTTACGCGAAAGAGGTAAAATGGGTAAGTCTAAAGGTTAGATCAGTTATTGTCTAAACCGTAGGAGAATCTCTGTTTGAAAACATGTGTACTTGGAAAATATGAAAGCATTGTATCAACTCCTGATCCAAATACTTTGGTAAACTAGATAATACCTCGCGCGTTGCTACGGAAATTTTAAAATAATTTTAAGATACTATATAATAAAATATTGTCACACATAAGATTATCCACTCATATCAGACTCGGGTAAACAAAAATAAATCTAACAATAATACAGGACCCAAGGCGAGTCACACCATCATTGGCCTCAACGGGGAATTTTCATTTTTCACCACGCCTAATCTTCATGGCATTAGCGAATATTTTACTTTTTTACCTTATATCTACAATGTGGAGGCCTTTACTCCCTTCGCTCTGATCTCGAAGGCTCGGCTCAAGCCCATGTAGGATCGCTGAAAGAACAACGACGCTGCATCCTAAGGCTCGCCATCGGCCGTGCGGGATCATGAAGGAGCGTCGTAGCTCTCTCGGAGTCGCCCTGAACCCCGCTCACTGGGAGTCACAGAAGGAGCGTAGCCGCCCCTCAGACTCGTGGAAGGAGCTGCGTCGCTGGTCAGAGTCACCGCGAAGGACCGCCATCACCACGGCTAGGCGTCATGGAAGAAGAACCGCAAAGCCACGGACATCACGGAAGGAGCATCGCCATTACCGCTTGTTGTCGCAGTCTCACAGAAGGAGTGCTGCTGGCCCTGTTTGGATTCGTGTCAATGTAGCCGTGTGGATGCAGAGGAGCTGGATGCCGTTGGCGGCGGAGTCAGTTCCTTGCAACATGCTCGGATGTCAAAGAGCTAGATGCCGATGGAGGCAAACGCAATTCTTCCTGTGGCGCATGGATATGGAGGAACGATTGATTTATAGCTTTGATTGGGACAGGAATCAGTAGATATGATCAGTTTTCACATGGGTATAGCACCATTGTCCCTTCGTTTCTTCGGTTGCATCATTCAACTGTAGTGGATGACCGTGGCAAGGAAGGAACTAAAGGCTTTGGTGGTGACGTGTGGACTGTGGGACCCATTAGATGACGTGGCTTCATAAAATCGCAGAGAAATCTATTAGTGGGTTCCTCCTATTTAGATATAGTAGATTAGGCTTAGTGTGTTCGCCAAGGGACTGGCAAACAGGCAAGCTTGGGGGTGTTGTCGATGGTGGATAACGTCGACTTTTATTAGAACTTTAGACACCAAAGGATATAAGAATACACACAAGTCTAGGGTTTTAACTGACAATTTCCACGAGTTTTGCATATTCTATATTTTCCAGGGGCTATTCCAGAAAAGCTTAAGAGAGGGATTAAAGTGCTTAATTAACACGAAACTTAACCGCGAAGGAAACATCGTCATCAGGACGTGGGAAGGATCTAGAGAACACACGAAGCAACTGGGGCCCCACCACCTGACAGGTGGGGCCGGCCGGCGCCACGGGGGGCCTGCCGGCACCCCCCAAGGGTTTTGCCGTCGCCTTCCTATGATGCATCTCAGCCCTTGGTTAGGTCAGTTTGATCCTACGGCACACGCGTAACCCACCGGGCTATAAATAAAGGGGAGACCCCCTGGAGCATCCAATCATTCATCCAAGGCATCAAGTCTTCGGTCAAGCCATCAAGAGCCTCCTAGTTCATCAAGAGCCTCCTAGTTCATAGTTCTAGCCTAGTTAGATTAGAAGTAGAGGACTTCTAATTCTTCGGCGGGATCTGGAGCTCCGGCGTCTGTCTGGAGCACGGAGTTCGGTATAGTTCTAGTTCTTTCACTATTATTGTATTCTTCATTATGATTAGGGAAACATTGTTCTTAATAGTTCATATGTTCTTGATTACAATAGTCATTGTCTACTTTGATTATATGTCTAGTATAGTTGGTTTGATCTTATTGAATTCATGTAATTGCTCGTATAGCGTTTATCCAAACGATAGTTGGGTAGATGATGAACAATATGTAGACATGGTGTCTAGATATTTTGTTTATCTGCGAGTGCACCCTGATGTACCGGGTCATGTGGTAGATCGCGTAGGTGACAGCTACGTCAAGTCCTTTGTAGTCCACCCCCCGTATGTAGGCAAGCAGGCACGGTCGCGAAGTTGGGTGATGACTCTGTTTCGCATCCTTCCTAGATGATGCCTTTTACATGTGATCATGATATAGGACTAATCTAACAATGATTGCTAGATGTAATTGCACTAATTAGAGTTATTTATTGGCGTAGTTATAGAATTACCTTAGATATTAATTCCTTTAATTTATCCATTGGCTAGCTATTGCTATGACTAGAGAGTGCTTTGATGTTTATTCATTATTTATGATGCTTGATCATACTTATCACCTTTATTTATCTTATTTATCTTGTGACCTCTACCTGTTATGAGTAGAGTAAATGACATCGGTAATGTCACTTATCCATTGTATATAATCACTATCAATATAATAGATTAAAGTTTATCCTAATCCTTCCCGGTGGTATAAATATAAATCGATAACATGGTAGACTCTAGGTAAAATGCTACAATGGTATAATTATCTGTCTGCTTGCAGAACTGTTCTTAGTTTATATATATATATATATATATATATATATATATATATATATATATATATATATATATATATATATATATATATATATATATATATATATATATATATATATATATATATATATATATATATATATATATTTCTGCCTAGTCACATTGGATAATATATGAAACCTTTATTTATTCTTAGCATATATAACTTGGGATGACAACTAAGTTCATGCATAAGAATGTCGGTAATAGATAAGTGGCTAGTTGCTAATGACATGTTAATTAATTACCATACATCTTCTAATCTCGTTTCTCGTATTAAAAGTTATATAGTTATATTTGGCGACGTTAGTAGATGTCAACACAAAGTCAAGTACAAAAGAAGGAAATTAAAACTTGCAACATAGGTGTGAGATGTGACATATCTTGTGAACCTATTATTGTTGCCACCACTAACCCTTCTTGTAGCACTTCCACTACTACCTCACCCACTAGTGACCCCTCACTAGTAGTTGAGAACAAGAACCTGAAGGAGGAGGTTAAAAAGCTCAATCACTCCTTAGCCGAGGCTTATGGTGGTGAGGACCGCTTGCTTATGTGCTTGGGTAGCCAACGAGTAGCTCTCCATAAAGAGAGATTGGGCTACACTCCCAAGAAAGGCAAGACCGCCTTTGCTCCTCACAAGACTTGTTTTGTGAAGAGAAATGGTCGGTATTGCACAAAATGCAAACAAGTTGGTCATTTGGAGCATGAATGCAAAAGCAAGCAATCCAACTCTCATGTATCCTCAATTAAGTTTGATTCTTCTTACTAAGGGCTCAATTTGTGTGAAGGCTAAGTTTGTTGGTACATCCATGTTGGGTCTAAAAAAGAAGACCATTTGGGTACCAAAGAGCTTAGTCACTAACCTCCATGGACCCAAGCAACATTGGGTACCTAAAAAGAATTGATCTCTTTTTGTAGGTCAATTACAAATCCAGAGCAATGCATTGGGTGGTTGATAGTGGATGCACTCAACATATGACCGGGGACTCTAGTATGTTTGGTTCTCTCAATACAAGTGCAAATAGTGGCTATGATGCAATTACATTTGGTGATAACAAGAAAGGGAAAGTGAAAAGGACTTGGTAAGATTGCAATATCTAATGACATGTCCATCCCAAATGTGTTGCTAGTTGAAAGCTTCAACTTCAATTTGCTCTTGGTTGCACAATTATGTGATCTCAGTTTCAAATGCATATTTGGGGTTGATGATGTTGAAATTGTTAGTATTGATGGCTCAAATTTGATATTCAAAGGCTTTAGATATGACAACCTATATCTTGTAGATTCCAATTCTAGTGAAACTCAATTATCAACTTGTTTAATCTCTAAGTCAAGTTTGGGTTGGTTATGGCATAAAAGGCTTGGTCATGTTGGAATGAAACAATTGAACAAATTAGTAAGCATGATCTAGTTAGAGGCTTGAAAGATGTCACTTTTGAGAAAGATAAGCTTTGTAGTTCATGTCAAGCCGGCAAACAAGTTGGAAACACACATCCTAAGAAGGGCATGATGAGTACAAGTAAAGCATTTGAGCTCTTGCATATGGACTTGTTTGAACCAACCACATATGCTAGTATTGGTGGAAAGAAGTATGGATTTGTGATTATGGATGATTATACTAGATACACATGGGTATTCTTTCTAGTTGACAAGAGTGAAATCTATGATCTATTCAAGTCTTTTGTCAAGAGAAGCCAAAATGAGTTTAAAACAACCATCAAGAAAGTGAGAAGTGACAATGGTAGTAAATTCAAGAACACCAACATTGATGAGTTGTGTGATGAGTATGGCATTGGACATCAATTCTCACCCAAATACACACCACAATCAAATGGCATTGTTGAAAGGAAGAATAGAACCTTGATTGATATGGCAAGATCAATGCTAAGTGAATACAATGTTAGTCATTCTTTTTGGACAGAGGCTATCAACACCGCATGGTACTACATCAGCCGGTTATATTGTCATGGTACGCTTGCAAAGACTCCATATGAGCTATTGAATGGTAGAAAGCCCAACATTGCATATTTTCAGGTTTTCGGTTGCAAATGCTACATTCTCAAGAAAGGCACAAGGTTGAGCAAGTTTGAAAAGAAATTTGATGAAGGTTTCTTACTTGGCTATTCAACCACAAGCAAGGCATATAGAGTTTGGAATTTGACTAGTGGTACTCTTGAGGAGGTGCATGATGTTGAATTTTATAAAACCTAAGACTCTCAAGATGAAGTTGAAAATATCAATGATGTGAGAGGCAATGACTTGGCAAATGCAATGAAAAATATGGATATTGGTGATATTAGGCCAAGACAAGTTAATGATGATGAAGATGATGGTGCTATTAATACTAGTGTGCAAGTTGACAATGAAGCAAGTGCAAGTGACTTACAAGATCAATCTCAAGTGCAAGATCAACAAGCTAGTTCATCTCAATCTAATGATCAAGTTCCTATTCTCCAAGTGGTCTCTATTGCAAGGGATCATCCTTTGGATTAAATCATTGGTGGTATTCAAAGTGGAGTTCAAACAAGAGCAAGGCTAGCTCAAATTTGTGAGCATTCTCATTTGTGTCATCCATAGGGCCAACAAAGATTGAGGAAGCGTTGCAAGATATTTATTGGGTTAATGTCATGCATGAAGAGCTCAACAGTTTCACAAGAAATCAAGTTTGGGAGCTAATGGAAAGACCAAAGAAACATAATGTGATTGGAACCAACTGGGTTTTTAAAAACAAGCAAGATCAAGATGGACTGTAATAAGGAACAAGGCTAGATTGGTTGCATAAGGTTACACTCAAGTAGAAGGGCTTGATTTTGGAAAAACCTATGCACTTGTTGCTAGATTGGAAGCAATTAGAATCTTGTTAGCCTATGCTTGTGCCCATAATGTCAAGTTATATCAAATGTATGTCAAGAGTGCATTTCTTAATGGTTATATCAATGAGTTGGTGTATATGGAACAATCTCCCGGATTTGAAGATGTGAAGAAGCCCAACCATGTATACAAGCTAAGGAAGGCATTGTATGGTTTGAAGCAAGCACCTAGAGCATGGTATGAGAGATTGAGAGATTTCTTGCTCTCTAAAGGGTTCAAAATGGAAAAGGTTGATACTACTCTCTTCACTAAGAAGGTTGGCAATGATTGATTTGTGTTGCAAATATATGTGGATGATATCATCTTTGGATCAACAAATCAAGATTTTTGTGAAGAGTTTGGCAATATGATGGCAAGTGAGTTTGAAATGTCCATGATTGGTGAGCTTGGCTACTTCCTTGGTCTTCAAGTAAAGCAAATGAAGAATGGTACATTTGTAAGTCAAGGCAAATACATAAGGGACATGGTGAAGAAATTTGGATTGAAATTTGCAAAGCCTATGAGTACACCAATAGCAATAAATGTTCACTTGGATTTGGATGATAGTGGAAAAATGGTAGACCAAAATCTTTTTAGATCAATGATTGGAAATCTCCTTTATGTGACCGCATCTTGATCGGATGTCATGTTTAGTGTGTGCATGTGTGCAAGATTCCAAGCCTCACCAAGAGAAAGTCATTTGAAAGCCACAAAGAAAATATTAAGGTATTTGAAGGGCACATAAGATGTTGGGTTGTGGTATCCTAAGGGGTCCAACTTTGAGCTTATTGGATATTCGGACTCCGACTATGCCAGTTGCAAGGTGGATAGGAAGAGAACTAGTGGAACTTGTCAATTGCTTGGAAGGTCACTTGTTTCATGGTCATCAAAGAAGCAAAATAGTGTTGCTCTCTCAACGTCCGAAGCGGAATACATTAGTGCCGGAAGTTGTTGTGCACAATTACTTTGGATGAAGACCACTTTGAGTGACTTTAGATTGAAATACAAGAAAGTACCTTAGCTATGTGACAATGAGAGTGCTATCAAGCTAACCAAAAACCCCATGCAACATTTAAGAACAAAGCACGTTGACATAAGGCATCACTTCATTAGAGATCACCAAATCAAAGAGGACATTGCAATTGAAAGTGTTGGCACCAAAAATCAATTAGCGGATATCTTTAACAAGCCACTTGATGAATCAAGATTTTGCAAGTTGAGTAGTGAGCTAAACATACTAGACTACTCCAACATGAAGTGAAAAGCATCCCATATTATATGACATGCCTCTCCTTCGACTAAAGCAAGGTAAAATTGGTTGACATGGCATTCAGACTTTGATAAGGACTTGCTTAGTGCATATAGACATGAAATGTATCTTATAAGCTCATTCATGAAAAATCAAATGTTTTAATGTATATATGGTACCACTATTGCTTTATGTGCTTAAATAACCTAGTGGTAGCATACGACATATTGATGGGCTTGCAAACCTAGTGCTGAATCTAGAACATGAGCTCATGATGTGTAACTTAACATGGTCAAGATAACCCTACTAGTGAGGTGTGAAGAAGCTTGTCCTTGGATCAAAGTTAGTTACATATTCTAGGCAAGTGATCTAGATTCAACCAAAGTGAAAATGAACTTAACCCCATTAATTGACTTGATATTCCCATAATTTGCACCATTTTTGGTGATTGTTGACAAAGGGGGAGAAGAAAGTCACAAAGATAAGTGGAAAGGGGTCAATTAAAATTTGAAAGCACACAAGTAGGGTGAGCAAGCTCATGAATAAGTTGTTGCATTTGGTTGTGCATTAACATTTGACTTGTTGCATTGTTAAACTTCAATTCCTATACATGCTTGATTAGTGTAATGCTTAGAAATAGGATTTGAATGGTGATTGACAAACTAGCATGCATAGGACTTACTTATCATACAAAGTACCTCTTTTGCTTAAATGTTGATCTCACGAGGTATTTTGAGTTTGTGATGCATGACCAGTGAACAATGGTGCTAAGGATGGTATATTTCCGTAACTTCGATGGTATCACACTTCAAAGGTCCATTCTATATACCTTAGCATCATTTAGTAGTGGTAGCTCACCCAAATTTTCAAATCCATGCATATGTGAAAAATTGAACTAAACACAAGGAACCACATATGTAGGGAGAGCTAATACTATCAAAGTGCAAACTTTGTATTTATTTCATATTTTTGTGAAGGTTGTCATCAATTACCAAAAGGGGGAGATTGAAAGCCCATGTTTAGTTTTGGGTAATTGATGAAACCTAGTTTGCTAATGTTTGCTCTAAGTATTTCGTGAGATTAATTAGCAAACAACAAGATGGAGCAAAGGACCGGGTCGGTAGAGGCCACAAGCAAAGGGCAATGATGGCGTCCATGGAAATGGTGTAAGCCCATCAACAAGAGGAGAAAGCCCTAATGATGGCATCCATGTAAATGGTATAAGTCCATCATCATAAGGTGTCCACAAGCTTCATCAAGGGATGAGAAGGAAGATGGTGAAAGGCTGGGAGCTCAAGGCAAAGGTATAACCAATAGAAGCTCTTTGCTTTTGGTGATCAAGACTATTGAGAGAGTGATCACATTTAGGATAGATAGCCATACTATCAAGAGGGGAGAAATTGTTTGTGAAATGCAGTTATCAAAGTGCCACTAGGTGTTCATATTCATTGCATATACATGTACATGCTAGTGACACTAACAAAACCCGTGAAAAACTCTTTGGAAAATGCTAACACATGTGCACTAAAGTGAGAGACACTTTGGAGTGTTAGCGACTTTGGAAACGGGGTGAAGTTTGAATGGAAGAGAGGGGTTTGGCTCCTCTCTCCCTCCTGCCAAACTTGCTCAGCAGGATTCAGCGCTTTTCAGTGATTCCACTTAGTAAGAAAGTGCACCGGAAACTTGCCGAAGTTTTCTAGTGGCTAGCTCTTTGAAAAGGTGCAAAAACGTGTGTACCGGATGCTGGGAGCATCCCGTGGGGTAGCAGCAGACGAGTCCGGTGTGATCCCTGTGCTCTCGGGTCGGTTCGGTGAAGTTTTCACCGGAAGCATGAATTTCTTCACCGGACGCGCTGGGAACACTATTCTAGCGTCTGATGCCTATGACGTGGCGAGCAACAGAGAGTCGTTGGAGCGTCGGACGCTGAGGAGCGTCCGGTGACCCTGCACCGAACGCGTCCGGTGAGCAATTGTGCTCTCTGGAACCTCTCTGCGTGGACACCGGACACGGGTGTCGGAGCATCCGGTGTGACCGCTCCGCGTCCGGTGTGAGCGCGCGCAGCGAGAGAATTCAAATGGCTAGTACACGTGTCGCTGGGCGATACACCGGACGCTGCACCGAACGCTGCACCGGACGCGTCCGGTGTGAACTAACTGCGCGTCCGGTGCCCCCAAAAACAGTGAGTAACGGTTGAATCTTTGAGTGTGGGCTATAAGTAGTGGAGTGGCCGGCTTGTGCTCTATCTCTTGCACATTTTCATTGACTCTACAAACTAGTGATCCTCTCCACGCCTCTCTCACACATTTCATTCGATTGAGATCATCATTTGGTGAGATTGGAGAACATCAAGTGCATTGCATGAGTGTTTTCATCTAGTGGCACTTATGATTGGATTTCGCAGCGGATTCTCTTGTTACTCCTGGAGTTTGCTGACTCCTAGACGGCTTGGAGCTGCGAGGATCGTTGAGGGGAGTTGGTGATTGTCTCTGCCTTCGATCAGTGAAGTTGTAAGGGGTTCTTGAGCCTTCCCCGCGGGAGATCGCAATTGGCTACTCTAGTGGATTGTGCGTAGCTTGTGGATCCCATCTTGTGTTGGTTGTGCGGCACCCTTGAGAAGGGTTTGGCGTGTGATGCCAATTAGCGCATGAACCTCCAAGCGGGTGTATCGCTATAATGAGAATTGGCTTGCCGGCAAGCAAGTGAACCTCGGTAAAAATCATTGTATCCATCTCTTGCCGAGGATTTCTTGTGTATTGTGATTGATCTTATTGATATTCATCTCATCTCTACACTGGCGGTATAAAATCACCTCTCTACTCTTTACTTTTGTTGTAGTTTACTTGTGTAGCTTGCTCACCTAGGAGTAGTGTAAAGTAGTGACTTAGCTTCTTGTGTGTGAACTTAGAATCAATAGCCTAGAACGGTTAGGTGGCTTGCATTTTTAGTAGGCTAGCGCAAAATTCGCTTCGCCGTTTAATTATCTAACCACTTTGCTTAAGTGTTGTTTGTAGAAGTTTATATAGGCAATTCACCCTCCCCTCTGGCCATTTAGGACCTTTCAGAAGCTGAAACCACCAAGTCATCCTGCGAGTAGTGTGCTCTACACGCATCACCCTCGCTCCGCCACATGTCGCCTCGACATGTCCGCTTGCGCTTCTCGGTGTCTCCAAGTGTCAGTCACCATAGCTTGTCTCCGCCGGCACTCAAGTCCCGCGATCTAAGTCTCACGTTCGTCCTTCACCGCTCCTAGTCCATCGGAACGGCCCCCTCTACCTTCACCTTGCTATCGGCCGCGGCCTCGGTGCTTCACTCCTGCGCATCACGAGCCAAACGACATATCAAGTAACACCCATAGACAATCACTCATCACAAACCCAAACCACATGTTGACACTTCAACCATGTGTTCGCACTCAAGCTATTCAAGGCGTCAAAACAGTTTCCTCACTTGAAACAGTGTCAGCAATGCTCGCCATGCGACAGGCAAGGGTGCCGGCATGGCTACTGTTGGTGATCTGGTAACCAAGGACGTTGACACTGAAGGGAACACTTCGGCTGAAGATGGGCGTCGCCGCTCTCGATGACAGGCTCGGCCTAGTGGGCGTTATCTAAGCCGTGAACGGCAGTAGTGTGGCGTGCGTCTGAGTTGTTTTAAATAGAAGAAACGGGACAAGATCGAGTGAACAATAAGAAAGAACATACAGAACTTAAATTTTATCTGAGTTAATCTGTCCTCCTACCGTGCTCCCTCTCTGCATCTCCTCAGTTCTTCCACTTTTTATCCCAAGGTGGAACTGAAACGAACAATTTTGTGTCCCCATATACCAGATATACATAGGTGGCAGATTATAGTAAATGATGGTGTATCTGAATTGAATGTAAGATGTATGGAGCCAGATCAAGATACAAGAAGAAGAGAAAGACGAACAAAGCTGTTGACCTAGAATGGATCAAGCTAGAGACACCACGCACCAGCCCATATAGGCTGGTCCACTGATCGAAGTCATTGCAGGACGTGCTACTGACAGCAATTGTTCAAGGTCCTTCTTTTCTCTCGTCATCACACTAAAATACACAAAGCTTGCCTTCACAGGGCTTGGTTCCAGGATTTACTTCATCAAGTGTGGACTCGCTCAGCATGCATGCCCGGATCTACTGGAAACTTGAAATTCCCTTATGGTGCACTACCGTCAGGGAAAATAAAAATATCATCATGAAAATGTATGTATCGTCATAAAAAATAAACATATCGTCAAACCGCCAGGGAAAATAAAAATACCGTCAGGACTAGCTCGACAGGGTAATTCCAGTTTTGCCTGACGTTGGTCAGGGAATTTCAAGTTTCCAGCGTTGGACAGGGTAATAATAATCTTCCGGAAGATTATTATTGGCATGGAGGAGTTAACAAACTGATTGATATGGTGACGGACGGAACGACACAGGCTTGTGATTGCATACCAAACGCCATTCATAAGGTTCGATCTTAGCATCTGATGATTCCAGACTGATCGATCCATCAACTTTGATGTAGAAGCATGCTCTCCTTAGCCATTATTTTTGAAAGCATCCTCTCCTTGGTGAATCTGCAAGAGAAGAGGCTTAAGTTCATACTTATTACCAAAAAAAAACTTGGACGGCTAAAAGAAATTTGAGAAGTGGCAGAAAATAGAGTTCACGATAGTAGTCAAGACGATACTAACTGTGGCAGAGATCTGATTTGTACCTCGATACAGCATTGCACGAGGTAGGTAGTCCTGTCCCCGTCTGTTTCGTCTGTGATTGGAATTTTGTTAACAAGAATGTGGGAGCAGCTCATCGCTGGATGGACATTGAAACGAATATATGTGAGTAGGCACGTACCTCTTCATATGCTCTTTACAAATGTATTCAATTTGGAGTGATGGACGGTTGGGATGGGCTTCAACTGCTTGCCTTAGTGAAGCCTCCTCTCTGTTCACGTCTTCCTCAAATAGGCCGAGACACCAGAAGTTTACTTTGATTGTGTGAATCGAAGGGAGGCACTCCAAGCCGATGTCCCCAAAGCCAATGACATTGTTCTGCGTTAATTCCCTCACACCAAACTCAAGCTCCTTGAGGTTTGGCATAACAACGGCTGGTACTACCCTGCAGTCATCTTTCTTTCTATTCCTACCAATGTCCAAACCTTTAGATATGTAGCAGGTAGTAAACGAAGCACTTGAATCCTCGTTGGCTACAAACTGGACCATCAAATAAGGCAACGCCCAAGATCTCAACTTCTGGAAGCAGCCAACTGCTCCAATATTACTAGTTACTGTTCCCTTGGAAAATAATTTGAGGTAACAGAGGTTTGGCAACCCGCCCAGTGCCTTGAAACCCTGCTCATCCATACCCAACACATATATCTCCAAGTGGGTGAGCCTTGGAAGATGCGCAGAATTAATCCATGAAGGCAACTTGGGGAAGCTGATATAGGGAAGAAACAAACATCGGAGATCTCGAGAGAGCACCGCTGCATCCCAGGCATTCATATTAGCAATAACAATTGACAAATCACCAAGTGTGAGATGCTGCATCTTCTGGAGACTGCTTAGGGACTTGATCAAGTCTGAAAACATGCTGTCATCCAAATACCTCCACGTATTGTCAATCTTAAGCACCCTGAGTTCACACAGGTTGCCTAGATCCTTCACAAACTGCCTCACGGACTCATCATCTTTATAAGGTCGTGTTATCTGTAGCTCCTCCAGTGATGTCAGATTCCCTATTACCCCAACAGGCGGAGTGATCCCCGGAGCATGTAGGCGTACCAGCTGAGTTAGATGGCCAACGCTACGCGGCAATTCCAGGTATCCAACACCCTCCAAGTTCAGTGTTTGTAGAAACTTCAGGGCGCCTAATCCTTCTGGGAGCTCTTCCAACCATGAATAACCACGTATGCCAAGGTACCTCAAATGAAGTAGATTTCCAATATGCTCAAGGAAGTGGCATCCTTGTCGTCTAAATTTGCAATTCTCCAAAGCCAGCACGCGGACGAGTTTTAACCTAGGATGCAGAACCCACTTATCGATATCACACCGCAAGACAATAAATGACCTCAATTGTGGTAGGTTCACATGAGTATCCTGGGACTGGGAGAGATCCAGTTCACTACTGTTTTCTATGGCTAACCGACGTGCCTTGCTTTGTGATAATGAACCACCAGCACTGACAAAGTTTTGCTCGTGTGACATGGAAACGATGAGATGAAGCACCATATCATGAATCCGACAATACTTTATGATACCATAGACATCAGAATCCACCCCCTGGATCAAGCTTCTGTTTATAAGGTCATGGAAGTATTCCTCTCCTACCTCAAATGACCCACGTCCTGGCTTCTCAACAAAGCCTTCGGCTATCCATTTCCATATCAAAGAATCCTTGTCAATAAGAGAGTCCTCTGGAAATACACTTAGGTACAACAAACAAGTCTTCAAATGAAAAGGAAGGTCATAGTAACTCAGAGATAATATATGCATAGTGTTTTGCCAAACATCTGCATCTTCAAAGAAACCTGGAGAGCTGCACACCACATCCCATTCTTCTCTTGTTTTATTCGACAACAAACTAGCCATTGTGATGATAGCTAGTGGAACTCCACCACACTTCTTTAGAATCCGTTCAGATAACTCGTCCGGATGATTGTTTGGACATTTTTCTTCAACATCAGATAACCTTTTATAAAACAATCTTTTGGAATTATCATCTGACAGTGGTTGTAACATGTAAACCTCACCGGCTTCTTTAGCAACTTCAAGTTTACGAGTAGTTACGATTACTCTACATCCACAACTGTCATCAACAAGAGCTAATTTTATTGTTTCCCAAGATTCAGGCTCCCACATGTCATCAATAACAACAAAATACCTATGCACACAAAAGTGGAAGAGCAATTAGAAACTAAAATCATTCAGTTTTCAGGAAGCATTAAGTCTGTCGGCACCCAAGAATAATAATCAAACACGTGCTCAGACAATAAAATAAATAATTATGTACATGCTGGTGGCTGGGAAGCAATCGATAAATCAACTGATGACAATTAGTTTTAGTATATAGAGTTCATAATGCCTCATGCATAACATGCATTTTCCAATCTAAGTGTACTAGCGATGAAAAAATATATTTATTCTTACTTATACCTAATTACTTTTGGAAGGTAAACTAAAATGGGTTGACTGCACCATGGCACCGCTTATGCTAGAAACAAGAAGAATTCTCCCCGCGTTGCTGCTTCAGGAATTACCAATTAGAGCATGGAGTACTTAAAATTTGTAGGTGTAACATTGAAAATTATAAGCAGCTAACTTTTGATAAGCACTCTTCAAGATCATAATCAAAACAGAATATTTATTTTTTCCTAAGATTATAGCAGATTTTTCAAACACAGGAAAGGAGATGAAAAAGGTGAGAATCAAACAAACTAGAACAAAGAAACAGTACAATCCATGAGGCAAACGGTGAAGCTACAGTGATTCTCAACGTTTAACTATATATGTATATATGTTCCTAATTATAAGATGTCTTTATATTTTTTAGATTCATAGCTTTTACTATGTATCTGGACACATTTTTATTTCTAGGTGCGTAGCAAAAGCTCTAAATCTAAAAATATCAAAATATCTTATAATTCAGAATGGAGGGAGTATAATATATCTTAAACTTGTTTTCTAAAACTCAACCCACGTACCACAAACGTACCAATATCCTCTCTTCCTAGGCCAGCCCACACGGCCAGCCCAACTCCCTGTCATGAGCGGACCTGTCTTGTTTCTAAAGAAATGAATGGACTTGTCTTGCTAGTGATACGATGTGGTACGTCCCCGATCTCTGATTCTCAATCTGAATACATACTATAATTTTCCAATCCCTTACCAACGGCGGGTCAATCCTGAGTTCCTAAGTCATTCCGCAGCTCTGCACCTCTGCACTCTACTATTATCCGGCGTTGCCCTGCCACGACGCGCGCAACTACATGGCTGTGGCGTTGCTCGCAGCCAGGCTCCTGACTGCCAACAACGCCGGCCACAGCAACCAGGGACAGGGACAGCATCACTGCAGCAGCGAGCGCCACCGCAACTGCCTCCCATTCCAGCCGGTCACCGTGTCTATGCGGGCAGACCTTCGTATGGGATATGAGCATGTGTCATGTGATGACGGTTTTATTAGGCTTTGATGCTAGTCATTGGATTTGTGGAAAGAGAAAGAGACAGGGGCTTCAGACGACTTGGCTACGCGTGCAGGGTCGGGTGGGTGGGAAAATTAGTGGCGATCTAGTGGCGGCTCATGGTTCAGATTAGTTAGTTGATGGTGTGGAGGTTCAGATTAATTAATTAGTTGACGATGTGGATCTCTGTGATATCAGATATAATATACTGGAGTGGGGATTAGCTATATAAGAGATATGGATATTTGTTGTTTGTTAAACCTTTATACAAATGGATTTATATACTATAAACTTACAGCATGGTAATCTTCCACCCCACCAAATGGGTACCATTATCATTAATAATTTGAAGATTCCAAGTACGCTAGCTAAGTACAGGAAACATGTGAAAATATTGATTAACATGCTATAATACAGAAATCAGAGCAAAATCATTGGGTGGCTTATTCTTTTGTACCTCTTTCCTCGAAGGAAGTCACGGAGTTCGTTGATGAGCTGCCTTTCATCCAACATTCTGTATTTCTCTTTTATGTATTTCTTGTCAAGATCTATAAGAATGTCCCGTAAGACTTTCTTCACGTCTGGAGTTTGGCCAACTGGAACAAAAGCACCATTATCAAACATGGATCTAAGCTTATCATACACTGCCTTGGCAAGAGTAGTTTTGCCTAGCCCACCAACTCCCACAACTGAAACAATCTTCATCTTCTGGTTGGACTCATCAACCCCCTTGGGTGACAGTATCGATATTAGATCTTTGCTTGACTTGTCGATGCCAATGATCTGCGAGGCTTCTCTGTACATAGCAGTGAGTCGAGGATCAACAGTCGACGCCGGCGATGATGCGGCAGGCTTGGCCACAATGCTGTCGACAGTGTATCTACCACGCCGGTCCGTCACCTCCTGGAGATTTTTCCTGATGTTCTCAATGGCACCAGCGATCTTGTGGCGCTCCATGCTCTTCCTGAACAGCCCAGTCATCATCTCTCCAAGACGTTTGAGCAAATTGTCCTGGTCATCGTTGGGCTTGCTGCGGCCCTCGACACACACAAGGTAGGTGTCAAGGATGTCCTCCATACCATAGGACGCCTCCCGGACTTCGCGTGCCCAAATCTTGATGACCTCGTCGAGCTGATTATGCGGCACCTTGGCCACCTTGCGGAGCGCAGCGTGGGCACTCTCGAGCTCCAGCTCGAGAGATCTGACTTGATCCTTCACCCCCTTCTGCAGCTTGTACTCCTCCTTGAGCAGGTCCTTGAGCTTGGGGATTAGGCTGCCCAGGGCTCCAGTTACCAGCTCCATGGCTCTCGAGGTTGGTTGTTTGGTTTTCGTGTATGTGCTTCCTGCGTTGTGCCAAGTGAGGAAGCAGATACCACTAGCATGGGTTGAAAAAGATGATATATAACTAGTAGCAGTTGGAGCGATCCATCACAAGTCAACTCTTTGGCTCCGATAAAAGAAAATCTAATAATTAATGCACCATATGCAATGACATTAATGCACCATATCACAAGTCAACTCTTGCATTTATTTTTTTATTAATTGACATAGTCATTGGATGAACTAGAGACATGAGAAACAATTCAACTTGGCACTATCGAGTTTGTACAGTATGCCCCGGAGGATTGGATAGGAACAAAAGTATGTGGATATGAATATAGATAATTATTTTTTTTGTTACAGTTAGACTCAGACACGGATAGTAGCCTTTCAGCGTAATAAGGGACCCAGAAAATACTACATCCGTTCATCAGTTCGGTTGTTACCCAGAAAAATACTGTATCCGTTCATTAGTTCGGTCGAAATAGGCACTGAGCCAGCAGATCTCAGTTGCTCAGACACTAGAAATCAACCTCAAGCTAAGGCTAACAACTAAATCTAAAGCAACAAACTCTGAATCCAATTGCTGACTGAAGATTGACCTAACTAAATGACGAACATAGCTCACCTCGTCGACAGTGGCGGCGTGTCAGAGCAGCTGCACAGCAACCGCCGCCGCAGCCCGCTGCCCTTGCAGGAGATGCCGCACACCCACGCAGGAGCTGCCACACGCCCGCGCCGGAGCCGCCGCCCGCGCAGGAGCTGTGCGCAGGAGCCCCCGCCCACCGCCCGCGCAGTCTGCCGCTCGTGCAGGGAAGAGAAGGGGCCGAGTGCATAGGGTTGGCCAGGATGTGTGCGGTGGATGGTTAAACGGGCCAATACTGGACTTTTCTTTTTGAGCCAGGCCAAAATCCAGAGCGCGAACGGAGTGAGTTTTTGGCGCCTTTCACTTTGCAGTAAGGATGGCAACGGCGCGGGTTTGGGGCGGGTGGAGCATTCGTGGACCCGCACCCGAGATCCGACAACCACCCCCAAACCCGTCCCGAAACTTGTGACGGATGAAGATGTGCCCCTGTCCCCAAACCCGTCGGGTCCCCGAAACCCGATGGGTTCCTCGAAACCCGTGAAATCACAACCACAGCAGCAGTAGGGGAGGTGGGGAGGTCTCACCGAGGACGGCAGCCGGCAACGAAGGGCATGCGAGCAGCGAGCCAACGACCTATCCACCAGAGCAAGAGACGGGAGAGGAGGGATTGGCGCAACAGCGAGCTATCCTCCGCCCATGCCTCGACCCTCCATGGATCTGGTCCCCAAGCTGGAGGTGGCAGCGGCGCGCAGTGCGGGGAGCAGGAGAAGGGTGCGGCACGGCAACGTAGGGAGAAGAGGACTAGAGGATGCGGTGGCTGCGTGACTGTGCTGGAAGGAGGAGCCGGCGGCGACGCGGCTGTGCAGGGAGGAGCGGAGACCGCGGCTCGCGACTCGCGAGGATGGGGAGGGAACCGTGCGGTATGTGGCCGGCGTGAGAGGGGAACTGTACGGCTGCGAGAGAAAAAAAAGAGAGAGATAAGCCTTAGCGGCCCCTGACCCGCCCTGTTTCGGGTCCCCGAACCCGCTCCGTTTCGGGTCCCCAAACCCGCAAACCCGGGCAAGATCTGGACCCGCCCCTACCCCCGTCTGGTTTGAAACCCTCGGGTTTTCGGTCCAGACCCACCCTGTTGCCATCCTTGCTTTGGAGCGCAGGAAAGGGAAAACAAATTTACTTGACGGCTGCCACTCAAGGAATACTAGTATTTCCTTGAGTATTTGTAAATACACTCAAGCAAATACATATTTTCCTTGAGCGTACGAAATAACACTCAAGAAATATATATTTCTTTGGAGGTTTTGGGGAACCGCCAAGGTAATTTGTATTCCTTGAGTGTCCGATCTCACCCCTCAAGGAAATTGGCGACCCTCAAAGGTATTACATTTTGTGGTAGTGTATACAAGGTCAAGTCGTTGAGGAAACTAGTAGATTTTTATTTCTGGCGGAAGGATAGAAGAAGCGTCGAGCAAGTTTGGATGCCTGAAAGGATGGACTAACAACTAGTTAGCTAAAGTTTAGTCTTTGAGGATCTAAACATGTAAACTCGCGTATGAACTAACAACTAGTTCAGTCCTCAATTAGCTATTAGTTGACCGGTCCGTACAACCCAACTATTAGGGCTAACAACCAGTAGTAGTCCACGGTAGTACTTGTTAGTCGCAGTTCATCTGAACCACCCCCTATCAGTACTAGAGGGAAATTGTTTTAGTGTAGTGGCATACCATTGCTAGTTTGAGGAGAATTGCAGAGAGAGAGAGAGAGACCCCTTATCAGTACCAGAGGGAAATTGTTTTAGTGTAGTGGCATACCATTGCTAGTTTGAGGGGAATTGCCGGGAGAAAGAGAGAGTGGGGGAGGGGAGGAAACACTGCCACGCTCGGCAGAACGTCGCCAGTGGAACTAGGCACCGACGGGCGAGGGCGCCTAGAGCCGCGGTGGTGCCTCTGTGCGGTGGTGCGGCCCCTCCTCCAGCCAGCAGCCAAGCGCAGGCAGCCGCATCAGCCCTAAACAGATAGGTGTGACCGGCCGGCTATGGGACCAGGCGGCTGTGGGTGCTTGGCTTCCCCACATTGGCACCCCGATCGTGAATAACTCATGGCGGTGCCGCGGAAGAAATGCGACACTTAGCCTCGTCGAGAAGATGAGAGCAGAGTGCTTAGTATTTTTTATTTTACAAAGGAGTAAGTGTCTCTTGTTGGGTTGGCCCCAAGGTAATAAATAGCGGGGGTAGCGGCCGCAATTGCACCCGCAATAGCGGTAGCGGTCCATTGCCGCTACCGCTATGAGGTAGCGCTCTGAACTTTGCATCTTGAAACTTTGCAGCCGCAATTTTGAATAGCAGGCCGATATTGCGGCCGCAATTGCGCGTAGCAGACCGCAATAGCATGAAAGCAAATATCCCTAATTAGTCCACCCCGCTATGACTTACACCTCAAATTCAAATACTCACGCATCGGCTGTGAAACTTAAAATTATTCATGATATATGCACTTAAAATTATTTATACTCATTATTCATGATATATGTACTTAAAATTATATGAGACTATCGGGGTGCCGTTATTGGAACTTATCATCCTCAATATCGCCCACTATCGCAATCCGCTACCTCGATGCCAATCCGCTACCAACCCGCTATACGCTATTTAGTACCTTGGTTGGCCCTAGAGTATGCAAAGCATACCCAAACATCCCTTGGGATCCTCCCATGGACCCACAAGATTTTTTGCCATACATGTCACCGTTCATCTTTTTTTTGCACGTTTTCTAGCAATTCAAGGATCCTTTCTATGTATTCTTGTCACCCGTTGTCTTGGGTTTTGTAGTTAGGAACTTGCTTCTCTCGAATAGGAGTTAATTCTCCACCATTCGCATCTTCATTTCTCATATCTTCTCTCATTTGCTCGGCCATATTTTGAGGATCTTGATGTGTCTCTTGGTGATCAGCAGAGATACCCAACCACCGGCTGGCTCGTGGATTTCTCGTGTTGTCATGGTATTTCACTTTTTCGGGTAGTTTTTGGAATAGTGGTGAAAGTTTCGAAATAAATTAGACTCCCATTTAGACCTCTCTTGTTGACGTTTTCTGTTCTTGATTTTAGTACACACGGTTGAGCACTGTACGCTGGTGCCCAAATTTTGCAATACTTTTGCAGCAGTATTAAATAAATAAACTGGTAAATGTTTCTTTTTATTTTGTAAACTCAGTAACAACACGTCTGTGTCAGTTTCCAAGTGGGCTAGTACTATGTACAAAGGATTTGGAGAGAGCACTTGCATTAAACACTCACGGGCGAATACACACTGCTCAATACGTAATAAATTTTAAATAGCTCAGATGACAAGCCGAATCTTGTCACCAGCAAACTAAATGTAGCAGTAAATAATAAGCTAACTCCTCCACTCTAAATTATAAACTCTTTGAATTTTTTGGTACATCAACTTTACAATATATATCAACAAAGGCTAAAAACTTATTCAGGCTAAACAATGTCTTCACGAAGAGAAGACGATCCATCCTCTACTATTTTATAATCTGTCTTGTAATAAGCAAAGGAAACAGACTTCGGATCACAATTGGAAATGCAGAAATCCCAAAAGTGAAATAAAAATTAAGTATATTTGGCAACACAAAACAGGAACATGATTCAGCCTGGCCAACAACATGGAAGCCTGTAATGAAGATTGGTGTATTCCTCATTATTGATCTGAACTTCACATATCTCCAAGCGTCCAAGTATTCGCAGCACCCGCACCAGCAACCTACGTGCTCAGAACATGTAGTATGAATCAAAATTTGACTTTTCAGGGAAACTAATAATTAATATGCAACAAAATTTTCGAATCTATACAAACTATTTTATTTTTTCAGACATAAGAAATTAACAAACAGAGTCGCAGTACTATAATAGCGAACATGGCCCTCACCTTTGGTTCTTTGATAGGCACGTAAAGTGCACGGATATCAAGCTCCACAATCTGCTCATCTTGTTTCACTTCGAATGGTTTAATGTAGATAATGCCCTGTGCCATGGTAAACTCTCCTGTCCCACCAACAATCGCCCACTCGTTACCGTTTATACCCAATCCCATTCCTTGGAGAGTGGATCCCTTAAACCTAAAAGCACATAGTTAATGTAAATACCTCTCCATGGTTACATCATGCATAAATTTGAGTGCACATACTCACCTATCATCCTCAAACAGTACGGTGAAAGTGGCATGCCAGTCGGGCTTATCGATGCCGGCGTCGACATGGAGGCCAAGCGAGCGCGCGACGAGCTTTGCGCCGTCGGTGCCGGGCGGTGCATCGTAGATGGGCCAGTCGGTGAGGGGAGAGTTGCCGAACCCTGTTGTCTGGTTCGCGTCTGGTCCGGACCAGACATGGTGCAGGTACAGATGGAAGTAGAGCTCGTTTTGAACAATGGTGCGAAGTGGTGCTATCTGCAGAGCAGGATAGCTCGTGGCTTCATCGGAATCCATTGTTCAAATCACAGGCGAATGAGGGAGGCAGAGATGGATGAGGGATGGATGGATGGATGGATTGGTTTCTTCTCTATCCTATTGTACTGCAAAAACGATAAGGACCACCGAGGAATTTTATAGAGCGACAAGTGGTAGTGTAGCAAATTGGACCAGAAGCGACATCTTCCATTATCCTGTCATCCTCGTGCTCCATGTGCCCTTTCACATGGAATTAGGAGCCCGATGAGTTTTATATGAAGATCAAAGAGGTGAGGATCAATGTATCTACTCATTATATGATTCGGTCTACATTCACAGGACCGGCGATGAGTGATCGACGTCGACGTAGACTTAATTGTAAGAGGCCAAGAGTTGTCCAGACCACAATTTCCAAGCATACTACTCTCCCATCTTATACTATTACTAATTGAAGGCCTTAAAGGAGCCTCCACGTTAATGCTCACCAGACGTGTTAGAAAAAAGATAAATCATAGAAATTCTCACAATAATTAGAATAATCTAGCCATCAATTTCAACGTGGTTAATTTTAACAGCCATTAGATCTATTCAGTTTTTTCCAAAAAAATTACCCACCTGTGCCCTTAAGAAAATCATGCATATAATAAATTATAATTTAACAATATAGATCTAATTGGAAAAGAAAACATAAATTACATTCTCATACTATCCGATCTCACGTGGTGTTAGTCGTTAGGCAAAGCCCCACCGTCGCAGCCGCCGGCCATAGTCACGCTCACGCAGCTTCAATCATTGAGGGATCGACCTTCAAATCCTGCGCTATCCTACGACAGGCTTCCCTCAATCGCATCGATCTTGCCTGGGCTTCCCTCCCAATCAAGTTTTGCCGTTTCTTGGAAGCCTGTGTGATCATCGGCCTCGGAAGGGATCCTTTGGAAGTGCTTCGACGCGTGCACCGTGGGGCTGCTGGCGTTTCTGCTCTGTGTTCCCGGCAAAGCATTCTACAGATGTATTCAGGCAATCTAATGATCATCTATTATCTGTTAGTCTGTTAGGTAGATGACTATCTACCGGGCCTTTGATCACTGCCAATTTTCGAGTTGTTTATTTCATCTGTCAGGGACGCAAGAGGGTCATGAAGATGCCGAAGGAGAAACTCTGTGCGTGCAGGAACGGGCCAGAGCGCGAGGCAGTAGATTTCTTCGATCTTGTGATCCACGAGCTGGACATGCCAGGCTCTGATCTGAACAAGAACATCGCGCTGGATTTGTTGTTTCTGATGCACTTTGCTAGCCATGAGACCACGTCGATTGGACTGACCACGATTCTCAACTTTTGTGACAGAAAACTCCAAAGCATTGCAGGAAGTAACGGAAATCAAATTGTTAGGCCCAAGCTCATGACCACAAATTGAAACTGTTGCCCTCGCATTGATCTTTTCTTTTTATGTGGTGTTTTCAGGAAGAGCTTGAAAATGTCTAGACAAGAAGGGTACATCCAGACTCTAAAATCACGTGGGTAGAGTACATACCTATGAAATTCACATCTCATGTATGGCATTACTATCAGAGATTGATGTTATTACAATGTATGTGATCTGTTTAATAGTCATTGTGTCATCGTCATTTAAGTTATAGCTATCATCTAATGGCAAAACATTGATTCCTACTACTAGGTCCATTGCTGCTATGTTTGTAAGTTGTTGGTATATTAGAGTGTAACACAATGTTACCATTCTGTTTCATGTAAATTTATAAATTAATATTTACAGGCACCATACCTTCGTCCAGAAACTCCAGCTATAGACTTGCTGTGTGAATATACCATACCATCACATTCTAGCTGGATTGTGTAATCATTAGCGTAAGAAATTATCTATTTTCATTTTTTGAATTCCTAATCAATCTCTATTTGGGCTTCGACATTGGACGCAAAGATTTGGAAAGTCGGTTTATTATGTTCTGGACGAACTCATGCTGGACATCCCAGCAGGCAGCAGCTAAACCCGACGTCCTTTGTCCAAGCATGGGTGGAGCGCTACACTGCTACAGGCATGCTGCTCTTGCAGATCGCGCAACCTTGGCGAACCGCGAGAGCTCTGTCTACGTTGTTGGCATGTCACTACTGAGCTGCAGGTATGCTACTTTGCTCGCTCGGACTACCATGCATCCGCGCCAATCTCCACTCCGTAGTTTTGGTCACACACATAAGCAGATAAAAGTAATTAAAGAACAAATAGATCCCATGTTCACTGGTACAGAACCATACTATACAGGCGGTTCATAACCCATTTGTACAGACGTTTCCCAGCATCGACTGCGCGAGAGGCCTGTAGAAATGAGACCACAGTACACGCCTATAGTAATGTAGCTACACAGGCGGTTCTCTTAGTGAACTGCCTATTGAACCGCCTGTGTAAATGTCAGACCCTATTTATATATAATAATAAATTATTTTTATATTATAAAATATTACATATATATTGATATTGGGACTACTATTTGGAAGATGTTCAGACATCTACATGAACAATTTAAATATTTCATATATACATTTATATACGTCATTGTTTCGTGCTCACGAACATGAAGTTATTTACAAAGAGTATATACATCACACATTGTATTCATCAAAGTTTGCACTTGTGGTCTAATAACCTGTCCTAGTAGGTTTTAGCCTACTAATCTCTGTTAGCTCCCAGAACTCTAGCATGGATAATTGGCTGTCATGATCATGATATTTTCCTTCGCGTGGAATGACATATTTCAAGAGGAATCTGCACAAGTCCTCAACTATGTCGTGTATAGTCTTTTCGGTGACCTTCGCCGCCTTGGTTTTCTTAAATTGCTGCAAAGAAAATTTATTAACATCATATACTTAAAATTTGCACTTTCAATGTCAGAACTACATACATGACTATTACTTATATTAATTACCTCGGAAGGATTGCTGGTGAATCATCCGATCTCTCTCATGTGCTCGCACACATAGTATCCACAGAGGACAGACCCGGGTGGCTGCTTGTGGCACTATATAACGAGAAAGTGGTTATTTTTAGATACAACCATGTATCGTACATGTATGATTTGTATTCATAAAAGTAAATTTTCATACGTATCGGCCAGTTATGTAAAACTTGCAATGGCTGCCCTTCTATCTTAGACTCGCACTTTCCCCCAGTTATCTTATAAAACCTATATGCCCTATGATCCCGAATAGAACCACCACGTTAGTCTCAAACTCTCATAATGCAAAAGTATGAATGCATATATATCTCGACTTACAGCTCTAAGAGTTCAATGAATTTTGCATAGGATTCTTTAGGGTAATCTGCGGAGTTTTGTACCAGCACCTTTCCTTCCTTAGGATAAAGGTGGCAGCAGATCCAATGGTCCCTGCACAAAGCCAATTCTTGATGATTTGTGCATTGGAATTATTTAGTTTCATCTAGGCAAACTCACACTCACCCAAAGTGGTACAGAAGGACTACCGATTTCTTGTTTTGATACTTCTTCAATGATCTTCCAATGTAGAAGGCGTAGTCGGATTCAAACTTAATCCTCAACTATCTGATTTTCTCGGCCCGTTCATCACCTTCTAAGCCCAATAACTCCTCGTTCTCATTCCCGATCTTGAATGTGTGCCGTTCTTCGCATATATCTATTGGGCACAGATAGCCAATCCTTTCATTTGCACAAGAATCAAAATCCGGACCATAATACATCTCCTGCTGCTCAAATAGCATTCTGCAAGGGGCATGTATGTCAGATATTGAACATTGATGTAACTAAAATGCATGTGTACCTATGTAACACTTACAATGCAAACGTCATTACGATCTGTACGTCCAGTCTCTCAAGGTTCATCATCAACCACACGTCTTCGAAGTTAATCATGCACTTCTCAGTTTGACTGAGAAATGCCTTATGTGGTATAGAAATGCTGATGGTGTCGATGCTCGCAGAAGATGCTCTCATGTACCAGTCATGCAGCCTTTTTATATTGCTTGGGATCTTTAAGAGTTTCTCCCAATTGAGTAAAGGCCTTCCCGACACAAATTGTTTAGGGATGTTCTTGTAATCTTCTTTAGTTGGCACCTTGATTTTGCAGGTAATGATCTTAGGCACCGACTTCGATGACTTGGAGAGCTCAGACAACTCATGCACTTCTACAGTGCGTTTCCGTCCAATGCCTGACAAAAATTTGGCCGTGCCAGCTGTTTTTTTCTATGGCTCAAAGGGGGAACCAACTTGGGCACCGAAATTTTTTTCTTTGGCGGCGGTGGTGGCTCCTTTGGTTGTTTAGGATCTTTAGGTTGTAGGGAAGGTGCTGGCTGTGGGTTAGCAAGATCATGGGGAGGTGATGATTGATAGTCAGGAACAAAATGGGTAGGTGATGCTGGTGGGTCAGGAAGAGGCTAGGGAGATGGTGGTGGGTTTGGAAAAGGATCGACACATGCTGACGACTCCTGAGCGGGTGGAATCTCTTGAGAGGATGGTGGTGGCTCCCGCAGCTGGACATCCCGCCGAGGCCAAAGGATGAAATTGTTTATCGCCTATCCGAGTTTATCAATGTCCTCGGGACTAGGGATGTCTAGAATCCCGTCCTCGTATCCTTGGACCACGGTTGACACTTCTACTCTGCAATAGTCTTTAGGAATGTCGGCACCATGGTATTTAGATCCTCCTGGGATCGCTTTGCCTGTGGCCACTTCCCTTGAACGATGATTGTTAATGCCATACCTTATGACTAGGGAGCAAGGCACGGGAGCAACAATGTCGTCAACCGGATAGTGAGCCTTGTTCGCTGTAGACCCGACACTGCTAGGAATCTCTATTGGACCCTGTGACACCAACGGTTGCGCAACCACTGGGACTAGCTGCATCTGCGGGGGCTGAGCACTCATCTATTGATTTGACACCGCACTCGCCAGTTTCTGCATCAACTGAGGAGGAGGATCTTCTAGCAATTTCCCCATCATCTCTGTGAACTCCTTCTGAGCCTCCTGCTTAAAAAAACTTGCCATTTCTTCCTTGTACCGATCACGTTTCTTGTACTCACCTGACCACTGAGGACCAAATCCATCCTTCCATCCTTCTTTGGATGAGATGCCTCGAACACGGCCAGGATGCTCAGGGTTACCCAGGCCCACACTAAGGGTGTCCCTCTCCCTTCGTGGCTTGAATTTCCCTTCCTGTTGCTTGGCTGCCACCGCGAAGATGCTCTTTGCTGCTTCATCGACAATAGGGTCCTCAAAGGACACACCACTCTCGGTTTCCTTTGGCTTCCGAGCAAGAATCCAATTCGTAGACCTTTCACCAACTTGCTCGGACAGCACCTACAACCCTGCCGCCTTCTTCACAGACTCTTATTGCCTCCATTTGGGGATCTGGCGCTGGTAACCACCTGAGCCTAGATGGTGGTGGTACTTGTTCTTCTTTGCGAGCTCGGAGTTGGCTTCACTCCTAGCTATGAAGTTTGGATCTCTCCGCTACTCTAGAAAAACCGTCCACTGCCCATTGGTAATCTTATATTTTTTGTAGGGTCCTTTCCTGTCCTCGCATACTTGGAATTCAACTCGTACCTCCAGTTTCGGAAACTGATCGCACACTGCTTCATTGTATATTCCTTTACTAGTGCCTCTAGCATGTTCCGAGGAAACTGGAAGCTCATCTTAATTTTATCTCATATTCTGTTCTTGTCACCTTCTGGCACACCGGATCAATCCCGAATGGTGATGTCAAGAATGTCCTTAACACAGAAGCCAATTGCATTCCGGTACTTGGGTAGGGCCTCCATCGAAAGTAGAGGTTGTCCAATCGAGCTCACTTCATCAATGCTATATGTTTCGTCTGAAACTTGTCTGTACCCCTCTCGCCTCGTTTCACACCGGTCCGCTTCCTTTTCCTTGATCTCTCAGTGGTCACGGTCGGTTCTGGTGCGTCTGCTGCATCACGTGCCATTTCGTGTTCCATGATGAGCTCTTGCATCTGAGATAATGCCTCCTGAGTATATAGACATTTTCAATCATATGGACATTATGGATCGAAATCACGTAATTACATACAAACATGGATTCATGGATGTGATATTTACCTCATCCTCTCGTGGATTGTAATTAGGGTCACGTTCGAATTCACGACGCGCCTTCCTCGCTTCAGGAGGCTCCATGTCGTCGCTAGCTCCTGTTTCGTATGAGGGAGCGGAGGCCCCTGATGCTTCGCCCGTTTCGTGGGTCCCTTGAACTTGCTCTTCTTGCTTCGTGGGGTGGGTCCTTGGGGCTTGTTCCGTGTGTTCGGATCCTTGTGCTTGGTCTTTACGCGGAGAGATCATCGTGAAAATCTTCACTTGATGTATATCTTAAAGACCTAGATTAGGAGAGCCGTGCATGACAAACATCAATACTCGATGTGTCACTTACGTGCATCAAATAATATTCTCTGAATTTATTTCATATTTTTTTCTGATTTTTTCCTTATTTTTTCTGATATTATTGAATTTTTTTGTTTCAAAATGCAACTATATATATAAAAAAGAAATTATACAACAATATATATGTACTCAATTACATATACAAATACATATATTATCTAATGACATATAAAAAGAAATAATAATATTCTCTGAATTTATTTCATATTTTTCCTCATTTTTTCCTTATTTTTTTCTGATTTCATTCAATTTGTTTTGCTTCAACATGCAAGTTCATACATAAAAAACAAATTATGAGTATATATGTAGACCTGGTCATGCATTGTTGAGCCGGCCCAGCCTAGCCATCTCCCAATCGGGCTGACCGGTGGGCCCACCAGTCAGACCCTTTGTAAGGTCCGAATGGCTAGAGGGGGGGTGAATAGCCTAATTAAAACTTCTACAAGAATTACTTAACCACAAGTTAGTATAAAAGATGGCGGAGCAAAATGCACTAGCTCTAACTAATTAAGCAAGCCACCTACACAAGTCTAGTACAAGGCTATCCACTAAACACTACAACAACAACAAGCTAGATACAAGATGTAAAACGAGAGAAGAGCTTCGAGTGATTATACCGCCGTGTAGAGATGAGAAGTACCAATCAATCAATCACACAAGAGAAATCCTCGGGAAGAGAATGACACAAGAATTTATCCCGAGGTTCACTTGCTTCCCGGCAAGCTACTCCTCGTTGTGGCGATGCACTCACTTGTCGGTTCGCGAGCTAATCAACTATCAAGAGTTGAGCCCTCGGCGGGCGCCGCACAACCGCACACAAGATGGGGATCCTCCAAGCCACGAGCTCCACTAGAGTATCCAATTTGTGAACTCCCGCGAGGAAGGATCAAGAACCCCTTACAACACTTGGTGAAGGCTCCAACAATCTCCAATTGCGAGCTCAATCACCTCCGCTGCTCCAAGCCGTCTACCGTGTCGGGAAACACGGAAGAGTAACGAGAAATCCGCAGCAACTCGAAGATCAAGTGCCTCTAGAATGCAACTCTCAAGCAATGCACTTGAATCTCACTCAATCTCACTCAAGATGTGCAATCAATCAAGAGATGAGTGGAGGGGTTGTTCTCTAGCTCAAAGGATGTCTCTATATCTCAAAATGTGCAAGAGTTACCCTCAAACCCTGGACATCCTCTATTTATAACGAAGGGGTACGCAGCTAGCCGTTACGGACGACGCAGCGAAAATCGTGCTGACCGGACGCTCCGGTCAGGGTGACCGGACGCGTCCGGTCACTACACGACAACCGTGAACTGTGCGCGTCAGAACTAGCCGTTGCCCTGACCGGACGCGCTGAACCGAGTGACCGGACGCGACAGTCCCAGCGTCCGGTCGCGTTCCAGTAAGCTCCCGTTGAGACCGGACGCGTCAGATCACACGTGACCGGACGCGCTCAACGAGTGACCGGACGCGACAGTGCCAGCGTCCGGTCGCGTTCCAGTAAGCTCCAGCTACGACCGGACGCGTCCGATCGTACGTGACCGGACGCGCCGCGCGTCCGATCGTCACTCCGCTTCGCTCTGTGTTCCTGGACGCCTGACCGGACGCTCCGGTCCCGTGAAGGACCGGACGCGTCGGTCGCGCGCTTCTCTCTTACGCTCAGTTGTACTGACCGGACGCGTCCGGTCAAACCGAGACCGCGTCCGGTGCAGCGTCCGATCGCCGTTTTTCAGTGAAAAATATTTCGGACTTTCGCCACCTTTTCTCGCCTTCGGCGCAATAGAAAATAGACATTTCATTTTCTCGAAAACGCCTGAATCCCGCGCTCGCACGCTCGGCGGGAGGGAGAGTGAACCCCAAACCCCTTATTACCGCTCAAACACCACCGCCTTCGCAAATGTGCTAACACCACCAAGTGTACACCACAAAGTGCATGTGTGTTAGCATTTCACAAACATTTTCCAAGGCGTTATGTTAGCTCTCTACTAGATCCTAATGCATATGCTCAAGACATTGATCTAGTGGCACTTGATTTCTGAGCTAACCGTGATTGCCCCTCTTGATAGTCGGCTATGTATCCTAAATCCGGTCAATCACTTCTCTACTCAACTTAGACCGGCAAAAGAAAAACCCTATGGTTATACCTTTGCCTTGCGCTCTTAGATCTTTCTCCTCCACTTGATCATCAAGTTCATCATATTATGTGCATCTCCACCATGATCGTCATTTCATGTCCATGCACCATTTCTTTGTGATCTTGTGGCCACCACTCCTTGCCACGTACACTTTCATCACATGCGTTGCTTATGCCTAACTCAAAACACTTAACACATGGCATTAGCAACTTGGTGTCATTAATTACCAAAACCAAACTTGGGCTTTCACCCTTCCCCTATCTCCAGCCGCCGCTGCACGCTGAGAGGCGGGGGTGGGCCGCCGTGACCCATGCCACCGCAAGTCGCTGGCCCACCGTGACCCGTGCCGCCGTGCAATCGCAAGCCGTTGTGCACGCCGCCGCACCCGCAAGCCACCGTGCCGCCGTATCCGCATGCCGCCGGTGGATAAAGAGGACGAGAGGAGAGAGGACAAGAGAGGAGGAGGAAGGAGGCACAAAGAGGACCTCACCGGTGGACGTGACGACGGCCGTTGCGGCGGCGGAGACCGAGGAAACCGGAGACCCCGGCGGCGAGCGCGGCGGCGGAGCTCCTAGGGTGCGGCGGCGGCGGGTGGGGACGCCACGCCGAGGTGGGCGGTGCGGCTCGTTGACTCAGATGGCGAGTGCAGGGCGAAGGACACCGAAGCCGAGGCGGCGGTGGCGGCGGCGGCGGCGTGGAAAATTTGGGCAGCCTACCGGCGTCGGTTCGAACAGACTGGGCGCCAACACTTAGAAAAATTTGGGGGCGGAGGCAGTGAAATTATATAGGGGCGGATTTCTCCAGGCAGTTTGTATTGACCGCTGCCTGGAGAAACGATTTCTCTAGGCAGTTCTTATTGACCACCGCCTGGAGAAACTATTTCTCCAGGCGGTTCGTATTGACAACCGTCTGGAGAAACGATTTCTACAGGCGGTTCGAAGTGACCGCCGCCTGTAGAAAAGACTGGTACAGGAGGTTTCTAGTTACAACCGCCTGGAGAAATGTTTTTCCAAATTTGTATATTGTTTAATTTAAAAGCTTCAAAAATTCATATCTCAAGAAATACTAGACTAAAATTAGTGAAAAAACTTTTGTACTGTTTCTCTTGAGTAGATCTACATGTTAAAAATCTGAAATACCATGTTTGAGATACTTTTATATGTAGCTTCATTTAAAATTATTTAAATTGAATAGTTGCCTCCTATCTTGTTTAATACATAAATAATTCTAGGAATACCAGAAAAATGTGGATCCAATTTTTTTAGCTTTGTTGTACTATTTATATGCTGTGAAAAATATATTACTTGGTGCAATTCATAGTACTCCACAGAATGGCACCTACACCAAAATGATGCCCCCACATAAGATCTCAGGATTTTCTGGTCATACAACCTAAGTGAGGGGAAGAATGGTGGATTACACCTGGACCTCCCTTCATACAAAGCATAATAAGTTAAAAGCATTTATATTACATTGTAGAAACAGAGAAGGGTACGTAGCATAATGTGCACATTGTAACATAGAAGGATTACATGGCAAATGTCAAATATAATCTAGGTGGCTACTGTTCTTCCTTGTCCATCTTGGCGCACCCAGGGCAACGAACTCTGTGGGATGCTTCGCTCAATATTCCTTATCTTTATTGGATGGTCGTGTACATAGAGAGACATGTCGCTGAACTCGTTAAATTCATCCAGGTCAGATACACCATCAACTCCTATAGCTTGTTGCTTTCCAGGGAAAACTACATGCTTTGACTTATCGGTACTTTTCTTCTAATCGTTAGGAAATAGGATCTGTTCAGCATAGAAGACCTGTGCAGCACGGTTAGCCATTATCCATGGATCATCTTTGTAGCCTACCTTACTTAGATCAAGAACTCTGACCCCACAGTTGTCCACTGTGACATGTTTGTCTTCAACCCATTAACATCGAAACACAGGGATCTGAAATGTACCATAGTCTAATTCCCATATGTAGTTTCCTCACCAGTTTTAGAGTCTAAGGCCTCGCATCGAACACCACTGTTTTGTGCCATACTCTTTTGGTCCTTGGACTTGGTACAGAACGTGAAGCCACTAAGGTCATAGGTTTGCCATGTCGTGACTTGGCGTGATGGTCCAGATACCAACACCTTGATGGTGCGTTCTTCAAGTGTTTGCCCATCTGGAATGTCATGCTCCCTTAGCCATGAGGTGAACCGAATCTTGTGTTCCTTCATTAACCATTCGTCTGTGCGTCCATGATTATGTTCGCGAAGCTCATCAATGTGTTGCTCGATCAAAGGCTCCATTATCGAAAGTTGATGTAGGACGTTGTGATGTGCCTCGAGGACTGTATTGTAATCTTGCGGGACGCATGATTTCTTTTCCATCCTCCCTCTTCCATTTAGCCTACCCTCATGTCGTGACGGAGGCAAACCTATTGCAACCTAGTCTTTTAGGACCCTGTTGCAGAATGGACCATTGGATTCAATGGCCTCTTTGGTTAAGTACCCCTCTACCATGGACGCCTCAGGAGAGCACGAGTTGATACATAGCCATTCTGTATTGACATGAAATGCTCATACGTCCATATCTCATGCAAGTACATGGGACCCAGTGCCTCTATTTGTGGAACCAAGTGCACCACAAGGTGAACCATTATATCAAAGAATGCTGGGGGGAAACACATCTCAAACTGTGACAATGTCTCCGCTGCGAATTCCTGGAGAGATGCCAACTCATCACGGTCAATCACCTTCTGTGAGATCCTATTGAAGAAATAGCACAACCGTGTGACTGCAACCTTTATCCACACCGGGTCTATAGCCCTGATGGCAATAGGGAGGAAAGTAGTCAACATGACATGACAATCATGTGAGTTGTAGTTGGTGAGTGTAAGGTCTTTCATTGACACAATACTCCGTATGCTAGAGCAGAATCCATATGGGACTTTCAAATTCTTCAACCACACACATATCGCATGTTTCTCATCATCGGTGAGGTTGTAGCTTGCTGCCGGGAGGTGGTACTTCCTATTTTCTAGCCTAACAGGATGAAGTTCTTTTTTTATGCCTAACAGTACCATGTCCATGCATGAATTTAGTCCTTCCTTTGTCTTGCCCTTCATGTCTAGCAAGGTGCCAATTAGGCTTTCGAACACGTTCTTCTGAACATGCATATCATCGATCGCATGGCGTATGTCTAACTCTGGCCAGTATGACAAATACTCAAAGAAAATAGACTTCTTCTTGAATGTAGCCCCTAGAGTTGGTTTGACAGTCTTTCTTGGTTTTCCGTCTTTTTTCTTCTTTTCAAAAACAAATTTGAGTTTGTTGACTATGTCGAAAACTCTTTTGCCTTTACTGTTACCTGATGGAGCAGTAGACTGTAGTTCAACATTATTGTCAAAGTACTTGTCCATCTTTTTCTGGCGGTAACTGTGTCCTTTCGATAAGTAGCGTCTGTGCCTCATGTACACTATCTTCTTAGATGCAGTAAGAGACACATGAGCGGTTCCATCTATGCATACCACACAACCAAGCTTTCCCTGGAACTGCCCTGATAATGTGAAGAGAGCAGGGTAGTCATTGATCGTAACAAAGATAATTGCCCTCAGCGTGAATGATTCTTTACGGTACTCATCCCATATTTTTACACCTGTTTCCCACAATATCTTCATGTCCTCCATTAAGGGCTCCAAGAAAACATCCATGTCAACTCTAGGCTGTGTAGGACCAGAGATAAGGATGGTTAGCATAAGGTACTTTCGATTCTGCATCAACCATGGTGGAAGGTTGTAGATGGTGAGGATCACCGGCCATGTGCTATGCTTGCTGCTCCTCTCAGCAAATGGATAGTGCGAACCTTACATTTCTTGGTTCCTTTGCAAAGTCCTTGTGGTTTTCATTGAAATCTTTCCACTGCTGCCCATCGGCTGGGTGCCGAAGCTTCCCATTGTCTTTGTGCTCATCAGAAGTATGCCATCTCATAAGCTGGGAATCCTCTGGGTTAGCGAACAAACACCTCAATCGATCGACCATAGGAAGGTACCACATCACCAAAGAAGAAATCTTTTTCTGCGCATAATAGTCTACTTTTTTTTGCCGGTGGGTTTTGAACCACTCTTCTAGGTCTTCTGTTGGGTCCTCTTTCGTGTCTTTCCTTTACACACGGAGGCGGCACACTCTTCCTCTCTATAGCCTTTATTTGTCTTGTACCTACTTGCACCACACTTTTGACAGCTATCCAACTCCTTATAATCATCACCTCGATATAGGATACAGTGATTTCTACACGCGTGGATCTTCTCAACACCCATCGTCAGTGGACTGATTAGCTTCTTTGCATATTACGTGTTAGCAGGCACTTTGTTCTCCTTTGGAAGCATGTCTGCGATAATTCTCAAGAACTCATCAAAGCCAGCATCACAAAGACCATATCTAGCTTTGCACACCAACAATTTTAGCATAGACCGCAACGTCGTGAACTCTTTGGTGCAACCATTAGACTCATTGTACAAAGGCTCTTCTGCTGCCTTCATCAGGGCCTCCATACCTTTCATGAAGAACATTGATGGATCTTCCGCATGACGACGCAACATTGCCTCTAGGAAATCTGCATCTTCCACCGCCATATTAGTTCTGAAGCCTTCATTTCCTCCAGCGGAACCTTGATCAGGAACATTTGGCACAACATGTTCAGCGTCTGGTTGTTGTGTCTCCTTTACGAACTCAAACCCGTCAACAAGTATATCTAGACCATCAGCGTCGATGCTCGCAGGGTTCCCAGTTGCATAAGGCGCAGAGCTACCCTCTCCATGCTTTGTCCAAATCAAGTAATCCTTCATAAATCCTCGGCGGACCAGATGAGAAAGGATTTGTTGAGTGTCATCAAATACAGCAACATTTCTGTAGTCCATGCATGGACAATGTATGTGCGTCTTATTTGTTCTCCAAGCATGGGTCTTAGCGACATCAATAAACCTCTGGACTTCGGATATGTATGATGGATCTAATCTTGATAAATTATACATCCAGAATGAGCTCTCCACCACTACCTAAAAAACAATGAATAACAAAAAAACATTATTAACTATGGGTTATAGGTAGGGAGTATGTTGGCTAGGATTTAGGGTTTAGTTAGGGATTATTACCAAGGGATTATTAGCTAATATGAGCTAGGGTTTAGGGTGTAAGTGGGGTTTTAGCTAGGGTTCATGAAACATAGATACATGTGGATAAATTAAATTGAGAAATAAAGAGAGAGATTAAAGTAAAAAAAACCTTAGTAGCATAAATAAAAAAAACCTAAGTACCATAAATAAAAAATCTAAATAGCATAATTAAAAGACTTAAGTTGCATAATTAATAAACCTAAGTAGCATATAACTAAAAAACACACAATTCATGAAACATATATAGATGCATGTGGATAAAATAAATTGAGAAAATTAAGTAGCATAAATAAAAAATAACAAAAAACCTATATTTCTCTCTCTACATAAATACACAAGAACACGTCATTGATGGAATGTTGCATAAACTAGCTAAATTGAGAAGCAAGCATGAAAAGGGAGAGAGGGGAGACATTATCTAACCATCTTAAGCAACCTCATTAGAAGAAATAAAGACAAAGCTTGGTATTCTTCTCTCTCTCACTTATGGTGAAACTCTTGATCCAAAAAGTAGCTCAAATTGAGCAAGAATGAGCAAATTGAGGCAATAGCGATATGAGCTAACCTTTTTTAGCAACCTCCTTCCAAGAAATGAAGATCAAAACCTCCCCCTTGTATTCTGCCAAATCTAGACCTCCAAAATTGCCTCCAATGGAAAGTGGCTGCGAGCTACAGTCGGCTCGGGGAGGAAGAAGCAGTATTTATACTAGATAAATCACAAGCGGTTAATAATTCAAACCGCCAGTGAAAAACAGTTACTACAGGCGGTTGCCTTAACACAACCGCCTGTGAAAATATGACATTTACACAGGCGGTTGGGTTAAGACAATCGCCTGTGATAATTCTTTTCTACAGGTGGTTGTCTTAATACAACTGCCTGTGTAGATGTCACATTTAGTAACCTTTTTCACTGGCGGTTGGTGGGTCTGACACCGCCCTTTTTGTACCACAGGCGCGTGATAACTAAAACCGCCTGTGGTATAAAAAGGGGCCTCTTTTCTACTAGTGGTTTATACATAAATCATCACATGTTTATTATTAATAAGATTGAAGGAGGGAAATATATGATAATACGATATAATAAGATTGAAGGGTGGAGGGAGGCCCAAATAGACCCAAAAGGCGGCGGCGGCCTGTGTTGGACAGGATATACCCCCCCACTACCGCCGCCCCCCCAAACCCTACCCCTCATTCGCTCTGCACCCGGCCGCCGTCGGCTGTGCCTCGCAGTCAGCCATCCGTCGCTACGCCGCCGTGCCGCGTAGGTCCACTGCTTAGACCGCCAGATCCACCTCACCCGCAGTTAGATCTACGGTTTTCGTGGACGTTTGGAGCCATGGCCGGAAGGAACTTAGGAGGCTTCTTCGACGAGGCCAACGACGACGGCGCGTATGGCAACCTAGGCCCATTCGCCAACAATGTCGGCTACGACGACGCGGCAGCAGGCAGTGCTGCCGGGGCCACGAGGGAGTTCCTCGGGCAGCCGTCCTCCTTCGAGGCGACTGGCCAGTTCGCCTCCTATGGTGGTGCCGGCGGCTCCGGCTTGACCTCAAGCGCTGGCAACCTCAACAGCCTAAGCCACCTAGGGATGGAATCCCTGGATCTGAACGGCGGGTCAGGTTGGGCCGGCATGCAGCCCTACGGACCCATGCTGGGGGCCGGTGGTGCCGAGGTGGGAAGCGGGAGCGCGCGAGTCCCCCCTCCCGTTCGCGTTCGTCGTCGCACCAACACTGCGGTGCCGGGCAGGCGTCTGGCGAGGAGCTCTGGTGGAAGCCATCGTGCAGCCGCAGGACGCGTGTTGCCGGCCAACTTTGGTCCCAGTGCTCGCGGACCGGCCGTTCAGCCGCAGGGGAGGCACGGAGCACGCCGTCGCCTGGCGGCCATTGACATCGACGACGATAGCGACACCAACCAAGCTGATCTCCTAGTATGAACATGCATCATCAGTTATCATTGTGTAGATTTATGCATATTGTGAGTTCATGTGAAGGAACGTGGGTCTGATTTGATTTAGGTTTTACATTTCCGCATGTTGTGCTTCTGTGCTGATTGCTGAATGTTGGTAGGTTTAGGGTTTAGATTTCTGTGTCGTTTTCTGTGAACATTTTGTGTGGCCCCATCACTGCTATTGCTCCTATAGGCTCAGATTAGCAGAGCAAATTGGACCGAGGAGAACACGGCAATATTTTGCCAAATCTACTGCGCCCAAATCGACAATGGTAAGTGGATCAGGGGTGCCATGACTAGGGCCGGCTGGAAGGAATTCAAGGAGCGCTACTATGTAGCTACCGGGCTGGTCCATGACAACGACCAATTCGGCAACTTTGTGCGTCAGTTGAAGGCTCGCTGGGGTTTCATCCAGAAGCTCCGAAGGGCGACTGGTCTCGGCCATCGTGCAGATGGATCTGTTGATGCCCCTGATGCGTGGTGGGAGGATCATACCATGGTATGTTCCTCTATGGTACTTCGTGGACATAGTCCATTGAGGAGCACACGAAGCTCAGCTGTTAATCATGTCTTGCAGGGACATCCCGACTGGAAGAAACCGAAGCACGGGTGGCCGACCTATATCCATGAGTTGGACTGTATGTTCCAGGGAATCGCTGTCAACAACTCCACGGCATATGTTGCCGGTCAGGATCTCCATGACGACAGCACAGATGATGAAGATGGTGGTCAGGCAACCCCTGGTAGCACTGGCAGCAAGAGGAGCAGCAGCAGCTGTAGCACCCGCAGCACAGCGCAGACTCCTAAGAAGTCGAAGAGCCCAGCTGTGAGGGCCATGATCCAGAGCATGGAGAGGTTCAACATGATTCAGGAGGAAAGGACTACCATGTACCAGACCATGTGGGAGGCTAAGCAGGCAGAGAAGGCGAACCGAGACCAGGTCATTGAAGCAAAGGCTGGTATGGTCCTTCAGCTTTCCATTGAGGCTGGGGTAGATGAGTCGGTTAGGTGGTTGTTAATTTCATACAGTCAAATGCCCGCTCAATGACATTTCGCAGAGATGAGTGGGCATAGTTGAACAACTCCTTTTTACCTCTAGGTTCGGCGGCGTTTTGATACTCGGTGAGATGGTATTTGGTCCCCTTGTACGACGCCAGATAACTAGGTCGGTTTGGGTATCCCGAATCCACCATATAGTATTTCCCTACACCACCAAGTCCTTGTAAGTGTCAATACATGAATTCAGTAATATGAAATTAACAACCACCTAACTGTGTACCTCTAGGTGGATGAGGGAACATATGGCTGTATGTTGTCATTTCGGAATCGAACACCCGCATGTCATGGACGGAGCCAGGCCAGCCAGCAAGGGCAAAGGTGAAGGCCATGTCGAAATCACAGCACGCCATCACATTCTGTGTTGTGATCGACTTGCGACACAAGTGCTGCACAAATATCTCTTTCGGCACGATGACAGGAATGTGCGTCCCATCTATTGCCCCAATACAATCCTTGAAGAAGGAATAGAACCTAGGGCTCCTAAGTCTAGGATGAATGTGCCTGAACTCGGGATCACGAGGTCTTAGGAGGTCATCAGCCAGCATTATTAAAGAGGGCAGCACTCTGTATAATACATTGTGGACTGTGGCTAGAGACCTCTCAAATCCATCCCGAGTTTACCTAACAGACATTCCTCCACCACCAACCCATAGAAACAATCCTAAAGCCTCAATGGATGTACACTTGGGATTTGACACCAGCCCATAGTGTTGAACCAACACATCATGTAGACGCATGAAGACAGCAGGGGTCATCCTAAACATGTCGTAGCAGTGCTCTCTACTGGACAGCTTCAGTTGTACCCATTCTAACCCAGTCATTGCCGGCTGCCTATGCTCTAGCCTATTGTAGTGCTTGTCAAGATGTATTGCATAGTCACACATACCGAACATGAAAGCACCTTCATCGTCCTCCATCATCATCTTGAAAAACCAGTCGTCCCACTAATCATCCTCTTCTTGCTGTTTCTGCCAACCACTCCTTTGCTGGTCCATGTACATAAGACAATAAGAAACAGGAAATCAGTTATAAGTCAAAACAAATACACCAGAAATCAACACCCTGCAAGTAAACAGTGCAAAACAAGTAAACAACTCCCCATAATTAAACATCACACCACAATTAAACATCACACCACAATTAAACATCGCACGATAATTAAACGTTGCACGATAATAAAAGAATCACACATCACAGTCATCAAAGTCATGACAAATGACATACATTACATAGTCTAGAACATGTGAAAAGCATTCATCTGTACCCCATCTTCCCTAGTAGAGGATGAAACAGTCCTCGGTTGATAGAATGAAGCTGCCGTCGGAACATAATTCTCATCACGATCACAGTGTTCAAAGTCGTCATCAACTAACCCACTCAAACGCACAAAGTTATGAAGACCGAAGCAAGCGACTATAATCTGCTTTTGTGTTTCTGTTGGATAACCTGGCATGCCCTGAAGTATCTGCCACTTCATCTTGAGCACGCCAAATGCCCGCTCAATGACATTTCGCAGAGATGAGTGGGCATAGTTGAACAACTCCTTTTTACCTCTAGGTTCGGCGGCGTTTTGATACTCGGTGAGATGGTACTTGGTCCCCTTGTACGACGCCAGATAACTAGGTCGGTTTGGGTATCCCGAATCCACCATATAGTATTTCCCTACACCACCAAGTCCCTATAAGTGTCAATACATGAATTCAGTAATATGAAATTAACAACCACCTAACTGTGTACCTCTAGGTGGATCATGGCCCTCACAGCTGAAGGACCATACCAGCCTTTGCTTCAATGGAAAGCTGAAGGACCATACCAGCCTTTGCTTCAATGACCTGGTCTCGGTTCGCCTTCTCTGCCTGCTTAGCCTCCCACATGGTCTGGTACATGGTAGTCCTTTCCTCCTGAATCATGTTGAACCTCTCCATGCTCTGGATCATGGCCCTCACAGCTGGGCTCTTCGACTTCTTGGGAGTCTGCGCTGTGCTGCGGGTGCTACAGCTGCTGCTGCTCCTCTTGCTGCCAGTGCTACCAGGGGTTGCCTGACCACCATCTTCATCATCTGTGCTGTCGTCATGGAGATCCTGACCGGCAACATATGCCGTGGAGTTGTTGACAGCGATTCCCTGGAACATACAGTCCAACTCATGGATATAGGTCGGCCACCCGTGCTTCGGTTTCTTCCAGTCGGGATGTCCCTGCAAGACATGATTAACAGCTGAGCTTCGTGTGCTCCTCAATGGACTATGTCCACGAAGTACCATAGAGGAACATACCATGGTATGATCCTCCCACCACGCATCAGGGGCATCAACAGATCCATCTGCACGATGGCCGAGACCAGTCGCCCTTCGGAGCTTCTGGATGAAACCCCAGCGAGCCTTCAACTGACGCACAAAGTTGCCGAATTGGTCGTTGTCATGGACCAGCCCGGTAGCTACATAGTAGCGCTCCTTGAATTCCTTCCAGCCGGCCCTAGTCATGGCACCCCTGATCCACTTACCATTGTCGATTTGGGCGCAGTAGATTTGGCAAAATATTGCCGTGTTCTCCTCGGTCCAATTTGCTCTGCTAATCTGAGCCTATAGGAGCAATAGCAGTGATGGGGCCACACAAAATGTTCACAGAAAACGACACAGAAATCTAAACCCTAAACCTACCAACATTCAGCAATCAGCACAGAAGCACAACATGCGGAAATGTAAAACCTAAATCAAATCAGACCCACGTTCCTTCACATGAACTCACAATATGCATAAATCTACACAATGATAACTGATGATGCATGTTCATACTAGGAGATCAGCTTGGTTGGTGTCGCTATCGTCGTCGATGTCAATGGCCGCCAGGCGACGGCGTGCTCCGTGCCTCCCCTGCGGCTGAACGGCCGGTCCGCGAGCACTGGGACCAAAGTTGGCCGGCAACACGCGTCCTGCGGCTGCACGATGGCTTCCACCAGAGCTCCTCGCCAGACGCCCGCCCGGCACCGCAGTGTTGGTGCGACGACGAACGCGAACGGGAGGGGGGACTCGTGCGCTCCCGCTTCCCACCTCGGCACCACCGGCCCCCGGCATGGGTCCGTAGGGCTGCATGCCGGCCCAACCTGACCCGCCGTTCAGATCCAGGGATTCCATCCCTAGGTGGCTCAGGCTGTTGAGGTTGCCAGCGCTTGAGGTCAAGCCGGAGCCGCCGGCACCACCGTAGGAGGCGAACTGGCCAGTCGCCTCGAAGGAGGACGGCTGCCCGAGGAACTCCCTCGTGGCCCCGGCAGCACTGCCTGCTGCCGCGTCGTCGTAGCCGGCATTGTTGGCGAATGGGCCTAGGTTGCCATACACGCCGTCGTCATTGGCCTCGTCGAAGAAGCCTCCTAAGTTCCTTCCGGCCATGGCTCCAAACGTCCACGAAAACCGTAGATCTAACTGCGGGTGAGGTGGATCTGGCGGTCTAAGCAGTGGACCTACGCGGCACGGCGGCGTAGCGACGGATGGCTGACTGCGAGGCACAGCCGACGGCGGCCGGGTGCAGAGCGAATGAGGGGTAGGGTTTGGGGGGGCGGCGGTAGTGGGGGGTATATCCTGTCCAACACAGGCCGCCGCCGCCTTTTGGGTCTATTTGGGCCTCCCTCCACCCAAATCCCAAACACACTGTTCACATGGTTTTTGGCCGGCCCGTTCAGCAGCCAAAACCCAAAAAGCAGGCCGAATCCCAAGTTTTTTTTGGTTTTGGCCTGCTTCTAAACGGGTCCTAAATGTTCTCTTATTTTCCTGTTTGTTGTTCTGAACATGTACAAGGTTAATGCTATTACTCCTACCAAAACCACAGTTGACCCTCGCATAACAGCTTTGTACACTAAAGCTGCTAGCCTTGTCGGCGTTGATAAACTAAGAGAGGAGCTAATCTCGAAGCTGACAAATGAAGATGCTGGCATGCCGTCTGCTGAACAAAGTATAGTCTCTATTGTTGGCTTTGGAGGACTAGGTAAGACAACGCTTGCTAAAGCTGTTTATGACAAGCTTAAACCGCAGTTCGATTGCACGGCTTTTGTTCCGGTCTGTCGCGATTCTGACATTAGAAAAGTTCTGAAGGACATTCTTTATAAGCTTGACAAGAATGAGCGCAAGGACATTCACAACGCTGCATTGGGTGTACAGCAACTAATCGATCTTGTCCATGAATCTCTCAAGCATAAGCGGTAATGCCTCCAAACCTTTATTTTAATTGCCATTCTCAGTAGCCCAGAAGTCAAACACACATATAGAACTTTCAGCAAATATATAAAAAATATTAGTATTTATGTTCCATGCAAGCCATTCAACTTGGCGTGGAAACATATAGCAACCAACGCACCACCAGCACTACAAGGTGTTAGGGGCAAGGAATCGAGAGGAATAGAGTTTGGGGGAGGTAGCACTGATCAAGGATTGGGATGCACGAAATGTAGTAGGTGGCTTCTAGCCAGGAGGTCGAGTGTTCTGTTCTTTGTTACCCTCATCTCTCACCAACTCTCTGTTTAATACAATCGGCTCAACCGATGATTCGGCAGACGCAACTGCTTCTGTCTTCCCTCAGTTAGTCGGTCGGGGTTGGGTTGGTTAAGCATTTCCCACGGGTGCGCAAAGGAGGACCAGATAAAATTGCAGCTGGCGGCGATAGCTGGTGTGGCGTCCTCATCCGGTGTACTCACTCCGTCCCTATTTAATCGTCGTCGTTGGTGTGTGTATCACAAATTTGATTTGATTTGTAGAAAATACGTACAGCATTTGTGTCTCCAAATAAATTTGTTAAAAAACTAGATTCAAATATCTTTCTAATAATACTAATTATATATCATGAATATTAATACATTTTAATATATATTTAGTCAAAGTTGTTTCTCGGGAAGCGAAAACGACAGTTATTTAGGGACGGAGGGAGTAGTCGCCAACATCATTGAGTTTATATAAGATATACTAATTGCCAACGTCATTTGACCTTATAAATATTTATAGCATGCACGCCGAGACATTTATATATGAGAACGTACGTATCCTGTGCAAACCATAATTTCGTGAAAAACTATACAAACCATGACAAAAAAAAATCATCTAAATTTACTCAAAAAAAAAATCACACATGTAGATGATATGATGATACATAACTTTGTAAAATATCTTGTATAAACTCGACTTCGTTTGTGAGATATATTGTTATTTTTATATCTCACAAATAAAGTCGAGTTTGGACAAGATATTTTACAAGGTTGTGTATCATCATATCATCTACATGTGTGATTTTTTTTTGGTGAATTTAGATGATTTGTTTGCCAAGTTCCCTTTATATACATGTAACACCTCAAATTTTGCTAATTTTGAAATAGAGTGAAATTGGTTTAATTTTGTATTCGTGTGCTCATAAAACATAGGGAATTAAAAATTTTGTTAAATTAAATTATAAACATGTTTTGATGCATCCATGCTGCTGCACATTATTTCGGTTGTTTGGGTTTTTGCGCTGCTTGCTAGTTATTTCCAAATATATATTGAGCTTTTCAAATTTAAAAATTTGAGAACATATGTATTTGTATAATTATTTTTTTTTAAAGGAAAAAATCTCCTTTGTTCATTTGTTTGGCCGAGAGCCACAGCATCTCTCTTCCTCGTTTTTGCTGCTTGGGCCGAGCCAGCCAGCAGGCCAGCGCGAGCACACCTCCTCTGTTCCCGTCGCCCCTTGCTGCAACACCAGCAAGCCAGAGCTCTTCCCTTGTCTGTCAGCCTGCCAGCGGGTCCCACACGGCAGCCTCCACCCTCTTGTTTGCGTCGTGAGTAAGCCGGACGCACCCGAATCAGAGCAGATGCGAACTAGCAGGGTTTCCGTTTTCTTCTCGCGATTTGTTTCCGGCTAGAGAGTCCCGGGCTCCTATTTAGTTCTCATAGTCTGCACGGTGTTCTCTTTTCCCATCTATTAACCTACGCGCCGCCAGCATAGCTGCCATAGTCGCCAAACTGCCGCCGCCTTGACGACTCGACGCCGCCGCAATTTGTCCTCTCTACAGCCTGGACATCGGCGTAAGGAGTTTCGCGAGCTTCGCAAGATCATGCTGAGTCTTTTCTCTCCCCCAATTTTGGATTCCCTTCGCTGATTTCTGGTTTCCGTGTTCGCAGTACAGCGGAATCCGCCCCCACCGTCGAGCGCCTTCCCCGAAGCCTTAATCGACGAAACCGGTGCCCTAGCTGAGTTCTTCGCGAACTCCTCTACCTTCCTGACCAAATCCCCTGAACTAAAACGCGAGTTCGCGTTTTCCGACCATGTTCCGGCCATGGCGCCGCCGTCAGGCTCATCTTCTCCGGCGAGCTCAGCACTCCCTCCCTCTGCCTTTTAATCACAGCCGTCCAAACATGATCGGATGAATCCGATTGACCCATACCCCTTCGGGGTCGATTTTGCTAAAGAGCTCCTAAGCTTTCACATATTTGTGTCCGCCATCCAAAGCGCCTTGCTGGAGTTGGGCTTTCCCAATCTGGAAAGCGTATTTTCGCGCTGTTGGGTTAGAAATACGTTTTCATTTATTGCAGTTTTGCCATTAAGGAATATTTTGCCCATAATTCCTTTATTTTAAATCCGTTTAAAATGATTCAAATTGCGTTAGATTCATATTTTCAAACTCTACATGTTTATGCCACTGTACAGTAAGTTTGGCACTTTTTAAATTTCGAGCTATTATTATATTAATTATTTTTCTATAACAAATCTTCGGAAAATCATATCTTTTACGTTTTAAATCCGTTTTCAGTGATCTTTATATCGATGTGATCGTTGGAACGATTAGAATATTTTTATAACATTTTCAAACTGTTTTATTCTGTTGGTGTACTGTTCTAATTATTTTATCTTGTTTGCTTCGTGTATGATTGCCCGATGTTTGTGTGGTGATATGATGATCGTGTGAGTAGAAGGTGAGCAATTCGTGGACGATCAAGAGTACTTCTACGAGCAGGACCAGTAGGAATTCTTTGATAACATGGACCATCCTTGTGTCCTATTCACGATAAATTCATACTACATATGCATGTGTCCACCTTGACAACCTTAGAGATCATAATCTAGATTTGCTATCTTGATTCCTTGTTTACCTATTGGGATGTGCATTGGGTAGCTTTTGCTAGTGCTTTATTAATACCAATGATCTTGTGATATGATTAATGGATTGTGCAATGAACATTTAATATGATTTTTATTACTGTTCAAAAGGGGGCTAGAGCCTTGGGTTGGATGGTTTGGCTCTAGTTTCTCTCCATAGGATTTCTGAATCTGATGAACCGGGATTTTCCGTACAGCTGTGAGGGCTATATGGCTCTGGCTTTAGTCATTTAAAAGACCTTTTCTAGCTTGTTAGAGGTTACCCAAAAGGGCGCAGTTGGGGGTTTACCACCTTGGGTGTAGTATAGCTTTTAATCTTATGTGTATAGCCGAGAAGGAATGTGCCATATTGAAAAGGAGGGTTCCTACATCTCGCTGCCACTCACCCTTGCGGCCCTAACTTGTTAGACGAACCTTTAAATGGCTTTATATGGTTAGCTGGTGTTTGGGTCCGATCAACCCAAGTATTAGAAAATCATGACTCACATGTAAAGTGTACACCTCTGCGCAGAGTTTAATAATCTATCATGATAGCCGTGCTCACGGTCACGAGTGGCCTTGGTCACATGTTCTGCTAGATGGTTACTGTTACATTCATGTCATGTTTATTATTGTTGTTAATACCTTTGCTATTTATTAACCTTATTACAATTGATCATTGCATTAATTATGGGATTTGGAATACCTTGATGCTACTCAATTGCTGTAAAATGAACATGATTATTAAAAGCTAAACGCAGTCAAATGGTATCTAGCCTATTTGTGCCTCATGAACCCGTGTTGTACTTGCTGAGTACGAAATGTGCTCACCCTTGCAATTCACCACCACAGATGAAGATTGGAGTGAAGACTATCACAATGAATATTAGGCTTGGTGTCTCCCAGTCGACCGTGTCCCTGTGATGGAGCTTCCGCGAGTGTGACGTCATAGTTATTACCTATATTTGTGTAAGACTATGTAATAATTATTTATTCGTTATGTATTTAACACTGTGATGATACATTTGTAATTTGTCAGCTTATATGTGCGACTATTCCTGAGGCACATATGAGTCATTTATGCATCCTATTTTATTCTTAAAATACGGGTGTGACAATACAGGGTCAGAACTGGTGCCCCCCAACTCGTCTGGCCTGGGAGCAGCTGGCGTGCACGCCGAGACATTTATAAAGAACTTAAAAATGAACTTATAAATGATGGTTCATTATAATAAAACTAGTCCATCAACCCGTGCTCTCGCACGGGCTAGAATCTTATGAGATAAGAGATATATTTATATATTGTTTAATATCTCAATGATAAATACCACGGTTCCGATACCACTTGAAAGGTCTTGATGGCTAGAGGGGGGTGAATAGCCTTTTAAAAAATTCTACAAAGACAAGCTAAACAAGTTTATCAATACAACAAATAGCGAGATGCGAGTTTTGCTTAGCCTATGGGGTGTTTGCAAGCCACCTATCCAATTCACAATTCTAGTATATTGGCACTCAACCGCACAAGTCAAACCGAGAAGGTAACTACAACTACAACTAGCAAGCTACACAAAAGAGCCACTCTACCAAAGCTAACTAGCTAGCAAAGATAACTAAGAAAGTAATGCGGATGAGAGTTAGGAGAGTTTCACCGAGGGGCGAAGTATTGAGCCAACCAATATATTCAACAATGAATACCAAGACAACCGAACACCGGGATCAATCAATCACAATATGAAAGTGATGGCACGAAGATTTATCCCGAGGTTCACGTGCTTGCCGGCACGCTAGTCCCCGTTGTGTCCCTTTTCACCACGTGGTTCGGTGGCTAATCGGTCTCACACCGAGCCTCTCAAAAGGCGCCACAAGAACCTACCAAATGGCAAAAGGTTGCAAATAACACGAGCAATCCACTAATGTTGCCTTTGGTGCTTCGCCGAGGTAGGCACAAACCCCTCACAATCACCGGAGGTGGCCAAGAACAATCACCAACTCTTGCCAACGCCTCCAAGCTGCTCCAAGCCGTCTAGGTGGCGGCAACCACCAAGAGAAACAAGAATCCCGCAGCAAATCAACCACCAAGTGCCAACTAGATGCAATCTCACAATGCAAATGCACTTGGATCACTCAATCTCACTTCGAATATGCAAAGAAGCAAGAGAGATGAGTGGGAGGGGAGTTGCTTAGCTCAAAGTGCTCACAAGTATGTCAAAAGTCCAAGAGGGAGAGCCTTGAGCCGGCCAACAAGTATTTATAGACGTACCCTTGGAATAGAGCCGTTAGGAACTTGAAACAGCCGAAGTCGCGCTGACCGGACGCGCTGGTCCAACTGACCGGACGCGCCGATCGCGCAACGGCTCTTTCGCGAAGCACCGACCGGACGCGCTGGTCGCAACGACCGGACGCGCCGGAATCGATCGGACGCGCCGGTCCCATAACTGACCGGACGCGCTGGTCAAGTCTGAGTCGCGCACAACGAAACAATGACGGGACGCGCTGTTAGAACTGACCGGACGCCACAGTGTCAGCGTCCGGTTAGAGTCCAGCAAGCTCCCTGATCGACCGGACGCGTCCGGTCGACTGTGACCGGACGCGCCACGCGTCCGATCAAACAACTGAAAAACGCGCACACGCTGAACACTGACCGGACGCGTCCGGTCAAACAGAGACCGCGTCCGGTCCAGCGTCCGGTCACTCCAGTGACCTCCGTTCGCCTCCGTTTCTTTTCCGACTACCGGCGTAGTGGAAAATAGTCGTTTCAACTCCTCGAAAGCGCCTGAATCCCGCCTCGCAAGCTCGGCGGGAGGGAGAGAGGACCCCAAACCCTCTCTACCGCTCAAACTCCACCGCCTTCGCAAATGTGCTAACACCACCAAGTGATCACGTCATGTGCGAGTGTGTTAGCATTTTTACAATCATTTTTAGAGGCGTTATTAGTTCTATCCAAATGCATATGATCAAGAAATGCACACCTAGAGGCACTTAGGAGTTCAATAGCCGCGTCATTCCCCTCTTTATAGTACGGCTATCTATCCTATAATGTAACCACACCCACTAGGTGTCTTGGTTACTAAAACACAACCCTTAAGCATATACCTTTGCCTTGATCACGTAAGGTTGCGTCCAAATCCAAGTGTGGCCATCATGATCACCATGTCCATCTTGCCACCAACCTTGGAATGTACTAATCCTCATGTTCTACATACAACTTAGGCATATGATTAGTACTTAGGCATTGTCACTAATTACCAACACCAAACATAGGACTTTCAATCTCTCCCTTGTTGGTAATTGGTGACAACCCTTTCACAAAGATATTATGATAAAATTTTGATTGAACCCATGTCACATTGTCCAAGTATATTACCATGTGTAAGAAGTATGGACATGTGATTATGAATTCAAATTGATAGCAATGGCTCCCCCTACATGTATGCTATATGTTTGGATTTAGGAAGCATACATGCTTAGATAGGAAAATATAGGAGCATTGACTATCAATAGGTGCTAAGTGTTTTAGATTATAGACCTTTGAAGCGTGATACCATCGGAGTAGCGATAAACACCATCTTAGCACCTTGTGTAGTTAGATACCACTTGGAAAAACACAAACATAACTAGAAACCTCGTGAGATCAACATTATAAGCAAGGCTCTAGTACCACTTTGAAAAACATGAAGCAAGAAAAATCTAACTACTTCCTATTCATGCTAGTACTTCAATACATCATTCAATTGTATACTAGCAAAACACCACACAAGCAATGTAGCGGAAAAAAAAGAAATGCATAACTATGCATCATACATATGAAGTGCACATGAAAATGCAACATTCATGTTTAAGAGCTTGCTCCCCCTACTTGTGTGCTCAAAAAATTTTAGTTGATCCCCTTCTTTTATCAATTTCTCCTCTTTTAGAATCTATCTTTGTGAACAACATTTTTTCTCCCCCTTTGTGCTTCTCCCCCTTTGAGTTCTATCTTTGTGAACAATATTTTCTCCCCCTTTGGCACCAATGACCACAAGGGACCAATTTTAGAGAGATTATCATGTTCAATTATGGGGTGAGGATCAAGTTTGTGATTCAACCTAGATTGCTTGCATAAATAAAATGCTTCAGTTTGATCTAAGGGCAAGCTTCTTCACACCTCACTAGAAGGGTTATCATGCACCATGTTGAAGCAAATATTTAGACAAGTGATCTAGATTAAACACTTAGGATCACAAGCTACTTAAACAAGTTATATGCTACCACTAGATCATACAAGTCATGGAAACAATAGTGGCACCATATAAACTTCAAATTCATTTGATTTTCATGAATGAGCCTAGAACAAGTAAATTATGACTAGATGCACTAAACAAGTCCTTAGCATAGAATGTATGACATGTCAACCAATTGTACCTTGGGGCTCGAAGGAGAGGCATGTCATATATGGGGTGCATCAACTCATGTTGGAGAAGTCAAGTATGTTCAACTCATTCTTTAGCTTGTGAAATCTCTTCTCATCAAGTGCCTTGGTGAATAGATCGGCTAATTGATCTTCGGTGCCCACACTCTCAATAGCAATGTCACCCTTTTGTTGATGATCTCTAATGAAATGATGACGAACATCAATATGTTTTGTTCTTTGATGTTGAACCGGATTGTTGGTTAGCTTCACGGCACTTTCATTGTCACATAGCAATGGCACATTCTTGAAATTGATTCCAAAATCCTTCAATGTTGCCTTCATCCACAAGATTTGTGCACAACAACTACCCGCGGCGATGTATTCGGCTTCGGCGGTAGATAGTGCAATACTATTTTGCTTCTTGGATGACCATGAGACAAGTGATCTTCCCAACAATTGACAAGTCCCGAAAGTGCTCTTTCTCTCAACTCTGTCACCGGCATAGTCGGAATCCGAATATCCAACTAGCTCAAAGCTTGCACCTTTGGGATACCATAATCCAACATCTTGTGTATGCTTTAAGTACCTCAATATTCTCTTTGTTGCCTTCAAATGACTTTCTCTTGGTGAGGCTTGAAATCTTGCACACATGCATACACTAAACATCACATCGGGTCTTGATGTCGTCACATAGAGTAGGCTACCAATCATTGATCTATATAGCTTTTGATCCACCATGTTGCCACTCTTGTCACTATCCAAACTTCCACTAGTGCCCATTAGGGTTGTAATGCCCTTTGCATCTTCCATGCCAAACTTCTTGAGCATATCTTTGATGTACTTGGTTTGGCTCACAAATGTTCCTTCCTTCATTTGTTTGATTTGAAGTCCAAGAAAGAAGCTAAGTTCACCAATCATTGACATTTCAAATTCCTTTGCCATCATTTTCCCAAACTCATCACAATAATCTTGATTGGTTGAACCGAAGATGATATCATCAACATATATTTGCAATACAAACAAGTCTTTCCCAATCTTCTTGGTGAAGAGAGTAGTATCCACTTTGCCCATGACAAATCCTTTGGTTAGCAAGAAGTCCCTCAATCTTTCATACCATGCTCTAGGTGCTTGCTTCAATCCATACAAAGCTTTTCTCAATTTGTAGACATGATTGGGTTTCTTGTCATCTTCAAAACTAGGAGGTTGCTCCACATACACCTCCTCTTGAATGTACCCATTGAGAAATGCACTTTTCACATCCATTTGATATAGCTTGATATTATGAGCACAAGCATAGGCAAGTAAGATCCTAATTGCTTCCAATCTTGCAACCGGGGCATATGTTTCACCAAAGTCAAGACCCTCTATTTGTGTGTAACCTTGAGCCACTAGTCTTGCTTTGTTCCTTACTACTATCCCATCTTGATCTTGCTTGTTGCGAAATACCCATCTTGTTCCAATAACATTGTGATCCTTAGGCCCCTCAACTAGTTCCCATACTTCATTTCTCTTGAAGTTGTTGAGCTCTTCATGCATTGCATTTACCCAATCCGGATCTCTCAATGCTTTATCAATATCCTTGGGTTCTTCCATTGACACAAAAGAAGAGTGAGCACAAAATGATGCCAATCTTGATCTAGTTTGAACTCCCCTTTGTATGTCACCAATGATGGAATCCAATGGATGGTCTCTTACAATGTTAGTTGGTTGAAGAACTTGGACTTGATTGCTTGGATGTTGATGTTGATCATGAGTTGGAGATGATGAACTAGCCACTTGTTGATCTTGTTGCACTTGAGATGATGTACTAGCTTGATTTTGCATCAGAGACCCACTAGCTTGTGTAATTGGACTTTGGATCACTTGATCTTTGTTGTCATCCACATCAATCACTTGCTTTGGCCTAATATCACCAATATCCATTTCTTTCATAGCATTGATCAATTGAGTTCCTCTTACATCATCCAAGTTATTTTCCTCATCTTGGGATCCATTTGTTTCATCAAACTCAACATCATGAACTTCCTCAAGTAAACCACTAGCCAAATTCCAAACTCTATAAGCTTTGCTAGTAGTGGAGTAACCAAGTAAGAATCCTTCATCACATTTCTTCTCAAACTTGCTCAATCTAGTGCCCTTCTTCAAGATGTAGCATTTGCAACCAAATACCCGAAAGTATGCAATATTGGGCTTTCTTTCATTTAAGATCTCATATGGTGTCTTCTCTAGAAACTTGTGGCAATAGAGGCGGTTGCTATAGAAGCAAGCCGTGTTGATTGCTTCGGCCCAAAATGAATGACTCACATTATACTCATTCAACATTGATCTTGCCATATCAATTAAGGTTCTATTCTTCCTCTCAACTAGGCCATTGGATTGAGGAGTATACTTGGCCGAGAATTGATGCTTGATTCCAAGCTCCTCACATAGCTCATCAACTCTTGTGTTTCTAAACTCACTTCCATTGTCACTTCTTACTTTCTTGATTGTGGTCTCAAACTCATTTTGCACTCTCTTGATGAACTTCTTGAATATGTCAAATACATCACTCTTGTCCCCAAGAAAGAATACCCATGTATATCTAGTGAAATCATCCACAATCACAAAGCCATACTTGTTGCCACCAATGCTTGTGTATGTAGTTGGCCCAAATAAATCCATGTGCAACAACTCAAATGCCTTGGAAGTACTCATAATGCTTTTCAATGGATGAGTGTTGCCTACTTGCTTTCCGGCTTGACATGCACTACATAGCTTATCCTTCTCAAATGTGACATCCTTCAAGCCTCTAACTAAGTCATGCTTCACTAACTTGTTCAATTGCTTCATGCCAACATGACCAAGTCTTCTATGCCATAACCAACCCATACTTGATTTGGTGAGTAAACAAGTTGAAAGTTGAGTGTCACTAGCATTGAAATCAACCAAGTATAGATTCTCATATCTAAAGCCCTTGAAGATCAAATTAGAGCCATCAACACTAACTATCTCCACATCATCAACACCAAATATGCACTTGAAGCCGAGATCACACAATTGAGCAACCGAGAGAAGATTGAAGTTCAACTTTTCAACTAAAAGCACATTGGAAATGCTATGATCATTTGAGATTGCAATCCTTCCAAGAGCCTTCACATCACCCTTGCTATTATCACCAAATGTGATACTATCAATGCCACTATCATTTGATTTGAGAGAGTTGAACATTCTTGAATCACCGGTCATATGTTGAGAGCACCCACTATCAAGCACCCAATGCCTTCCTCCGGCCTTGTAATTTACCTACAAAATAAATTAATGTTTCTTAGGTACCCATACTTGTTTGGGTCCTTGGAGGTTAGTAACTAAGCTCTTTGGTACCCAAATGGCCTTCTTCTTTGGACCCACAATTGGTGTACCAACAAACCTAGCATGCACACCTTTCTCACCCTTGGTAAGCACATAACAAGAATCAAAAGGAATGTAAGGTACATTAGCATTTTTCTTGTTCTTGTTCATTTTGTTGCAATTAATTTCTAGATGCCCAACTTGCTTGCATCTATTGCAATAACGATCATTGCTCTTCACAAAGCGAGGCTTTGGAGTAGCGAAGGCCGCCTTACCCTTCTTGGGAGTATAGCCCAAACCCTCTTTGTTAAGGGAGAACCTTTGGCTACCCAAGCATTTTAGCAAGCGGGCATCCCCACCATAGGCATTGCCTAATGCGCGGGTGAGATCACCCACCTCTCTCTTGAGAGTCTCATTCTCAACCACAAGTGATGAATCACTAGTAGTAGAGATAGAGTTGGTTGTGGTGGATGATGATGAGCTACATGAAGCATTAGTAGGACCAACAAATAATGAATCATCAATAATATCACATGTTAGTCCAATATCACAAGTGACAATCACTTGCTCCTCCTTAGCTTCCTTCATGAACTTCTCCAACTTGAGATCTTTTTCCTTGATGAGCTCAAGTAGAGTGGAGTGGGCTTCCTTAAGCCTAGTGTGAGCAACTTCAAGGTCCTCGTGATCTTCCTTTAGACACTCACGAGAGACCTCTAGCTCATCAAAGGATTTCCTAAGAGCTTTGAGCTCTTGTTCAATTCCTTTGCACTCCTTACTCTTTTTGAGAGCAACAAGCTCCTCCATCAAGGCATCATTTTCATTGCTCTTGGCAATGAGCTCTTGTTCCAAGATTTTGTATTTCTTGGTTGTCCTCTTGTAGCCCTTGCTCATTTGATCTATTATGCCCAATAGATCATCCTTGGAGTAGTCCTCATCCTCCTCATCATCACTCCTACAACCATCACTAGCACAAGAATTATCATCACTATCATCATATTTTACCTTGGTAGGCTTGGCCATAAGGCATGTCGATGTAGTGTCGAAGATAGATAACTTGTTGGAGAGGGCGATGCTTGCAATGGCTCGCCGAGTGGTCCTCTCATCATCACTAGAGCTTTCATCATCATCACTATCGGAGTTGTCACTATCCTAAGTGACCACATAACCACCACCCTTCTTCTTCTTGTTGATAGTGAAGCTCTTCTTTTCTTTCTTCTCCTTCTTATCCTTCTTGTTCTTCTTCAACTTCAACTCCCCATCATGATATCTTTTGTCTTCATAGGGGCACTTTGCCACTACATGATCGGGGCTATTGCAATTGTAGCAAAGCACCTCCTTTGCCTTCATGAAGTCCCTTCTCTTCCTTGCCCCATATCCTTTCTTCTTCATGAACCTCCCCATCTTGTGCACTAGGAGGGCCATGGTCTCATCATCGAATGGATCATCATCATCACTCTCCACCTTGCTCTTGCCCTTAGAAGATGAAGCCTTGAATGCAATGGGCTTCTCTTGCTTGACCTTGGTCTCCTTCTTCTCTTCTACCTCATCTTCATCATCATTGTATTGGACATCGATCATTATATCTCCAAGCATATTGGTTGGTTTAACCTTGTCCAATCCCTCTCTAAAGATCATTCTTCTCAAAGTGGCAAACTTCTTGGGTAAACACATCAAGAACTTGTGTGAGAAGTCCTTGTCCTCAACCTTCTCTCCAAGCCCCTTGAGATCATTGACAATGACTTGGAGCATATAGAACATCTCCGGGATGGATTCATCATCCTTCATCTTGAAAGTGGAGAACTTGTCCTTGAGCATATATAGCTTGGCACTTTTTACCGTTGAAGTGCCTTCATATGTTTCTTCAAGCCTTATCCAAAGCTCATTTGCCTTTTCAAGATCTTTAATTTGCTCAAATACTTTGTCATCAATGGCACGGTAGATTATGTCAAGTGCCGCCGTGTTGCATTGTTTGTTGATGCGGTCATTTGGAGTGAGATTTTCTTCATCAAGAATGATGTATCCTTCATTGGTCACATCCCAAACCTTCTCATGTATATTGCCTAGATATTGCTTCATCTTCCTTTTCCAATGATCAAAGGAAGAGACGCCATCAAAGAATGGAGGCTTGCCATTAACATGATTGAACATAACTTGAGCCATCTTGCACCGAGGTTGTTAAGCCTTGCAAACGGTGACCACGGCTCCGATACCACTTGAAAGGTCTTGATGGCTAGAGGGGGGGTGAATAGCCTTTTAAAAAATTCTACAAAGACAAGCTAAACAAGTTTATCAATACAACAAATAGCGAGATGCGAGTTTTGCTTAGCCTATGGGGTGTTTGCAAGCCACCTATCCAATTCACAATTCTAGTATATTGGCACTCAACCGCACAAGTCAAACCGAGAAGGTAACTACAACTACAACTAGCAAGCTACACAAAAGAGCCACTCTAGCAAAGCTAACTAGCTAGCAAAGATAACTAAGAAAGTAATGCGGATGAGAGTTAGGAGAGTTTCACCGAGGGGCGAAGTATTGAGCCAACCAATATATTCAACAATGAATACCAAGACAACCGAACACCGGGATCAATCAATCACAATATGAAAGTGATGACACGAAGATTTATCCCGAGGTTCACGTGCTTGCCGGCACGCTAGTCCCCGTTGTGTCCCTTTTCACCACGTGGTTCGGTGGCTAATCGGTCTCACACCGAGCCTCTCAAAAGGCGCCACAAGAACCTACCAAATGGCAAAAGGTTGCAAATAACACGAGCAATCCACTAATGTTGCCTTTGGTGCTTCGCCGAGGTAGGCACAAACCCCTCACAATCACCGGAGGTGGCCAAGAACAATCACCAACTCTTGCCAACGCCTCCAAGCTGCTCCAAGCCGTCTAGGTGGCGGCAACCACCAAGAGAAACAAGAATCCCGCAGCAAATCAACCACCAAGTGCCAACTAGATGCAATCTCACAATGCAAATGCACTTGGATCACTCAATCTCACTTCGAATATGCAAAGAAGCAAGAGAGATGAGTGGGAGGGGAGTTGCTTAGCTCAAAGTGCTCACAAGTATGTCAAAAGTCCAAGAGGGAGAGCCTTGAGCCGGCCAACAAGTATTTATAGACGTACCCCTTCGAATAGAGCCGTTAGGAACTTGAAACAGCCGAAGTCGCGCTGACCGGACGCGCTGGTCCAACTGACCGGACGCGCCGATCGCGCAACGGCTCTTTCGCGAAGCACCGACCGGACGCGCTGGTCGCAACGACCGGACGCGCCGGAATCGATCGGACGCGCCGGTCCCATAACTGACCGGACGCGCTGGTCAAGTCCGAGTCGCGCACAACAAAACAATGACGGGACGCGCTGTTAGAACTGATCGGACGTCACAGTGCCAGCGTCCGGTTAGAGTCCAGTAAGCTCCCTGATCGACCGGACGCGTCCGGTCGACTGTGACCGGACGCGCCACGCGTCCGATCAAACAACTGAAAAACGCGCACACGCTGAACACTGACCGAACGCGTCCGGTCAAACAGAGACCGCGTCCGGTCCAGCGTCCGGTCACTCCAGTGACCTTCGTTCGCCTCCGTTTCTTTTCCGACTACCGGCGTAGTGGAAAATAGTCGTTTCAACTCCTCGAAAGCGCCTGAATCCCGCCTCGCAAGCTCGGCGGGAGGGAGAGAGGACCCCAAACCCTCTCTACCGCTCAAACTCCACCGCCTTCGCAAATGTGCTAACACCACCAAGTGATCACGTCATGTGCGAGTGTGTTAGCATTTTCACAATCATTTTTAGAGACGTTATTAGTTCTATCCAAATGCATATGATCAAGAAATGCACACCTAGAGGCACTTAGGAGTTCAATAGCCGCGTCATTCCCCTCTTTATAGTACGGCTATCTATCCTATAATGTAACCACACCCACTGTCTTGGTTACTAAAACACAACCCTTAAGCATATACCTTTGCCTTGATCACGTAAGGTTGCGTCCAAATCCAAGTGTGGCCATCATGATCACCATGTCCATCTTGCCACCAACCTTGGAATGTACTAATCCTCATGTTCTACATACAACTTAGGCATATGATTAGTACTTAGGCATTGTCACTAATTACCAACACCAAACATAGGACTTTCAACGGGTCACGGCGGCCCACCCCCGCCTCTCAGCGTGTGGCGGCGGCTGGAGATAGGGGAAGGGTCTGACTGGTGGGCCCACCGGTCAGCCCGATTGGGAGATGGCTAGGCTAGGCTGGCTCAACAATGCATGACCAAGTCTACATATATACTCATAATTTGTTTTTTATATATGAACTTGCATGTTGAAGCAAAACAAATTGAATGAAATCAGAAAAAAAATAAGGAAAAAATGAGGAAAAATATGAAATAAATTCAGAGAATATTATTATTTCTTTTTATATGTCATTAGATAATATATGTATTTGTATATGTAATTGAGTACATGTATATTGTTGTATAATTTCTTTTATATATATAGTTGCATTTTGAAACAAAAAATTCAATAATATCAGAAAAAATAAGGAAAAAATCAGAAAAAATATGAAATAAATTCAGAGAATATTATTTGATGCACATAAGTGACACATCGAGTATTGATGTTTGTCATGCACGGCTCTCCTAATCTAGGTCTTTAAGATATACATCGAGCGAAGATTTTCACGATGATCTCTCCGCGTAAAGACCAAGCACAAGGATCCGAACACACGGAACAAGCCCCAAGGACCCACCCCACGAAGCAAGAAGAGCAAGTTCAAGGGACCCACGAAACGGGCGAAGCATCAGGGGCCTCCACTCCCTCATACGAAACAGGAGCTAGCGACGACATGGAGCCTCTTGAAGCGAGGAAGGCGCGTCGTGAATTCGAACGTGACCCTAATTACAATCCACGAGAGGATGAGGTAAATATCACATCCATGAATCCATGTTTGTATGTAATTACGTGATTTCGATCCATAATGTCCATATGATTGAAAATGTCTATATACTCAGGAGGCATTATCTCAGATGCAAGAGCTCATCATGGAACACGAAATGGCACGTGATGCAGTAGATGCACCAGAACCGACCGTGACCACTGAGAGATCAAGGAAAAGGAAGCGGACCGGTGTGAAACGAGGCAAGAGGGGTACGGACAAGTTTTCAGACGAAACATATAGCATTGATGAAGTGAGCTCGATTGGACAACCTCTACTTTTGATGGAGGCCCTACCCAAGTACCGGAATGCAATTGGCTTCTGTGTTAAGGACATTCTTGACATCACCATTCGGGATTGATCCGGTGTGCTAGAAGGTGACAAGAACAGAATATGAGATAAAATTAAGATGAGCTTCCAGTTTCCTCGGAACATGCCAGAGGCACTAGTAAAGGAATATACAATGAAGCAGTGTGCGATCAGTTTCCGAAACTGGAGGTACGAGTTGAATTCCAAGTATGCGAGGACAGGAAAGGACCCTACAAAAAATATAAGATTACCAATGGGTAGTGGACGGTTTTTCTAGAGTAGCAGAGAGATCCAAACTTCATAGCTAGGAGTGAAGCCAACTCCGAGATCGCAAAGAAGAACAAGTACCACCACCATCTAGGCTTAGGTGGTTACCAGCGCTAGATCCCCAAATGGAGGCAACAAGAGTCTGTGAAGAAGGCGGCAGGGTTGTAGGTGCTGTTCGAGCAAGTTGGTGAAAGGTCTACGAATTGGATTCTTGCTCGGAAGCCAAAGGAAACCGAGAGTGGTGTGTCCTTTGAGGACCCTATTGTCGATGAAGCAGCAAAGAGCATCTTCGCGGTGGCAGCCAAGCAACAGGAAGGGAAATTCAAGCCACGAAGGGAGAGGGACACCCTTAGTGTGGGCCTGGGTAACCCTGAGCATCCTGGCCGTGTTTGAGGCATCTCATCCAAAGAAGGATGGAAGGATGGATTTGGCCCTCAGTGGTCAGGTGAGTACAAGAAACGTGATCGGTACAAAGAAGAAATGGCAAGTTTTTTTAAGCAGGATGCTCAGAAGGAGTTCACAGAGATGATGGGGAAATTGCTAGAAGATCCTCCTCCTCAGTTGATGCAGAAACTGGCGAGTGCGGTGTCAAATCAACAGATGAGCGCTCAGCCCCTGTAGATGCAGCTAGTCCCAGTGGTTGCGCAACCGTTGGTGTCACAGGGTCCAATAGAGATTCCTAGCAGTGTCGGGTCTACAGCGAACAAGGCTCACTATCCGGTTGACGACATTGTTGCTCCCGTGCCTTGCTCCCTAGTCATAAGGTATGGCATTAACAATCATCGTTCAAGGGAAGTGGCCACAGGCAAAGCGATCCCAGGAGGATCTAAATACCATGGTGCCAACATTCCTAAAGACTATTGCAGAGTAGAAGTGTCAACCGTGGTCCAAGGATACGAGGATGGGATTCTAGACATCCCTAGTCCTGAGGACATTGATAAACTCGGATAGGCGATAAACAATTTCATCCTTTGGCCTCGGCGGGATGTCCAGCTGCGGGAGCCACCACCATCCTCTCAAGAGATTCCACCCGCTCAGGAGTCGTCAGCATGTGTCGATCCTTTTCCAAACCCACCACCATCTCCCTAGCCTCTTCCTGACCCACCAGCATCACCTACCCATTTTGTTCCTGACTATCAATCATCACCTCCCCATGATCTTGCTAACCCACAGCCAGCACCTTCCCTACAACCTAAAGATCCTAAACAACCAAAGGAGCCACCACCGCCGCCAAAGAAAAAAATTTCGGTGCCCAAGTTGGTTACCCCTTTGAGCCATAGAAAAAAACAGCTGGCACGGCCAAATTTTTGTCAGGCATTGGACGGAAACGCACTGTAGAAGTGCATGAGTTGTCTGAGCTCTCCAAGTCATCGAAGTCGGTGCCTAAGATCATTACCTGCAAAATCAAGGTGCCAACTAAAGAAGATTACAAGAACATCCCTAAACAATTTGTGTCGGGAAGGCCTTTACTCAATTGGGAGAAACTCTTAAAGATCCCAAGCAATATAAAAAGGCTGCATGACTGGTACATGAGAGCATCTTCTGCGAGCATCGACACCATCAGCATTTCTATACCACATAAGGCATTTCTCAGTCAAACTGAGAAGTGCATGATTAACTTCGAAGACGTGTGGTTGATGATGAACCTTGAGAGACTGGACGTACAGATCGTAATGACGTTTGCATTGTAAGTGTTACATAGGTACACATGCATTTTAGTTACATCAATGTTCAATATCTGACATACATGCCCCTTGCAGAATGCTATTTGAGCAGCAGGAGATGTATTATGGTCCGGATTTTGATTCTTGTGCAAATGAAAGGATTGGCTATCTGTGCCCAATAGATATATGCGAAGAACGGCACACATTCAAGATCGGGAATGAGAACGAGGAGTTATTGGGCTTAGAAGGTGATGAACGGGCCGAGAAAATCAGACAGTTGAGGATTAAGTTTGAATCCGACTACGCCTTCTACATTGGAAGATCATTGAAGAAGTATCAAAACAAGAAATCGGTAGTCCTTCTGTACCACTTTGGGTGAGTGTGAGTTTGCCAAGATGAAACTAAATAATTCCAATGCACAAATCATCAAGAATTGGCTTTGTGCAGGGACCATTGGATCTGCTGCCACGTTTATCCTAAGGAAGGAAAGGTGCTGGTACAAAACTCCGCAGATTACCCTAAAGAATCCTATGCAAAATTCATTGAACTCTTAGAGCTGTAAGTCGAGATATATATGCATTCATACTTTTGCATTATGAGAGTTTGAGACTAACGTGGTGGTTCTATTCGGGATCATAGGGCATATAGGTTTTATAAGATAACTGGGGGAAAGTGCGAGTCTAAGATAGAAGGGCAGCCATTGCAAGTTTTACATAACTGGCCGATACGTATGAAAATTTACTTTTATGAATACAAATCATACATGTACGATACATGGTTGTATCTAAAAATAACCACTTTCTCGTTATATAGTGCCACAAGCAGCCACCCGGGTCTGTCCTCTGTGGATACTATGTGTGCGAGCACATGAGAGAGATCGGATGATTCACCAGCAATCCTTCCGAGGTAATTAATATAAGTAATAGTCATGTATGTAGTTCTGACATTGAAAGTGCAAATTTTAAGTATATGATGTTAATAAATTTTCTTTGCAGCAATTTAAGAAAACCAAGGCGGCGAAGGTCACCGAAAAGACTATACACGACATAGTTGAGGACTTGTGCAGATTCCTCTTGAAATATGTCATTCCACGCGAAGGAAAATATCATGATCATGACAGCCAATTATCCATGCTAGAGTTCTGGGAGCTAACAGAGATTAGTAGGCTAAAACCTACTAGGACAGGTTATTAGACCACAAGTGCAAACTTTGATGAATACAATGTGTGATGTATATACTCTTTGTAAATAACTTCATGTTCGTGAGCACGAAACAATGACGTATATAAATGTATATATGAAATATTTAAATTGTTCATGTAGATGTCTGAACATCTTCCAAATAGTAGTCCCAATATCAATATATATGTAATATTTTATAATATAAAAATAATTTATTATTATATATAAATAGGGTCTGACATTTACACAGGCGGTTCAATAGGCAGTTCACTAAGAGAACCGCCTGTGTAGCTACATTACTATAGGCGTGTACTGTGGTCTCATTTCTACAGGCCTCTCGCGCAGTCGATGCTGGGAAACGTCTGTACAAATGGGTTATGAACCGCCTGTATAGTATGGTTCTGTACCAGTGAACATGGGATCTATTTGTTCTTTAATTACTTTTATCTGCTTATGTGTGTGACCAAAACTACGGAGTGGAGATTGGCGCGGATGCATGGTAGTCCGAGCGAGCAAAGTAGCATACCTGCAGCTCAGTAGTGACATGCCAACAACGTAGACAGAGCTCTCGCGGTTCGCCAAGGTTGCGCGATCTGCAAGAGCAGCATGCCTGTAGCAGTGTAGCGCTCCACCCATGCTTGGACAAAGGACGTCGGGTTTAGCTGCTGCCTGCTGGGATGTCCAGCATGAGTTCGTCCAGAACATAATAAACCGACTTTCCAAATCTTTGCGTCCAATGTCGAAGCCCAAATAGAGATTGATTAGGAATTCAAAAAATGAAAATAGATAATTTCTTACGCTAATGATTACACAATCCAGCTAGAATGTGATGGTATGGTATATTCACACAGCAAGTCTATAGCTGGAGTTTCTGGACGAAGGTATGGTGCCTGTAAATATTAATTTATAAATTTACATGAAACAGAATGGTAACATTGTGTTACACTCTAATATACCAACAACTTACAAACATAGCAGCAATGGACCTAGTAGTAGGAATCAATGTTTTGCCATTAGATGATAGCTATAACTTAAATGACGATGACACAATGACTATTAAACAGATCACATACATTGTAATAACATCAATCTCTGATAGTAATGCCATACATGAGATGTGAATTTCATAGGTATGTACTCTACCCACGTGATTTTAGAGTCTGGATGTACCCTTCTTGTCTAGACATTTTCAAGCTCTTCCTGAAAACACCACATAAAAAGAAAAGATCAATGCGAGGGCAACAGTTTCAATTTGTGGTCATGAGCTTGGGCCTAACAATTTGATTTCCGTTACTTCCTGCAATGCTTTGGAGTTTTCTGTCACAAAAGTTGAGAATCGTGGTCAGTCCAATCGACGTGGTCTCATGGCTAGCAAAGTGCATCAGAAACAACAAATCCAGCGCGATGTTCTTGTTCAGATCAGAGCCTGGCATGTCCAGCTCGTGGATCACAAGATCGAAGAAATCTACTGCCTCGCGCTCTGGCCCGTTCCTGCACGCACAGAGTTTCTCCTTCGGCATCTTCATGACCCTCTTGCGTCCCTGACAGATGAAATAAACAACTCGAAAATTGGCAGTGATCAAAGGCCCGGTAGATAGTCATCTACCTAACAGACTAACAGATAATAGATGATCATTAGATTGCCTGAATACATCTGTAGAATGCTTTGCCGGGAACACAGAGCAGAAACGCCAGCAGCCCCACGGTGCACGCGTCGAAGCACTTCCAAAGGATCCCTTCCGAGGCCGATGATCACACAGGCTTCCAAGAAACGGCAAAACTTGATTGGGAGGGAAGCCCAGGCAAGATCGATGCGATTGAGGGAAGCCTGTCGTAGGATAGCGCAGGATTTGAAGGTCGATCCCTCAATGATTGAAGCTGCGTGAGCGTGACTATGGCCGGCGGCTGCGACGGTGGGGCTTTGCCTAACGACTAACACCACGTGAGATCGGATAGTATGAGAATGTAATTTATGTTTTCTTTTCCAATTAGATCTATATTGTTAAATTATAATTTATTATATGCATGATTTTCTTAAGGGCACAGGTGGGTAATTTTTTTGGAAAAAACTGAATAGATCTAATGGCTGTTAAAATTAACCACGTTGAAATTGATGGCTAGATTATTCTAATTATTGTGAGAATTTCTATGATTTATCTTTTTTCTAACACGTCTGGTGAGCATTAACGTGGAGGCTCCTTTAAGGCCTTCAATTAGTAATAGTATAAGATGGGAGAGTAGTATGCTTGGAAATTGTGGTCTGGACAACTCTTGGCCTCTTACAATTAAGTCTACGTCGACGTCGATCACTCATCGCCGGTCCTGTGAATGTAGACCGAATCATATAATGAGTAGATACATTGATCCTCACCTCTTTGATCTTCATATAAAACTCATCGGGCTCCTAATTCCATGTGAAAGGGCACATGGAGCACGAGGATGACAGGATAATGGAAGATGTCGCTTCTGGTCCAATTTGCTACACTACCACTTGTCGCTCTATAAAATTCCTCGGTGGTCCTTATCGTTTTTGCAGTACAATAGGATAGAGAAGAAACCAATCCATCCATCCATCCATCCCTCATCCATCTCTGCCTCCCTCATTCGCCTGTGATTTGAACAATGGATTCCGATGAAGCCACGAGCTATCCTGCTCTGCAGATAGCACCACTTCGCACCATTGTTCAAAACGAGCTCTACTTCCATCTGTACCTGCACCATGTCTGGTCCGGACCAGACGCGAACCAGACAACAGGGTTCGGCAACTCTCCCCTCACCGACTGGCCCATCTACGATGCACCGCCCGGCACCGACGGCGCAAAGCTCGTCGCGCGCTCGCTTGGCCTCCATGTCGACGCCGGCATCGATAAGCCCGACTGGCATGCCACTTTCACCGTACTGTTTGAGGATGATAGGTGAGTATGTGCACTCAAATTTATGCATGATGTAACCATGGAGAGGTATTTACATTAACTATGTGCTTTTAGGTTTAAGGGATCCACTCTCCAAGGAATGGGATTGGGTATAAACGGTAACGAGTGGGCGATTGTTGGTGGGACAGGAGAGTTTACCATGGCACAGGGCATTATCTACATTAAACCATTCGAAGTGAAACAAGATGAGCAGATTGTGGAGCTTGATATCCGTGCACTTTACGTGCCTATCAAAGAACCAAAGGTGAGGGCCATGTTCGCTATTATAGTACTGCGACTCTGTTTGTTAATTTCTTATGTCTGAAAAAATAAAATAGTTTGTATAGATTCGAAAATTTTGTTGCATATTAATTATTAGTTTCCCTGAAAAGTCAAATTTTGATTCATACTACATGTTCTGAGCACGTAGGTTGCTGGTGCGGGTGCTGCGAATACTTGGACGCTTGGAGATATGTGAAGTTCAGATCAATAATGAGGAATACACCAATCTTCATTACAGGCTTCCATGTTGTTGGCCAGGCTGAATCATGTTCCTGTTTTGTGTTGCCAAATATACTTAATTTTTATTTCACTTTTGGGATTTCTGCATTTCCAATTGTGATCCGAAGTCTGTTTCCTTTGCTTATTACAAGACAGATTATAAAATAGTAGAGGATGGATCGTCTTCTCTTCGTGAAGACATTGTTTAGCCTGAATAAGTTTTTAGCCTTTGTTGATATATATTGTAAAGTTGATGTACCAAAAAATTCAAAGAGTTTATAATTTAGAGTGGAGGAGTTAGCTTATTATTTACTGCTACATTTAGTTTGCTGGTGACAAGATTCGGCTTGTCATCTGAGCTATTTAAAATTTATTACGTATTGAGCAGTGTGTATTCGCCCGTGAGTGTTTAATGCAAGTGCTCTCTCCAAATCCTTTGTACATAGTACTAGCCCACTTGGAAACTGACACAGACGTGTTGTTACTGAGTTTACAAAATAAAAAGAAACATTTACCAGTTTATTTATTTAATACTGCTGCAAAAGTATTGCAAAATTTGGGCACCAGCGTACAGTGCTCAACCGTGTGTACTAAAATCAAGAACAGAAAACGTCAACAAGAGAGGTCTAAATGGGAGTCTAATTTATTTCGAAACTTTCACCACTATTCCAAAAACTACCCGAAAAAGTGAAATACCATGACAACACGAGAAATCCACGAGCCAGCCGGTGGTTGGGTATCTCTGCTGATCACCAAGAGACACATCAAGATCCTCAAAATATGGCCGAGCAAATGAGAGAAGATATGAGAAATGAAGATGCGAATGGTGGAGAATTAACTCCTATTCGAGAGAAGCAAGTTCCTAACTACAAAACCCAAGACAACGGGTGACAAGAATACATAGAAAGGATCCTTGAATTGCTAGAAAACGTGCAAAAAAAAGATGAACGGTGACATGTATGGCAAAAAATCTTGTGGGTCCATGGGAGGATCCCAAGGGATGTTTGGGTATGCTTTGCATACTCTAGGGCCAACCAAGGTACTAAATAGCGTAGAGCGGGTTGGTAGCGGATTGGCATCGAGGTAGCGGATTGCGATAGTGGGCGATATTGCGGATGATAAGTTCCAATAACGGCACCCCGATAGTCTCATATAATTTTAAGTACATATATCATGAATAATGAGTATAAATAATTTTAAGTGCATATATCATGAATAATTTTAAGTTTCACAGCCGATGCGTGAGTATTTGAATTTGAGGTGTAAGTCATAGCGGGGTGGACTAATTAGGGATATTTGCTTTCATGCTATTGCGGTCTGCTACGCGCAATTGCGGCCGCAATATCGGCCTGCTATTCAAAATTGCGGCTGCAAAGTTTCAAGATGCAAAGTTCAGAGCGCTACCTCATAGCGGTAGCGGCAATGGACCGCTACCGCTATTGCGGGTGCAATTGCGGCCGCTACCCCCGCTATTTATTACCTTGGGGCCAACCCAACAAGAGACACTTACTCCTTTGTAAAATAAAAAATACTAAGCACTCTGCTCTCATCTTCTCGACGAGGCTAAGTGTCGCATTTCTTCCGCGGCACCGCCATGAGTTATTCACGATCGGGGTGCCAATGTGGGGAAGCCAAGCACCCACAGCCGCCTGGTCCCATAGCCGGCCGGTCACACCTATCTGTTTAGGGCTGATGCGGCTGCCTGCGCTTGGCTGCTGGCTGGAGGAGGGGCCGCACCACCGCACAGAGGCACCACCGCGGCTCTAGGCGCCCTCGCCCGTCGGTGCCTAGTTCCACTGGCGACGTTCTGCCGAGCGTGGCAGTGTTTCCTCCCCTCCCCCACTCTCTCTTTCTCCCGGCAATTCCCCTCAAACTAGCAATGGTATGCCACTACACTAAAACAATTTCCCTCTGGTACTGATAAGGGGTCTCTCTCTCTCTCTCTGCAATTCTCCTCAAACTAGCAATGGTATGCCACTACACTAAAACAATTTCCCTCTAGTACTGATAGGGGGTGGTTCAGATGAACTGCGACTAACAAGTACTACCGTGGACTACTACTGGTTGTTAGCCCTAATAGTTGGGTTGTACGGACCGGTCAACTAATAGCTAATTGAGGACTGAACTAGTTGTTAGTTCATACGCGAGTTTACATGTTTAGATCCTCAAAGACTAAACTTTAGCTAACTAGTTGTTAGTCCATCCTTTCAGGCATCCAAACTTGCTCGACGCTTCTTCTATCCTTCCGCCAGAAATAAAAATCTACTAGTTTCCTCAACGACTTGACCTTGTATACACTACCACAAAATGTAATACCTTTGAGGGTCGCCAATTTCCTTGAGGGGTGAGATCGGACACTCAAGGAATACAAATTACCTTGGCGGTTCCCCAAAACCTCCAAAGAAATATATATTTCTTGAGTGTTATTTCGTACGCTCAAGGAAAATATGTATTTGCTTGAGTGTATTTACAAATACTCAAGGAAATACTAGTATTCCTTGAGTGGCAGCCGTCAAGTAAATTTGTTTTCCCTTTCCTGCGCTCCAAAGCAAGGATGGCAACAGGGTGGGTCTGGACCGAAAACCCGAGGGTTTCAAACCAGACGGGGGTAGGGGCGGGTCCAGATCTTGCCCGGGTTTGCGGGTTTGGGGACCCGAAACGGAGCGGGTTCGGGGACCCGAAACAGGGCGGGTCAGGGGCCGCTAAGGCTTATCTCTCTCTTTTTTTTCTCTCGCAGCCGTACAGTTCCCCTCTCACGCCGGCCGCATACCGCACGGTTCCCTCCCCATCCTCGCGAGTCGCGAGCCGCGGTCTCCGCTCCTCCCTGCACAGCCGCGTCGCCGCCGGCTCCTCCTTCCAGCACAGTCACGCAGCCACCGCATCCTCTAGTCCTCTTCTCCCTACGTTGCCGTGCCGCACCCTTCTCCTGCTCCCCGCACTGCGCGCCGCTGCCACCTCCAGCTTGGGGACCAGATCCATGGAGGGTCGAGGCATGGGCGGAGGATAGCTCGCTGTTGCGCCAATCCCTCCTCTCCCGTCTCTTGCTCTGGTGGATAGGTCGTTGGCTCGCTGCTCGCATGCCCTTCGTTGCCGGCTGCCGTCCTCGGTGAGACCTCCCCACCTCCCCTACTGCTGCTGTGGTTGTGATTTCACGGGTTTCGAGGAACCCATCGGGTTTCGGGGACCCGACGGGTTTGGGGACAGGGGCACATCTTCATCCGTCACAAGTTTCGGGACGGGTTTGGGGGTGGTTGTCGGATCTCGGGTGCGGATCCACGAATGCTCCACCCGCCCCAAACCCGCGCCGTTGCCATCCTTACTGCAAAGTGAAAGGCGCCAAAAACTCACTCCGTTCGCGCTCTGGATTTTGGCCTGGCTCAAAAAGAAAAGTCCAGTATTGGCCCGTTTAACCATCCACCGCACACATCCTGGCCAACCCTATGCACTCGGCCCCTTCTCTTCCCTGCACGAGCGGCAGACTGCGCGGGCGGTGGGCGGGGGCTCCTGCGCACAGCTCCTGCGCGGGCGGCGGCTCCGGCGCGGGCGTGTGGCAGCTCCTGCGTGGGTGTGCGGCATCTCCTGCAAGGGCAGCGGGCTGCGGCGGCGGTTGCTGTGCAGCTGCTCTGACACGCCGCCACTGTCGACGAGGTGAGCTATGTTCGTCATTTAGTTAGGTCAATCTTCAGTCAGCAATTGGATTCAGAGTTTGTTGCTTTAGATTTAGTTGTTAGCCTTAGCTTGAGGTTGATTTCTAGTGTCTGAGCAACTGAGATCTGCTGGCTCAGTGCCTATTTCGACCGAACTAATGAACGGATACAGTATTTTTCTGGGTAACAACCGAACTGATGAACGGATGTAGTATTTTCTGGGTCCCTTATTACGCTGAAAGGCTACTATCCGTGTCTGAGTCTAACTGTAACAAAAAAAATAATTATCTATATTCATATCCACATACTTTTGTTCCTATCCAATCCTCCGGGGCATACTGTACAAACTCGATAGTGCCAAGTTGAATTGTTTCTCATGTCTCTAGTTCATCCAATGACTATGTCAATTAATAAAAAAATAAATGCAAGAGTTGACTTGTGATATGGTGCATTAATGTCATTGCATATGGTGCATTAATTATTAGATTTTCTTTTATCGGAGCCAAAGAGTTGACTTGTGATGGATCGCTCCAACTGCTACTAGTTATATATCATCTTTTTCAACCCATGCTAGTGGTATCTGCTTCCTCACTTGGCACAACGCAGGAAGCACATACACGAAAACCAAACAACCAACCTCGAGAGCCATGGAGCTGGTAACTGGAGCCCTGGGCAGCCTAATCCCCAAGCTCAAGGACCTGCTCAAGGAGGAGTACAAGCTGCAGAAGGGGGTGAAGGATCAAGTCAGATCTCTCGAGCTGGAGCTCGAGAGTGCCCACGCTGCGCTCCGCAAGGTGGCCAAGGTGCCGCATAATCAGCTCGACGAGGTCATCAAGATTTGGGCACGCGAAGTCCGGGAGGCGTCCTATGGTATGGAGGACATCCTTGACACCTACCTTGTGTGTGTCGAGGGCCGCAGCAAGCCCAACGATGACCAGGACAATTTGCTCAAACGTCTTGGAGAGATGATGACTGGGCTGTTCAGGAAGAGCATGGAGCGCCACAAGATCGCTGGTGCCATTGAGAACATCAGGAAAAATCTCCAGGAGGTGACGGACCGGCGTGGTAGATACACTGTCGACAGCATTGTGGCCAAGCCTGCCGCATCATCGCCGGCGTCGACTGTTGATCCTCGACTCACTGCTATGTACAGAGAAGCCTCGCAGATCATTGGCATCGACAAGTCAAGCAAAGATCTAATATCGATACTGTCACCCAAGGGGGTTGATGAGTCCAACCAGAAGATGAAGATTGTTTCAGTTGTGGGAGTTGGTGGGCTAGGCAAAACTACTCTTGCCAAGGCAGTGTATGATAAGCTTAGATCCATGTTTGATAATGGTGCTTTTGTTCCAGTTGGCCAAACTCCAGACGTGAAGAAAGTCTTACGGGACATTCTTATAGATCTTGACAAGAAATACATAAAAGAGAAATACAGAATGTTGGATGAAAGGCAGCTCATCAACGAACTCCGTGACTTCCTTCGAGGAAAGAGGTACAAAAGAATAAGCCACCCAATGATTTTGCTCTGATTTCTGTATTATAGCATGTTAATCAATATTTTCACATGTTTCCTGTACTTAGCTAGCGTACTTGGAATCTTCAAATTATTAATGATAATGGTACCCATTTGGTGGGGTGGAAGATTACCATGCTGTAAGTTTATAGTATATAAATCCATTTGTATAAAGGTTTAACAAACAACAAATATCCATATCTCTTATATAGCTAATCCCCACTCCAGTATATTATATCTGATATCACAGAGATCCACATCGTCAACTAATTAATTAATCTGAACCTCCACACCATCAACTAACTAATCTGAACCATGAGCCGCCACTAGATCGCCACTAATTTTCCCACCCACCCGACCCTGCACGCGTAGCCAAGTCGTCTGAAGCCCCTGTCTCTTTCTCTTTCCACAAATCCAATGACTAGCATCAAAGCCTAATAAAACCGTCATCACATGACACATGCTCATATCCCATACGAAGGTCTGCCCGCATAGACACGGTGACCGGCTGGAATGGGAGGCAGTTGCGGTGGCGCTCGCTGCTGCAGTGATGCTGTCCCTGTCCCTGGTTGCTGTGGCCGGCGTTGTTGGCAGTCAGGAGCCTGGCTGCGAGCAACGCCACAGCCATGTAGTTGCGCGCGTCGTGGCAGGGCAACGCCGGATAATAGTAGAGTGCAGAGGTGCAGAGCTGCGGAATGACTTAGGAACTCAGGATTGACCCGCCGTTGGTAAGGGATTGGAAAATTATAGTATGTATTCAGATTGAGAATCAGAGATCGGGGACGTACCACATCGTATCACTAGCAAGACAAGTCCATTCATTTCTTTAGAAACAAGACAGGTCCGCTCATGACAGGGAGTTGGGCTGGCCGTGTGGGCTGGCCTAGGAAGAGAGGATATTGGTACGTTTGTGGTACGTGGGTTGAGTTTTAGAAAACAAGTTTAAGATATATTATACTCCCTCCATTCTGAATTATAAGATATTTTGATATTTTTAGATTTAGAGCTTTTGCTACGCACCTAGAAATAAAAATGTGTCCAGATACATAGTAAAAGCTATGAATCTAAAAAATATAAAGACATCTTATAATTAGGAACATATATACATATATAGTTAAACGTTGAGAATCACTGTAGCTTCACCGTTTGCCTCATGGATTGTACTGTTTCTTTGTTCTAGTTTGTTTGATTCTCACCTTTTTCATCTCCTTTCCTGTGTTTGAAAAATCTGCTATAATCTTAGGAAAAAATAAATATTCTGTTTTGATTATGATCTTGAAGAGTGCTTATCAAAAGTTAGCTGCTTATAATTTTCAATGTTACACCTACAAATTTTAAGTACTCCATGCTCTAATTGGTAATTCCTGAAGCAGCAACGCGGGGAGAATTCTTCTTGTTTCTAGCATAAGCGGTGCCATGGTGCAGTCAACCCATTTTAGTTTACCTTCCAAAAGTAATTAGGTATAAGTAAGAATAAATATATTTTTTCATCGCTAGTACACTTAGATTGGAAAATGCATGTTATGCATGAGGCATTATGAACTCTATATACTAAAACTAATTGTCATCAGTTGATTTATCGATTGCTTCCCAGCCACCAGCATGTACATAATTATTTATTTTATTGTCTGAGCACGTGTTTGATTATTATTCTTGGGTGCCGACAGACTTAATGCTTCCTGAAAACTGAATGATTTTAGTTTCTAATTGCTCTTCCACTTTTGTGTGCATAGGTATTTTGTTGTTATTGATGACATGTGGGAGCCTGAATCTTGGGAAACAATAAAATTAGCTCTTGTTGATGACAGTTGTGGATGTAGAGTAATCGTAACTACTCGTAAACTTGAAGTTGCTAAAGAAGCCGGTGAGGTTTACATGTTACAACCACTGTCAGATGATAATTCCAAAAGATTGTTTTATAAAAGGTTATCTGATGTTGAAGAAAAATGTCCAAACAATCATCCGGACGAGTTATCTGAACGGATTCTAAAGAAGTGTGGTGGAGTTCCACTAGCTATCATCACAATGGCTAGTTTGTTGTCGAATAAAACAAGAGAAGAATGGGATGTGGTGTGCAGCTCTCCAGGTTTCTTTGAAGATGCAGATGTTTGGCAAAACACTATGCATATATTATCTCTGAGTTACTATGACCTTCCTTTTCATTTGAAGACTTGTTTGTTGTACCTAAGTGTATTTCCAGAGGACTCTCTTATTGACAAGGATTCTTTGATATGGAAATGGATAGCCGAAGGCTTTGTTGAGAAGCCAGGACGTGGGTCATTTGAGGTAGGAGAGGAATACTTCCATGACCTTATAAACAGAAGCTTGATCCAGGGGGTGGATTCTGATGTCTATGGTATCATAAAGTATTGTCGGATTCATGATATGGTGCTTCATCTCATCGTTTCCATGTCACACGAGCAAAACTTTGTCAGTGCTGGTGGTTCATTATCACAAAGCAAGGCACGTCGGTTAGCCATAGAAAACAGTAGTGAACTGGATCTCTCCCAGTCCCAGGATACTCATGTGAACCTACCACAATTGAGGTCATTTATTGTCTTGCGGTGTGATATCGATAAGTGGGTTCTGCATCCTAGGTTAAAACTCGTCCGCGTGCTGGCTTTGGAGAATTGCAAATTTAGACGACAAGGATGCCACTTCCTTGAGCATATTGGAAATCTACTTCATTTGAGGTACCTTGGCATACGTGGTTATTCATGGTTGGAAGAGCTCCCAGAAGGATTAGGCGCCCTGAAGTTTCTACAAACACTGAACTTGGAGGGTGTTGGATACCTGGAATTGCCGCGTAGCGTTGGCCATCTAACTCAGCTGGTACGCCTACATGCTCCGGGGATCACTCCGCCTGTTGGGGTAATAGGGAATCTGACATCACTGGAGGAGCTACAGATAACACGACCTTATAAAGATGATGAGTCCGTGAGGCAGTTTGTGAAGGATCTAGGCAACCTGTGTGAACTCAGGGTGCTTAAGATTGACAATACGTGGAGGTATTTGGATGACAGCATGTTTTCAGACTTGATCAAGTCCCTAAGCAGTCTCCAGAAGATGCAGCATCTCACACTTGGTGATTTGTCAATTGTTATTGCTAATATGAATGCCTGGGATGCAGCGGTGCTCTCTCGAGATCTCCGATGTTTGTTTCTTCCCTATATCAGCTTCCCCAAGTTGCCTTCATGGATTAATTCTGCGCATCTTCCAAGGCTCACCCACTTGGAGATATATGTGTTGGGTATGGATGAGCAGGGTTTCAAGGCACTGGGCGGGTTGCCAAACCTCTGTTACCTCAAATTATTTTCCAAGGGAACAGTAACTAGTAATATTGGAGCAGTTGGCTGCTTCCAGAAGTTGAGATCTTGGGCGTTGCCTTATTTGATGGTCCAGTTTGTAGCCAACGAGGATTCAAGTGCTTCGTTTACTACCTGCTACATATCTAAAGGTTTGGACATTGGTAGGAATAGAAAGAAAGATGACTGCAGGGTAGTACCAGCCATTGTTATGCCAAACCTCGAGGAGCTTGAGTTTGGTGTGAGGGAATTAACGCAGAACAATGTCATTGGCTTTGGGGACATCGGCTTGGAGTGCCTCCCTTCGATTCACACAATCAAAGTAAACTTCTGGTGTCTCGGCCTATTTGAGGAAGACGTGAACAGAGAGGAGGCTTCACTAAGGCAAGCAGTTGAAGCCCATCCCAACCGTCCATCACTCCAAATTGAATACATTTGTAAAGAGCATATGAAGAGGTACGTGCCTACTCACATATATTCGTTTCAATGTCCATCCAGCGATGAGCTGCTCCCACATTCTTGTTAACAAAATTCCAATCACAGACGAAACAGACGGGGACAGGACTACCTACCTCGTGCAATGCTGTATCGAGGTACAAATCAGATCTCTGCCACAGTTAGTATCGTCTTGACTACTATCGTGAACTCTATTTTCTGCCACTTCTTCTCATATTTCTTTTAGCCGTCCAAGTTTTTTTTTGGTAATAAGTATGAACTTAAGCCTCTTCTCTTGCAGATTCACCAAGGAGAGGATGCTTTCAAAAATAATGGCTAAGGAGAGCATGCTTCTACATCAAAGTTGATGGATCGATCAGTCTGGAATCATCAGATGCTAAGATCGAACCTTATGAATGGCGTTTGGTATGCAATCACAAGCCTGTGTCGTTCCGTCCATCACCATATCAATCAGTTTGTTAACTCCTCCATGCCAATAATAATCTTCCGGAAGATTATTATTACCCTGTCCAACGCTGGAAACTTGAAATTCCCTGACCAACGTCAGGCAAAACTGGAATTACCCTGTCGAGCTAGTCCTGACGGTATTTTTATTTTCCCTGGCGGTTTGACGATATGTTTATTTTTTATGACGATACATACATTTTCATGATGATATTTTTATTTTCCCTGACGGTAGTGCACCATAAGGGAATTTCAAGTTTCCAGTAGATCCGGGCATGCATGCTGAGCGAGTCCACACTTGATGAAGTAAATCCTGGAACCAAGCCCTGTGAAGGCAAGCTTTGTGTATTTTAGTGTGATGACGAGAGAAAAGAAGGACCTTGAACAATTGCTGTCAGTAGCACGTCCTGCAATGACTTCGATCAGTGGACCAGCCTATATGGGCTGGTGCGTGGTGTCTCTAGCTTGATCCATTCTAGGTCAACAGCTTTGTTCGTCTTTCTCTTCTTCTTGTATCTTGATCTGGCTCCATACATCTTACATTCAATTCAGATACACCATCATTTACTATAATCTGCCACCTATGTATATCTGGTATATGGGGACACAAAATTGTTCGTTTCAGTTCCACCTTGGGATAAAAAGTGGAAGAACTGAGGAGATGCAGAGAGGGAGCACGGTAGGAGGACAGATTAACTCAGATAAAATTTAAGTTCTGTATGTTCTTTCTTATTGTTCACTCGATCTTGTCCCGTTTCTTCTATTTAAAACAACTCAGACGCACGCCACACTACTGCCGTTCACGGCTTAGATAACGCCCACTAGGCCGAGCCTGTCATCGAGAGCGGCGACGCCCATCTTCAGCCGAAGTGTTCCCTTCAGTGTCAACGTCCTCAGTTACCAGATCACCAACAGTAGCCATGCCGGCACCCTTGCTTGTCGCATGGCGAGCATTGCTGACACTGTTTCAAGTGAGGAAACTGTTTTGACGCCTTGAATAGCTTGAGTGCGAACACATGGTTAGTGTCAACATGTGGTTTGGGTTTGTGATGAGTGATTGTCTATGGGTGTTACTTGATATGTCGTTTGGCTCGTGATGCGCAGGAGTGAAGCACCGAGGCCGCGGCCGATAGCAAGGTGAAGGTAGAGGGGGCCGTTCCGATGGACTAGGAGCGGTGAAGGACGAACGTGAGACTTAGATCGCGGGACTTAAGTGCCGGCGGAGACAAGCTATGGTGACTGACACTTGGAGACACCGAGAAGCGCAAGCGGACATGTCGAGGTGACATGTGGCGGAGCGAGGGTGATGCGTGTAGAGCACACTACTCGCAGGATGACTTGGTGGTTTCAGCTTCTGAAAGGTCCTAAATGGCCAGAGGGGAGGGTGAATTGCCTATATAAACTTCTACAAACAACACTTAAGCAAAGTGGTTAGATAATTAAACGGCGAAGCGAATTTTGCGCTAGCCTACTAAAAATGCAAGCCACCTAACCGTTCTAGGCTATTGATTCTAAGTTCACACACAAGAAGCTAAGTCACTACTTTACACTACTCCTAGGTGAGCAAGCTACACAAGTAAACTACAACAAAAGTAAAGAGTAGAGAGGTGATTTTATACCGCCAGTGTAGAGATGAGATGAATATCAATAAGATCAATCACAATACACAAGAAATCCTCGGCAAGAGATGGATACAATGATTTTTACCGAGGTTCACTTGCTTGCCGGCAAGCCAATTCTCATTATAGCGATACACCCGCTTGGAGGTTCATGCGCTAATTGGCATCACACGCCAAACCCTTCTCAAGGGTGCCGCACAACCAACACAAGATGGGATCCACAAGCTACGCACAATCCACTAGAGTAGCCAATTGCGATCTCCCGCGGGGAAGGCTCAAGAACCCCTTACAACTTCACTGATCGAAGGCAGAGACAATCACCAACTCCCCTCAACGATCCTCGCAGCTCCAAGCCGTCTAGGAGTCGGCAAACTCCAGGAGTAACAAGAGAATCCGCTGCGAAATCCAATCATAAGTGCCACTAGATGAACACACTCATGCAATGCACTTGATGTTCTCCAATCTCACCAAATGATGATCTCAATCGAATGAAATGTGTGAGAGAGTGAAAGTCCTATGTTTGGTGTTGGTAATTAGTGACAATGCCAAAGTACTAATCCTATGCCTAAGTTGTATGTAGCATATGAGGATTAGTACATTCTAAGGTTGGTGGCAAGATGGACATAGTGATCTTGATGGCCACACTTGGATTTGGATACAACCCTACGTGATCAAGGCAAAGGTATATGCTTAAGGGTTGTGTTTTAGTAACCAAGACACCTAGTGGGTGTGGTTACATTATAGGATAGATAGCCGTACTATAAAGAGGGGAATGACGCGGCTATTAAACTCCTAAGTGCCTCTAGGTGTGCATTTCATGATCATATGCATTTGGATAGAACTAATAACGCCTCGAAAAATGATTGTGAAAATGCTAACACACATGCACATGGTGATGATCACTTGGTGGTGTTAGCACGTTTGCGACGGCGTTGGAGTTTGAGCGGTAGAGAGGTTTTGGGGTCCTCTCTCCCTCCCGCCGAGCTTGCGAGGCGGGATTCAGGCGTTTTCGAGGAGTTGAAATGCCTATTTTCTACTACGCCGCAAGTCGGAAATCAAACGGAAAAAGAAACGGAAGCGAACGGAGGTCACAGAAGTCACCGGACGCTGCACCGGACGCTGCACCGGACGCCGCACCGGACGCGGTCACTGTGCGTCCGGCGCGTCCGGTCTGCGTCCAGTAACTGCGCGATTTTCAGTTGCTGCACCGGACGCGAGGCGCGTCCGGTCACAGGCCACCGGACGCGTCCGGTGGTCCAGGGAGCTTACTGGACTCCCACCGGACGCGGTCACTGTGGCGTCCGGTGGTTGGTTCGTTTTGCGCGACTCGGTGTTGACCGGCGCGTCCGGTGGGTCACGGGACCGGCGCGTCCGGTGGTGACCAGCGCGTCCGGTCGTTACGACCGGCGCGTCCGGTCAGTGTTTCGAATTTTAGCCGTTGAGGCACCGGCGCGTCCGGTCCACGCGACCAGCGCGTCCGGTGAGCGCGACTGCTGCTGATTTCAGTTTCTAACGGCTATATTCGAAGGGGTATGTCTATATATACTCGTTGGCCGGCTCAAGGCTCTTACTCTTGACATTTTAACATACTTGTGAGCACTTTGAGCCAAGCAACTCCCCTCCCACTCATCTCTCTTGCTTCTTTGCATATTCGAAGTGAGATTGAGTGATCCAAGTGCATTTGCATTGTGAGATAGCATCTAGTTGGCACTTGGTGGTTGATTTGCTGCGGGATTCTTGTTTCTCTTGGTGGTTGCCGCCACCTAGACGGCTTGGAGCAGCTTGGAGGCGTTGGCAAGAGTTGGTGATTGTATCTTGGCCACCTCCGGTGATTGTAAGGGGTTTGTGCCTACCTCGGCGAAGAGCCAAAGGCAACGCTAGTGAATTGCTCGTGTCATTGCAACCTTTTGCCATTTGGTAGGTTCTTGTGGTGCCTTTTGAGAGGCTCGGTGTGTGACCGATTAGCCACCGAACCACGTGGTGAAGAGGGACACAACGGGGACTAGCGTGCCGGCAAGCACGTGAACCTCGGGATAAATCTTTGTGTCATCACTTTCATATTGTGATTGATTGATCCCGGTGTTCGGTTATCTTGGTATTCATCTCTTGATCATATTAATTGATTGGCTCAATTCTTCGCCCCTCGGTGATATCCTCCTAACTCAACTCCGCATTACTTTCTTAGTTATCTTTGCTAGTTAGCTTTGCTTTAGTAGCTCCTTTGAGTAGCTTACTAGTTTTTTTTTATAGTTACCTTTTCGGTTTGATTTGTGCGGTTGAGTGCATATACTAGTATTGTGTTTTGGATAGGTGGCTTGCAAACACCCCATAGGCTAAGCAAAACTCGCATCTCGCTAGTTGTTATATTGATAAACTTGTTTAGCTTGTCTTTGTAGAAAAGTTTTTAAAAGGCTATTCACCCCCCCTCTAGCCATCTAGACCTTTCAAGTGGTATCGGAGCCGTGGTCACCGTTTGTAAGGCTTAACAACCTTGGTGTAAGATGGCTCAAGTTATGTTCAATCATGTTAATGGCAAGCCTCCATTCTTTGATGGCGTCTCTTCCTTTGATCATTGGAAAAGAAAGATGAAGCAATATCTAGGCAATATACATGAGAAGGTTTGGGATGTGACCAAAGAAGGATATATCATTCTTGATGAGGAAAACCTCACTCCCAATGACCGCATCAACAAACAATGCAACACGGCGGCACTTTACACAATCTATAATGCCGTTGATGATAAAGTATTTGAGCAAATCAAAGATCTTGAAAAGGCAAATGAGCTTTGGACAAGACTAGAGGAAACATATGAGGGCACTTCAACGGTAAAGAGTGCCAAGCTCTATATGCTCAAGGATAAGTTTGCAAGCTTCAAGATGAAGGATGATGAGTCCATACCGGAGATGTTCTATAGGCTCCAAGTCATTGTCAATGATCTCAAGGGGCTTGGGGAGAAGATTGAGGACAAGGACTTCTCACATAAGTTCTTGATGTGCTTACCCAAGAAGTTTGTCACCTTGAGAAGAATGATCTTTAGAGAGGGATTGGACAAGGTCAAACCAACCAATGTGCTTGGAGATATAATGACCGATGCCCAATACAATGATGATGAAGATGAGGTAGAAGAGAAGAAGGAGACCAAGGTCAAGCAAGAGAAGCCCATTGCATTCAAGGCTTCATCCTCTAAGGGCAAGAGCAAGGTGGAGAGTGATGATGATGATCCATTCGATGATGAGACCATGGCCCTCCTTGTGCACAAGATGGGAAGGTTCATGAAGAAGAAAGGATATGGGGCAAGAAAGAGGAGAGACACTATAAAGGCAAAGACCCTTTGCTACAATTGCAATAACCCCAATCACATAGTGGGGGATTGCCCCTATGAAGATAAGAGACTTCATAATGGGGACTTGAAGCTCAAGAAGAACAAGAAAGATAAGAGAGAGAATGAGAAGAAAACAAAGAAGAGCTTCACCTTCAACAAGAAGAAGAAGGGTGGTGGTTATATAGTCACTTGGGATAGTGACAATTCCGATAGTGATGATGATGCAAGCTCTAGTGATGATGAGAGGATCACTCGGCGAGCCATTGCAAACATCGCCCTCTCCAACAAGTCATCCATCTTCGACACTACATCGACATGCCTTATGGCCAAGCCTACCAAGGTAAAATATGATGATAGTAATGATGATTCTTGTGCTAGTGATGATTGTAGGAGTAATGATGAGGAGGATGAGGACTACTCCAAGGATGATCTATTAGGCGTAATAGATCAAATGAGCAAGGGCTACAAGAGAACAACCAAGAAATACAAAATCTTGGAACAAGAGTTCATTGCTAAGTGCAATGAAAATGATGCCTTGATGGAGGAGCTTCTTGCTCTCAAAAAGAGTAAGGAGTGCAAAGGAATTGAACAAGAGCTCAAAGCTCTTAGGAAATCCTTTGATGAGCTAGAGGCCTCTCGTGAGTGTCTAAAGGAAGACCACGAGGACCTTGAAGTTGCTCACACTAGGCTTGAGGAAGCCCACTCCTCTCTACTTGAGCTCATCAAGGAGAAGGACCTCAAGTTGGAGAAGCTCATGAAGGAAGCTAAGGAGGAGCAAGTGATTGTCACTTGTGATATTGGACTAACATGTGATATTATTGATGACTCTTTATTTGTTGGTCCGACTAATGCTTCATGTAGCTCATCATCATCCACCACAACCAACTCTACCTCTACTACTAGTGATTCATCACTTATGGTTGAGAATAAGACTCTCAAGAGAGAGGTGGATGATCTCACCCGTGCATTAGGCAATGCCTATGGTGGGGATGCTCGCTTGCTAAAATGCTTGGGTAGCCAAAGGTTCTCTCTTAACAAAGAGGGTTTGGGCTATACTCCCAAGAAGGGCAAGGCGGCCTTTGCAACTCACAAGCCTAGCTTTGTGAAGAGCAATGGTCGTTATTGCAATAGATGCAAGCAAGTTGGGCATCTAGAGATTAATTGCAATAAAATGAACAAGAACAAGAAAAATGCTAATGTACCTTACATTCCTTTTGATTCTTGTTATGTGCTTACCAAGGGTGAGAAAGGTGTGCGTGCTAGGTTTGTTGGTACACCAATTGTGGGCCCAAAGAAGAAGGCCATTTGGGTACCAAAGAGCTTAGTGACTAACCTCCAAGGACCCAAGCAAGTATGGGTACCTAAGAAATATTAATTTGTTTTGTAGGAAAATTACAAGGCCGGAGGAAGGCATTGGGTGCTTGATAGTGGATGCTCTCAACATATGACCGGTGATTCAAGAATGTTCAACTCTCTCAAATCAAATGATAGTGGCATTGATAGTATCACATTTGGTGACAATAGCAAGAGTGATGTATTTGACATATTCAAGAAGTTCATCAAGAGAGTGCAAAATGAGTTTGAGACCACAATCAAGAAAGTGAGAAGTGACAATGGAAGTGAGTTTAGAAACACAAGAGTTGATGAGCTATGTGAGGAGCTTGGAATCTAACATCAATTTTCGGCCAAGTATACACCTCAATCAAATGGCTTAGTTGAGAGGAAGAATAGAACCTTGATTGATATGGCAAGATCAATGTTGAATGAGTATAATGTGAGTCATTCATTTTGGGCCGAAGCAATCAACACGGCTTGCTTCTATAGCAACCGCCTCTATTGCCACAAGTTCCTAGAGAAGACACCATATGAGATCTTAAATGGAAGAAAGCCCAACATTGCATACTTTCGGGTATTTGGTTGCAAATGCTACATCTTGAAGAAGGGCACTAGATTGAGCAAGTTTGAAAAGAAATGTGATGAAGGATTTCTACTTGGTTACTCCACTACTAGCAAAGCTTATAGAATTTGGAATTTGGCTAGTGGTTTACTTGAGGAAGTTCATGATGTTGAGTTTGATGAAACAAATGGCTCTCAAGATGAGGAAAATAACTTGGATGATGTGAGAGGAACTCAATTGACCAATGCTATGAAAGAAATGGATATTGGTGATATTAGGCCAAAGCAAGTGATTGATGTGGATGACAACAAAGATCAAGTGCTCCAAAGTCCAATTACACAAGCTAGTGGGTCTCTAATGCAAAATCAAGCTAGTACATCATCTCAAGTGCAACAAGATCAACAAGTGGCTAGTTCATCATCTCCAACTCATGATCAACATCAACATCCAAGCAATCAAGTGCAAGTGCTTCAACCAACTAACATTGCAAGAGACCATCCATTGGATTCCATCATTGGTGACATACAAAGAGGAGTTCAAACTAGATCAAGATTGGCATCATTTTGTGCTCACTCTTCTTTTGTGTCAATAGAAGAACCCAAGGACATTGATAAAGCATTGAGAGATCCGGATTGGGTAAATGCAATGCATGAAGAGCTCAATAACTTTAAGAGAAATGAAGTATGGGAACTAGTTGAGAGGCCTAAGAATCATAATGTCATTGGAACAAGATGGGTCTTTCGCAACAAGCAAGATCAAGATGGGATAGTAGTAAGGAACAAAGCAAGACTAGTGGCTCAAGGTTACACACAAATAGAGGGTCTTGACTTTGGTGAAACTTATGCCCCGGTTGCAAGATTGGAAGCAATTAGGATCTTACTTGCCTATGCTTGTGCTCACAATATCAAGCTATATCAAATGGATGTGAAGAGTGCATTTCTCAATGGGTACATTCAAGAAGAGGTGTATGTGGAGCAACCTCCCGGTTTTGAAGATGACAAGAAACCCAATCATGTCTACAAGTTGAGAAAAGCTTTGTATGGATTGAAGCAAGCACCAAGAGCATGGTATGAAAGATTGAGGGACTTCTTGCTATCCAAAGGATTTGTCATGGGCAAAGTGGATACTACTCTCTTCACCAAGAAGATTGGGAAAGACTTGTTTGTGTTGCAAATATATGTTGATGATATCATATTTGGTTCAACCAATCAAGATTATTGTGATGAGTTTGGGAAAATGATGGCAAAGGAATTTGAAATGTCAATGATCGGTGAACTTAGTTTCTTTCTTGGACTTCAAATCAAACAAATGAAGGAAGGAACATTTGTGAGCCAAACCAAGTACATCAAAGATATGCTCAAGAAGTTTGGCATGGAAGATGCAAAGGGCATTACAACCCCAATGGGCACTAGTGGAAGTTTGGATAGTGACAAGAGTGGCAACATGGTGGATCAAAAGCTATATAGATCAATGATTGGTAGCCTACTCTATGTGACGGCATCAAGACCCGATGTAATGTTTAGTGTATGCATGTGTGCAAGATTTCAAGCCTCACCAAGAGAAAGTCATTTGAAGGCAACAAAGAGAATATTGAGGTACTTAAAGCATACACAAGATGTTGGATTATGGTATCCCAAGGGTGCAAGCTTTGAGCTAGTTGGATATTCGGATTCTGACTATGCCGGTGACAAAGTGGAGAGAAAGAGCACTTCCGGGACTTGTCAATTGTTGGGAAGATCACTTGTCTCATGGTCATCCAAGAAGCAAAATAGTATTGCACTATCTACCGCCGAAGCCGAATACATCGCCGCGGGTAGTTGTTGTGCACAAATCTTGTGGATGAAGGCAACATTGAAGGATTTTGGAATCAATTTCAAGAATGTGCCTTTGCTATGTGACAATGAAAGTGCCGTGAAGCTAACCAACAATCCGGTTCAACATCAAAGAACAAAGCATATTGATGTTCGTCATCATTTTATTAGAGATCATCAACAAAAGGGTGACATTGCTATTGAGAGTGTGGGCACCGAAGATCAACTAGCCGATCTATTCACCAAGCCACTTGATGAGAAGAGATTTCACAAGCTAAAGAATGAGTTGAACATACTTGACTTCTCCAACATGAGTTGATGCATCTCCATGATATGACATGCCTCTTCTTCAAGCCCCAAGGTAAAATTGGTTGACATGTCATACATTCTATGCTAAGGACTTGTTTAGAGCATCTAGTCATACTTTACATGTTCTAGGCTCATTCATGAAAATCAAATGAATTTGAAGTTTATATGGTGCCACTATTGTTTCCATGACTTGTATGATCTAGTGGTAGCATATAACTTGTTTAAGTAGCTTGTGATCCTAAGTGTTTAATCTAGATCACTTGTCTAAATTTTTGCTTCAACATGGTGCATGATAACCCTTCTAGTGAGGTGTGAAGAAGCTTGCCCTTGATCAAACCGAAGCGTTTTATTTATGCAAGCAATCTAGGTTGAATCACAAACTTGATCCTCACCCCATAATTCAACATGATAATCTATCTAAAATTAGTCCCTTGTGGTCATTGGTGCCAAAGGGGGAGAAAATATTGATCACAAAGATAGAACTCAAAGGGGGAGAAGCACAAAGGGGGGAGAAAATGTTGTTCACAAAGGAGAAAACCTAACGGAGAGAATTGGTAAAAAAAAGGGGATCAACTAAAATTTTTGAGCACACAAGTAGGGGGAGCAAGCTCTTAAACATGAATGTTGCATTTCCTTGCGCACTTCATATATATGATGCATTGTTATGCATTTCTTTTTCTCCGATACTTTGCTTGTGTGGTGACTTGCTGGTGTAATTTGAATGATGAATTGAAATACTAGCATGAATAGGAAGTAGTTAGATCTTACTTGCTTCATATCTTTCAAAGTGGTACTAGAGCCTTGCTTATAATGTTGATCTCACGAGGTTTCTAGTTTTGTTTGTGCTTTTCCAAGTGGATCTAACTACACAAGGTGCTAAGATGGTGTTTATTGCTACTCCGATGGTATCACGCTTCAAAGGTCTATAATCTAAAACACTTAGCACCTATTGATAGTCAATGCTCCTATATTTTCCTATCTAACATGTATGCTTCCAAAATCCAAACATATAGCATACATGTAGGGGGAGCCATTGCTATCAATTTGAATTCATGATCACTTGTCCATACTTCTTACACATGGTAATATACTTGGACAATGTGACATGGGTTCAATCAAATTTTTATCATAATATCTTTGTGAAAGGGTTGTCACCAATTACCAACAAGGGGGAGATTGAAAGTCCTATGTTTGGTGTTGGTAATTAGTGACAATGCCAAAGTACTAATCCTATGCCTAAGTTGTATGTAGCATATGAGGATTAGTACATTCTAAGGTTGGTGGCAAGATGGACATAGTGATCTTGATGGCCACACTTGGATTTGGATACAACCCTACGTGATCAAGGCAAAGGTATATGCTTAAGGGTTGTGTTTTAGTAACCAAGACACCTAGTGGGTGTGGTTACATTATAGGATAGATAGCCGTACTATAAAGAGGGGAATGACGCGGCTATTAAACTCCTAAGTGCCTCTAGGTGTGCATTTCATGATCATATGCATTTGGATAGAACTAATAACGCCTCGAAAAATGATTGTGAAAATGCTAACACACATGCACATGGTGATGATCACTTGGTGGTGTTAGCACGTTTGCGACGGCGTTGGAGTTTGAGCGGTAGAGAGGTTTTGGGGTCCTCTCTCCCTCCCGCCGAGCTTGCGAGGCGGGATTCAGGCGTTTTCGAGGAGTTGAAATGCCTATTTTCTACTACGCCGCAAGTCGGAAATCAAACGGAAAAAGAAACGGAAGCGAACGGAGGTCACAGAAGTCACCGGACGCTGCACCGGACGCTGCACCGGACGCCGCACCGGACGCGGTCACTGTGCGTCCGGCGCGTCCGGTCTGCGTCCAGTAACTGCGCGATTTTCAGTTGCTGCACCGGACGCGAGGCGCGTCCGGTCACAGGCCACCGGACGCGTCCGGTGGTCCAGGGAGCTTACTGGACTCCCACCGGACGCGGTCACTGTGGCGTCCGGTGGTTGGTTCGTTTTGCGCGACTCGGTGTTGACCGGCGCGTCCGGTGGGTCACGGGACCGGCGCGTCCGGTGGTGACCAGCGCGTCCGGTCGTTACGACCGGCGCGTCCGGTCAGTGTTTCGAATTTTAGCCGTTGAGGCACCGGCGCGTCCGGTCCACGCGACCAGCGCGTCCGGTGAGCGCGACTGCTGCTGATTTCAGTTTCTAACGGCTATATTCGAAGGGGTATGTCTATATATACTCGTTGGCCGGCTCAAGGCTCTTACTCTTGACATTTTAACATACTTGTGAGCACTTTGAGCCAAGCAACTCCCCTCCCACTCATCTCTCTTGCTTCTTTGCATATTCGAAGTGAGATTGAGTGATCCAAGTGCATTTGCATTGTGAGATAGCATCTAGTTGGCACTTGGTGGTTGATTTGCTGCGGGATTCTTGTTTCTCTTGGTGGTTGCCGCCACCTAGACGGCTTGGAGCAGCTTGGAGGCGTTGGCAAGAGTTGGTGATTGTATCTTGGCCACCTCCGGTGATTGTAAGGGGTTTGTGCCTACCTCGGCGAAGAGCCAAAGGCAACGCTAGTGAATTGCTCGTGTCATTGCAACCTTTTGCCATTTGGTAGGTTCTTGTGGTGCCTTTTGAGAGGCTCGGTGTGTGACCGATTAGCCACCGAACCACGTGGTGAAGAGGGACACAACGGGGACTAGCGTGCCGGCAAGCACGTGAACCTCGGGATAAATCTTTGTGTCATCACTTTCATATTGTGATTGATTGATCCCGGTGTTCGGTTATCTTGGTATTCATCTCTTGATCATATTAATTGATTGGCTCAATTCTTCGCCCCTCGGTGATATCCTCCTAACTCAACTCCGCATTACTTTCTTAGTTATCTTTGCTAGTTAGCTTTGCTTTAGTAGCTCCTTTGAGTAGCTTACTAGTTTTTTTTTATAGTTACCTTTTCGGTTTGATTTGTGCGGTTGAGTGCATATACTAGTATTGTGTTTTGGATAGGTGGCTTGCAAACACCCCATAGGCTAAGCAAAACTCGCATCTCGCTAGTTGTTATATTGATAAACTTGTTTAGCTTGTCTTTGTAGAAAAGTTTTTAAAAGGCTATTCACCCCCCCTCTAGCCATCTAGACCTTTCAGAGAGGCGTGGAGAGGCTCACTAGTTTGTAGAGTCAATGAAAATGTGCAAGAGATAGAGCACAAGCCGGCCACTCCACTACTTATAGCCCACACTCAAAGATTCAACCGTTACTCACTGTTTTTGGGGGCACCGGACGCGTAGTTAGTTCACACTGGACGCGTCCGGTGCAGTGTCCGGTGTATCGCCCAGTGACACGTGTACTAGCCATTTGAATTCTCTCACTGTGCACGCTCACACCGGACGCGGAGCGGTCACACCGGATGCTCCGACGCCCATGTCCGATGTCCACGCAGAGAGGTTCCAGAGAGCACAATTGCTCACCGGACGCGTCCGGTGCAGGGTCACCGGACGCTCCTCAGCATCCGACGCTCCAACGGCTCTCTGTTGCTCGCCACGTCATAGGCATCGGACGCTGGAATAGTGTTCCCAACGCGTCCGGTGAAGAAATTCATGCGTCCGGTGAAAACTTCACCGAACCGACCCGAGAGCACAGGGATCACACCGGACTCGTCTGCTGCTACCCCACGGGACGCTCCCAGCATCCGGTACACACGTTTTTGCACCTTTTCAAAGAGCTAGCCACTGGAAAACTTCGGCAAGTTTCCGGTGCACTTTCTTACTAAGTGGAATCACTGAAAAGCGCTGAATCCTGCTGAGCAAGTTTGGCAGGAGGGAGAGAGGAGCCAAACCCCTCTCTTCCATTCAAACTTCACCCCGCTTCCAAAGTCGCTAACACTCCAAAGTGTCTCTCACTTTAGTGCACATGTGTTAGCATTTTCCAAAGAGTTTTTCACGGGTTTTGTTAGTGTCACTAGCATGTACATGTATATGCAATGAATATGAACACCTAGTGGCACTTTGATAACCGCATTTCACAAACAATTTCTCCCCTCTTGATAGTATGGCTATCTATCCTAAATGTGATCACTCTCTCAATAGTCTTGATCACCAAAAGCAAAGAGCTTTTATTGGTTATACCTTTGCCTTTGAGCTCCCAGCCTTTCACCATCTTCCTTCTCATCCCTTGATGAAGCTTGTGGACACCTTATGATGATGGACTTATACCATTTACATGGATGCCATCATTAGGGCTTTCTCCTCTTGTTGATGGGCTTACACCATTTCCATGGACGCCATCATTGCCCTTTGCTTGTGGCCTCTACCGATCTGGTCCTTTGCTCCATCTTGTTGTTTGCTAATTAATCTCACGAAATACTTAGAGCAAACATTAGCAAACTAGGTTTCATCAATTACCCAAAACCAAACATGGGCTTTCAATCTCCCCCTTTTGGTAATTGATGACAACCTTCACAAAAATATGAAATAAATACAAAGTTTGCACTTTGATAGTATTAGCTCTCCCTACATATGTGGTTCCTTGTGTTTAGTTCAATTTTTCACATATGCATGGATTTGAAAATTTGGGTGAGCTACCACTACTAAATGATGCTAAGGTATATAGAATGGACCTTTGAAGTGTGATACCATCGAAGTTACGGAAATATACCATCCTTAGCACCATTGTTCACTGGTCATGCATCACAAACTCAAAATACCTCGTGAGATCAACATTTAAGCAAAAGAGGTACTTTGTATGATAAGTAAGTCCTATGCATGCTAGTTTGTCAATCACCATTCAAATCCTATTTCTAAGCATTACACTAATCAAGCATGTATAGGAATTGAAGTTTAACAATGCAACAAGTCAAATGTTAATGCACAACCAAATGCAACAACTTATTCATGAGCTTGCTCACCCTACTTGTGTGCTTTCAAATTTTAATTGACCCCTTTCCACTTATCTTTGTGACTTTCTTCTCCCCCTTTGTCAACAATCACCAAAAATGGTGCAAATTATGGGAATATCAAGTCAATTAATGGGGTTAAGTTCATTTTCACTTTGGTTGAATCTAGATCACTTGCCTAGAATATGTAACTAACTTTGATCCAAGGACAAGCTTCTTCACACCTCACTAGTAGGGTTATCTTGACCATGTTAAGTTACACATCATGAGCTCATGTTCTAGATTCAGCACTAGGTTTGCAAGCCCATCAATATGTCATATGCTACCACTAGGTTATTTAAGCACATAAAGCAATAGTGGTACCATATATACATTAAAACATTTGATTTTTCATGAATGAGCTTATAAGATACATTTCATGTCTATATGCACTAAGCAAGTCCTTATCAAAGTCTGAATGCCATGTCAACCAATTTTACCTTGCTTTAGTCGAAGGAGAGGCATGTCATATAATATGGGATGCTTTTCACTTCATGTTGGAGTAGTCTAGTATGTTTAGCTCACTTCTCAACTTGCAAAATCTTGATTCATCAAGTGGCTTGTTAAAGATATCCGCTAATTGATTTTCGGTGCCAACACTTTCAATTGTAATGTCCCCTTTGATTTGGTGATCTCTAATGAAGTGATGCCTTATGTCAACGTGCTTTGTTCTTAAATGTTGCACGGGGTTTTTGGTTAGCTTGATAGCACTCTCATTGTCACATAGCTAAGGTACTTTCTTGTATTTCAATCTAAAGTCACTCAAAGTGGTCTTCATCCAAAGTAATTGTGCATAACAACTTCCGGCACTAATGTATTCCGCTTCGGACGTTGAGAGAGCAACACTATTTTGCTTCTTTGATGACCATGAAACAAGTGACCTTCCAAGCAATTGACAAGTTCCACTAGTTCTCTTCCTATCCACCTTGCAACTGGCATAGTCGGAGTCCGAATATCCAATAAGCTCAAAGTTGGACCCCTTAGGATACCACAACCCAACATCTTATGTGCCCTTCAAATACCTCAATATTTTCTTTGTGGCTTTCAAATGACTTTCTCTTGGTGAGGCTTGGAATCTTGCACACATGCACACACTAAACATGACATCCGATCAAGATGCGGTCACATAAAGGAGATTTCCAATCATTGATCTAAAAAGATTTTGGTCTACCATTTTTCCACTATCATCCAAATCCAAGTGAACATTTGTTGCTATTGGTGTACTCATAGGCTTTGCAAATTTCAATCCAAATTTCTTCACCATGTCCTTTATGTATTTGCCTTGACTTACAAATGTACTATTCTTCATTTGCTTTACTTGAAGACCAAGGAAGTAGCCAAGCTCACCAATCATGGACATTTCAAACTCACTTGCCATCATATTGCCAAACTCTTCACAAAAATCTTGATTTGTTGATCCAAAGATGATATCATCCACATATATTTGCAACACAAATCAATCATTGCCAACCTTCTTAATGAAGACAGTAGTATCAACCTTTCCCATTTTGAACCCTTTAGAGAGCAAGAAATCTCTCAATCTCTCATACCATGCTCTAGGTGCTTGCTTCAAACCATACAATGCCTTCCTTAGCTTGTATACATGGTTGGGCTTCTTCACATCTTCAAATCCGGGAGATTGTTCCATATACACCAACTCATTGATATAACCATTAAGAAATACACTCTTGACATACATTTGATATAACTTGATGTTGTGGGCACAAGCATAGGCTAACAAGATTCTAATTGCTTCCAATCTAGCAACAAGTGCATAGGTTTTTCCAAAATCAAGCCCTTCTACTTGAGTGTAACCTTATGCAACCAATCTAGCCTTGTTCCTTATTACAATCCATCTTGATCTTGCTTGTTTTTAAAAACCCAGTTGGTTCCAATCACATTATGTTTCTTTGGTCTTTCCATTAGCTCCCAAACTTGATTTCTTGTGAAACTGTTGAGCTCTTCATGCATGACATTAACCCAATAAATATCTTGCAACGCTTCCTCAATCTTTGTTGGCCCTATGGATGACACAAATGAGAATGCTCACAAATTTGAGCTAGCCTTGCTCTTGTTTGAACTCCACTTTGAATACCACCAATGATTTAATCCAAAGGATGATCCCTTGCAATAGAGACCACTTGGAGAATAGGAACTTGATCATTAGATTGAGATGAACTAGCTTGTTGATCTTGCACTTGAGATTGATCTTGTAAGTCACTTGCACTTGCTTCATTGTCAACTTGCACACTAGTATTAATAGCACCATCATCTTCATCATCATTAACTTGTCTTGGCCTAATATCACCAATATCCATATCTTTCATTGCATTTGCCAAGTCATTGCCTCTCACATCATTGATATTTTCAACTTCATCTTGAGAGTCTTGGGTTTTATAAAATTCAACATCATGCACCTCCTCAAGAGTACCACTAGTCAAATTCCAAACTCTATATGCCTTGCTTGTGGTTGAATAGCCAAGTAAGAAACCTTCATCAAATTTCTTTTCAAACTTGCTCAACCTTGTGCCTTTCTTGAGAATGTAGCATTTGCAACCGAAAACCTGAAAATATGCAATGTTGGGCTTTCTACCATTCAATAGCTCATATGGAGTCTTTGCAAGCGTACCATGACAATATAACCGGCTGATGTAGTACCATGCGGTGTTGATAGCCTCTGTCCAAAAAGAATGACTAACATTGTATTCACTTAGCATTGATCTTGCCATATCAATCAAGGTTCTATTCTTCCTTTCAACAATGCCATTTGATTGTGGTGTGTATTTGGGTGAGAATTGATGTCCAATGCCATACTCATCACACAACTCATCAATGTTGGTGTTCTTGAATTTACTACCATTGTCACTTCTCACTTTCTTGATGGTTGTTTTAAACTCATTTTGGCTTCTCTTGACAAAAGACTTGAATAGATCATAGATTTCACTCTTGTCAACTAGAAAGAATACCCATGTGTATCTAGTATAATCATCCATAATCACAAATCCATACTTCTTTCCACCAATACTAGCATATGTGGTTGGTTCAAACAAGTCCATATGCAAGAGCTCAAATGCTTTACTTGTACTCATCATGCCCTTCTTAGGATGTGTGTTTCCAACTTGTTTGCCGGCTTGACATGAACTACAAAGCTTATCTTTCTCAAAAGTGACATCTTTCAAGCCTCTAACTAGATCATGCTTACTAATTTGTTCAATTGTTTCATTCCAACATGACCAAGCCTTTTATGCCATAACCAACCCAAACTTGACTTAGAGATTAAACAAGTTGATAATTGAGTTTCACTAGAATTGAAATCTACAAGATATAGGTTGTCATATCTAAAGCCTTTGAATATCAAATTTGAGCCATCAATACTAACAATTTCAACATCATCAACCCCAAATATGCATTTGAAACTGAGATCACATAATTGTGCAACCAAGAGCAAATTGAAGTTGAAGCTTTCAACTAGCAACACATTTGGGATGGACATGTCATTAGATATTGCAATCTTACCAAGTCCTTTTCACTTTCCCTTGTTATCACCAAATGTAATTGCATCATAGCCACTATTTGCACTTGTATTGAGAGAACCAAACATACTAGAGTCCCCGGTCATATGTTGAGTGCATCCACTATCAACCACCCAATGCATTGCTCTAGATTTGTAATTGACCTACAAAAAGAGATCAATTCTTTTTAGGTACCCAATGTTGCTTGGGTCCATGGAGGTTAGTGACTAAGCTCTTTGGTACCCAAATGGTCTTCTTTTTTAGACCCAACATGGATGTACCAACAAACTTAGCCTTCACACAAATTGAGCCCTTAGTAAGAAGAATCAAACTTAATTGAGGATACATGAGAGTTGGATTGCTTGCTTTTGCATTCATGCTCCAAATGACCAACTTGTTTGCATTTTGTGCAATATCGACCATTTCTCTTCACAAAACAAGTCTTGTGAGGAGTAAAGGCGGTCATGCCTTTCTTGGGAGTGTAGCCCAATCTCTCTTTATGGAGAGCTGCTCGTTGGCTACCCAAGCACATAAGCAAGTGGTCCTCACCACCATAAGCCTCGGCTAAGGATTGATTGAGCTTTTTAACCTCCTCCTTCAGGTTCTTGTTCTCAACTACTAGTGAGGGGTCACTAGTGGGTGAGGTAGTAGTGGAAGTGCTACAAGAAGGGTTAGTGGTGGCAACAATAATAGGTTCACAAGATATGTCACATCTCACACCTATGTTGCAAGTTTTAATTTCCTTCTTTTGTACTTGACTTTGTGTTGACATCTACTAACATCGCCAAATATAACTATATAACTTTTAATACGAGAAACGAGATTAGAAGATGTATGGTAATTAATTAACATGTCATTAGCAACTAGCCACTTATCTATTACCGACATTCTTATGCATGAACTTAGTTGTCATCCCAAGTTATATATGCTAAGAATAAATAAAGGTTTCATATATTATCCAATGTGACTAGGCAGAAATATATATATATATATATATATATATATATATATATATATATATATATATATATATATATATAAACTAAGAATAATTCTACAAGCAGACAGATAATTATACCATTGTAGCATTTTACCTAGAGTCTACCATGTTGTTGATTTATATTTATACCACTGGGAAGGATTAGGATAAACTTTAATCTATTATATTGATAGTGATTATATACAATGGATAAGTGACATTACTGATGTCATTTACTCTACTCATAACAGGTAGAGGTCACAAGATAAATAAGATAAATAAAGGTGATAAGTATGATCAAGCATCATAAATAATGAATAAACATCAAAGCACTCTCTAGTCATAGCAATAGCTAGCCAATGGATAAATTAAAGGAATTAATATCTAAGGTAATTCTATAACTACGCCAATAAATAACTCTAATTAGTGCAATTACATCTAGCAATCATTGTTAGATTAGTCCTATATCATGATCACATGTAAAAGGCATCATCTAGGAAGGATGCGAAACAGAGTCATCACCCAACTTCACGACCGTTCCTGCTTGCCTACATACGGGGGGTGGACTACAAAGGACTTGACGTAGCTGTCACCTACGCGATCTACCACATGACCCGGTACATCAGGGTGCACTCACAGATAAACAGAATATCTAGACACCATGTCTACATATTGTTCATCATCTACCCAACGATCGTTTGGATAAACGCTATACGAGCAATTACATGAATTCAATAAGATCAAACCAACTATACTAGACATATAATCAAAGTAGACAATGACTATTGTAATCAAGAACATATGAACTATTAAGAACAATGTTTCCCTAATCATAATGAAGAATACAATAATAGAGAAAGAACTAGAACTATACCGAACTCCGTGCTCCAGACAGACGCCGGAGCTCCAGATCCCGCTGAAGAATTAGAAGTCCTCTACTTCTAATGTAACTAGGCTAGAACTATGAACTAGGAGGCTCTTGATGAACTAGGAGGCTCTTGATGGCTTGACCGAAGACTTGATGCCTTGGATGAATGATTGGATGCTCCAGGGGGTCTCCCCTTTATTTATAGCCCGGTGGGTTACGTGTGTGCCGTAGGATCAAACCGACCTAACCAAGGGCTGAGATGCATCGTAGGAAGGCGACGGCAAAACCCTTGGGGGGTGCCGGCAGGCCCCCCTTGGCGCTGGCCGGCCCCACCTGTCAGGTGGTGGGGCCCCGGTTGCTTCGTGTGTTCTCTAGATCCTTCCCACGTCCTGATGATGATGTTTCCTTCGCGGTTAAGTTTCGTGTTAATTAAGCACTTTAATCCCTCTCTTAAGCTTTTCTGGAATAGCCCCTGGAAAATATAGAATATGCAAAACTCGTGGAAATTGTCAGTTAAAACCCTAGACTTGTGTGTATTCTTATATCCTTTGGTGTCTAAAGTTCTAATAAAAGTCGACGTTATCCACCATCGACAACACCCCCAAGCTTGCCTGTTTGCCAGTCCCTTGGCGAACACACTAAGCCTAATCTACTATATCTAAATAGGAGGAACCCACTAATAGATTTCTCTGCGATTTTATGAAGCCACGTCATCTAATGGGTCCCACAGTCCACACGTCACCACCAAAGCCTTTAGTTCCTTCCTTGCCACGGTCGTCCACTACAGTTGAATGATGCAACCGAAGAAACGAAGGGACAGTGGTGCTATACCCATGTGAAAACTGATCATATCTACTGATTCCTGTCCCAATCAAAGCTATAAATCAATCGTTCCTCCACATCCGAGCATGTTGCGAGGAACTGACTCTGCCGCCAACGGCATCCAGCTCCTCTGCATCCACACGGCTACATTGACACGAATCCAAACAGGGCCAGCAGCACTCCTTCTGTGAGACTGCGACAACAAGCGGTAATGGCGATGCTCCTTCCGTGATGTCCGTGGCTTTGCGGTTCTTCTTCCATGACGCCTAGCCGTGGTGATGGCGGTCCTTCGCGGTGACTCTGACCAGCGACGCAGCTCCTTCCACGAGTCTGAGGGGCGGCTACGCTCCTTCTGCGACTCCCAGTGAGCGGGGTTCAGGGCGACTCCGAGAGAGTTGCGGCGCTCCTTCATGATCCCGCACGGCCGATGGCGAGCCTTAAGATGCAGCGTCGTTGTTCTTTCATCGATCTTGCATGGGCTTGAGCCGAGCCTTCGAGATCAGAGCGAAGGGAGTAAAGGCCTCCGCATTGTAGATATAAGGTAAAAAAGTAAAATATTCGCTAATGCCTTGAAGATTAGGCGTGGTGAAAAATGAAAATTCCCCGTTGAGGCCAATGATGGTGTGACTCGCCTTGGGTCCTGTATTATTGTTAGATTTATTTTTGTTTACCCGAGTCTGATATGAGTGGATAATCTTATGTGTGACAATATTTTATTATATAGTATCTTAAAATTATTTTAAAATTTCCGTAGCAACGCGCGAGGTATTATCTAGTTTACCAAAGTATTTGGATCAGGAGTTGATACAATGCTTTCATATTTTCCAAGTACACATGTTTTCAAACAGAGATTCTCCTACGGTTTAGACAATAACTGATCTAACCTTTAGACTTACCCATTTTACCTCTTTCGCGTAAGTCTTGAGCAATTGAAAGATAGAACAATCAAGTCAATCACTTGGTAGCAAATTCTTCACAATACCAATATTCCAGAGTTTTTATAAGTTTTCAAAATAAAACTCAAAGCTTAATTGTATGACGCCTTCAAATCCCTCAATATATGTGGTATTTATGAATCTCACTTAAGGCATTAACAACGTCATGCCTCCCTATAGCTAAGAATATTTAGTGGAGCTCATAGGAGTGGCAATAACAAGAATGAGCATACTTGCACTGCATATATTGTGAAGTCAAGCGATGGATCCACAGAGAATCGAGGCATGCAATCAAACCAAGATGTGCATGTGTATGGAATATGGTGGATAGGTATATATGTGGTATTTAGTGGCTAATCCTAATTCTACTTATGCTCTTTTTGAAAATAAATCTCTCTTTAAGACTTGCAGGAAACATGGGATATCTTATTCTTTTCTTTCTCTCTTTCTCTCTTTTTTTCGATAGGGAGGCGGGCATCTAGTACCCATTGTTTTAATTGCTGGGACACTTGTCCATCTTTTACTCCCTTTTCTTTTTCATACTTTTGCATAGCCACATGTGTCCAATAAATGATCTGAAGAGATAACAATGATAAAACTTAGAGCATTTATAACAGGGCTGTCCTATGGGGCATGTTTTTGGTGTTTTCCTCCTAGTGTAGGAGAAAACATTTTTACGATGAACATAGATGAAAGTGGAGATGGTTGCAAAGGATAGGAATAATGCATATGTGGCTGGAGTGTGTACGTGATCTTGGTTTTAAAAGCATGACAAGACTCTCATGAGGTATACAACAAAGATTGATTGAACTCAATGCAAAGCAAGCAGCATAAATGTGCAATGGTTTTCCTATCTCTATGTATCATATACGGCTTTGGTAGGAAATCATACTTTGTCATATAAGAGCTCATCATGTAGATTTAAATTTTCAAAATAAATCTGCAGAACCTAATAATGCTAGGAATAAAATAAATAGCAGCTCAGACTTTCATATATCATACCAATCAATCATTTAGACTTAGTTCAAACATATGCCTCCACAAGTTTTAGGTTCAGAGTAAATTTTCATGTTAAAACAGTAGTATCTAAAACTCGGAAGAATTTAAGGTTGAAAACTAGGCACTTGAAAGGAATAACAACACATCAACTATTCATCATCTCCAAGATAAATTTTAGTTTTCATCAATTTTAATTAATTCTAGCCTAAACTGACTCCGAACATAATCTAATATATAACTAAGTGTTTATTTGGTTTTAATTATTTTTGATTGGACTCAAAAAGACTCTGATTTGTGGACCTTCATGTACCCACATATTTTTGGTATTTTTAGATTTTCCTGTGATACTATGGTGAACCTTCATGTGCTCACATATTTTTGGTATTTTATGACCATATAGACTCAATAATCGCATAGGTATAGTTACCTGGTAACTAGGGGATGCTCCTCCCCCAAGCTAGATGTTTGCAATACTTTGGTGTCGAATAAACTTCAAAGTGAGCTAGTCAGTAGTCGTCCAGGTGGGTACCACTGATAGACTCTTTCCTTAGTCATAATGTTGTTCCTGCATAATTATACTCCAACAATAAAACCAAAACTCGAGGCTTGAATTTAACAAGGGGATGACGGTCAGCCAATGAGCAATTAGTTATTCTTTTTGAGTTGATTTTAATTAACAGATTCTTAATAGGATTCTCTTTTTGGGTTTTTCTAATTTTCTTATGCAACAATCAAATATGTATGCATGCTATTTTTTATTTTTTTTATTTTACGCCACCACGAAGAATTTTTATTCTCAAGGGGCCTAGGATTTTCATAATGCAACAAAGTAAATACAGATGCTACTATAATTTATATATATATATTATTTTTATTTATTTTTATTTTTATGCTGCCACAGTAAATATTCCTACAGGGTTTACCATAAGTTTATTCATATGGGGCTTTAGTTTTTCATGATGCAGTAAACAAAGCAGTAAATATTTTTTGTTGTTTTATATTTAATGTGCAAAAATGATTGTAGTAATAAATGTGTTAAAGTAAAATTATTAATAAACGCTAACTTAATTAGATAACTACCATTCTAACCTTATGGCTAGGGTATAGAATTTAAAGTCTACCGACAGGATTTAGACAGAGGAGAGTACTTACTCAGTAGGTTCATCGTCTGAGGTTACCTCAGTCAATTCCCCATTTTGCGGTGGAGTAGTAGGTGCTTCTTCTTTCTCCTTCCGTCTCTTTTCTGTCTCTTCTGCTTCTCTCTTTTCTAGCTCCAGCTCTTCCTTGTCACACTCCCTCAGGTGTGCTTCTCTTGACTCTTTATCCTTCTTCGTCCATTCTTCTAATTGTGCGTGGATTTCTTCCTTCTCTGCCTTAGCAATCTGATCCATCCTTTCAGCTTCCGCTTCCCACTCACTCTAGCGTGGTGTTTGTACGGCTTCCTCTTACCCCTTGTAGCAGTCTTTGTACTTCACAATCTTGCCAGGGAATTTCTCCCATCCACAGTGAGGCTGGGCAGCCTGACGGCGAGCTTGGCGTCTTCTCCTGTTGCATTGCTTTCTGACCTGCTCATGGTTAACAATTGTTCTAAATTGACAGCGTACCTTTCCCGTGGGTAGGTTGAAGTGGATTTGTCTAGACCCGATGTAGATAATAGCATTGGTAGTGTAGAGGAACGGTCTTCCCAAAAGAATAGGTGATTCATCGTCTCCCTGCATATCAAGAATTAGAAAATCTGCGGGTATATATTTATCTTGAATTCTTACCATAACATCCTTAACCACGCCTTCAGGGAATCTTAGTGATTGGTCTTCCATCTGCAACTGAATATATGTTGGGTATAGAGGTAAATCATTAAATAAATCATCATATACCTGTTTGGACATTACGTTGACGCCTGATCCAGTGTCGCAGATGGTGTCGGCAAAAGTGGTGCCTCTGATTGTGCATTCAATGATTGGTACACCTAGGTCACTTTTCTTTGTTGAGAATGGTTGGGGAAGCACATGATCATTTTCTGTATTGAGAGCAGTGATTAGTTGAGCAGTTTCTTATGGTACATGCTGGGGTTTGTTCTTCCTCCATCTTCTATTGTTCTTCTTCTTGGGTGCTGGTTATTGTTGCTCTTCTTGTTGATGGAATTGCTTTGGGACTGCCGGAGTCTTCAAGATGCGGTTCTTGAACGAGAATCTCTCTTTCTTGTCCTTGATGGAAAGGACAATTTTGGCATGTTCCGCATAGATGATGGCTTTGGTTGTGCACAAGAATGGTCGTCCCAAAATAATAGGTGCCTTCTCATCTCCTCCTGTCTCCATAATCACGAAGTCAACAGGGACATATGATCGCCCTACTCTGATAAAAGCTTCTTCTAGTACTCCCTCGAGGTAGCAAATGGACTGATCTGCAAGCTGCAAACGCATATATGTGTATAACAAAGGATCACCTAATATTTTCTCATAAATTACCTTGGGAATTATGTTGACACTTGCGCTAAAATCGTAGATAGCCTTTGGAAAACTATGACATCCTATAGAGATAGGAATGACAGGTCTCCCAGGGTCTCCCATCTCCCAGGGTCTCCCATCTTCTCAGGTAGTGAGTGATCAATCCACTGTATATCTGCATGCTCAATATGGTACTGGGTTGCATTATGAATATCAATAAGGTTAGCAATTTCTAAATCTTCTGGCTGGCCTGGAATCTTACCTTTCTCAAATGGAGGGACAGCAGCTAGCTGAGCTAATTGTTGTTCTAACATTTTATTAAAGCTGTGCTGATTCTTTATCATTAGAGGCTACCTTTCTAGACATTTGGTCTAACAATTTAGATTGACTGGCAACTAAATCTCTCAAAGGTGGAAGATTATAATTATTGTAATTATTACCTTGGTAGTTACCTTGTCGAGGTTGCTGATTCCATCGTTGGTTTGGCTGGTTCCATTCTTTGCCTTGCTGAGGACGATAGTAGGTGTTATTGTTGATGAAGTTCACATCCTCTTGCAGCATAGGGCAGTTGACAGCTGAATGCCCGTAATCTCCACATTCTTCACAGGTCATGCGAGAATCATTAATATGCATGACTTGCTTCTTCTCTATATCGAGCTTTTTCATGATGAGGTCAAGCTTGGCAGTGACCATATTAGTTTCCTTGAGATGATGGATGCCTCCTCCTCTCTTGCGAGGTTGAGTACGTTCTTCGTTATAGCTTGGATTTGAGGCCATCTTCTCAACAAGTGCTTTAGCTTCTGGGAGCTAAAGTGACAGGAAAGCTCCTCCCGCTGCAGCATCTATGGACTCATAGGTGCTAGAGATAAGCCCGTGGTAGAAGGTCTGCATTAATAGCCAATCCTCTATCCCATGATGAGGACAGTCTTCAATATAATCTTGGAATCTTTCCTATGCTTCAGTGAATGATTCATCATGTTGTTGTTGAAAGCTTGAAATTTTCCAGGCAGAGCATTCGTCTTGCCTGTAGGAAAGAACTTTGCCTTGAAAGCAGTTGAGCATCGGTCCCGTGTAGTGTTCTTCTCTTTATTAGCATAGAACCACTGTTTAGCTTTCCCCAAAAGTGAAAATGGGAAAAGATGGAGTAAAATAGCATCTCTTGGTACTCCTCTGATCGTGAAGGTGTTACAGATCTCTAGAAAGTGTTGTAACTGTGCACTTGCATCTTCATGAGCTTTTCCACAAAATTGACTGGCTTGAACCATGGTGATAAGAGCAGGCTTGAGCTCGAATCCATTCTCCCTAGTGTTGACTGCTGGTCCAGTCCGGATGTTTTCTGTTGTTGGGGCAGAGAACTCGCGCAGTGTCTTCTCAGCCAGGTCTTCAAACACATGAGCTAAATCTTCTCCTAAATATTCTTCTTCCAATGTTAGAGCTGGCTCCTCTGATGGACGAGCTTGAGCGGCGATGGGTATTATTTATAGCGACTCAAAATTGTCCCTCGCCTCTACAACCTTCTTCCTTCTAAGAAGTTTCTCTGCATCGTCAGTAAAGTTGTTTGGAAGAGAAAAACCATTTATTCATCACCCAGCATAAGTTAAGCAAATGATAAAAAATAAGGGTGTGCCTGTTTGAGTTAGAGATCAATCGTAACACAATCTTATCCATTATGTATATATGTTATCAATATTTCCTAAGTTTAATGTGCCTTCCCCAGCAATGGCGCCAAAAATGCTTGTTGACATCTACTAACGTCGTCAAATATAACTATATAACTTTTAATACGAGAGACGAGATTAGAAGATGTATGGTAATTAATTAACTTGCCATTAGCAACTAGCCACTTATCTATTACCAACATTCTTTGCATGAACTAGGTTGTCATCCCTAGTTATATATGCTAAGAATAAATAAAGGTTTCATATATTATCCAATGTGACTAGGCAGAAATATATATATATAAACTAAGAACAATTCTGCAAGCGAACAGATAATTATACCATTGTAGCATTTTACCTAGAGTTTACCAGGTTGTCGATTTATATTGATACCACCGGGAAGGACTAGGATAAACTTTAATCTATTATATTGATAGTGATTATATACAATGGATAAGTGACATTACCAATGTCATTTACTCTACTCATAACAGGTAGAGGTCACAATATAAATAAGATAAATAAAGGTGATAAGTATGATCAAGCATCATAAACAAAGAATAAACATCAGAGCACTCTCTAGTCATAGCAATAGCTAGCCAATGGATAAACTAAGGAATTAATATCTAAGGTAATTCTATAACTATGTCAATGAATAACTCTAATTAGTGCAATTACATCTAGCAATCATTGTTAGATTAGTCCTATATCATGATCACATGTAAAAGGCATCATCTAGGAAGGATGCAAAACAGAGTCATCACCCAACTTCGTGACTGTGCCTGCTTGCCTACATACGGGGGGTGGACTACAAAGGACTTGATGCAGCTGTCACCTACGCGATCTACCACATGACCCGGCACATCAGGGTGCACTCGCAGATAAACAGAATATCTAGACACCATGTCTACATATTGTTCATCATCTACCCAACGATCGTGTGGATAAACGCTATACGAGCAATTACATGAATTCAATAAGATCAAACCAACTATACTAGACATATAATCAAAGTAGACAATGACTATTGTAATCAAGAACATATGAACTATTAAGAACAATGTTTCCCTAATCATAATGAAGAATACAATAATAGAGAAAGAACTAGAACTATACCGAACTCCGTGCTCTAGACAGACGCCGGGGCTACAGATCCTGCCGAAGAACTAGAACTCCTCTACTTCTAATCTAACTAGCCTAGAACTATGAACTAGGAGGTTCTTGATGAACTAGGAGGCTCTTGATGGCTTGACCGAAGACTTGATGCCTTGGATGAATAATTGGATGCTCCAGGGGGGTTTGCCTGTTTGCCCCTTTATTATAGCCCGGTGGGTTGCACGTGTGTCGTAGGATCAAACCGACTTAACCAATGGGTGAGATGCATCGTAGGTGGCGGTGGAACAAGACTCCAGAAGGCAATGGCAAAACCCTAGGGGGGCGTCGCCCGGCCCTCTTGGCGCTGGCTGGCCCCACCTGTCAGGTGGTGGGGCCCCGGTTACTTCAGGTGTTCACTAGATCCTTCCCACGTCCTAATGACGATGTTTTCTTCACAGTTATGTTTCGTGTTAATTAAGCACTTTAATCCCTCTCTTAAGCTTTTCTAGAATAGCCCCTGGAAAATACAGAACATGTAAAACTCATGAAAATTTTCAGTTAAAACCCTAGACTAGTGTGTATTCTTATATCCTTTAGTGTCTAAAGTTCTAATAAAAGTTGACGTTATCCACCGTCAACACTTTGCAAGTCCTCATTTTGAGCCATTAGAGAGGAATGAGCTTCATCAAATTTAGTGTGAGACTTTTAAAGCTTCTTATGGTTTTCCTTTAGACTCTCATAAGATGTTCTAAGCTCCTCAAGTTATTGCTCAAGGGATAGCTTATCCTTGCGCAACCCCTTGCAATCCTTTCTAAGTGAATCAAAATGAATACGAGCATCATCAAGCATGTCAATTAATTCTTCTTTTGTTAGGTCATCATTACTATCATCATCACTAGATTCGCTATCAGATGATACCTTTGAGCCTTTGGCCATGAAGCATGAAGGAGTGTCAAAGATGGAAGGCTTATCATGAATTGCAATGCTTGCATGTGCCTCCTTCTTGCTTTTCTTGTCATCATCACTATCTTCATTACTTGAAGATGCATCACTGTCCCATGTCACCACATGAGAGTAGTTCTTCTTCTTCTTGTATGATGACTCTTTCTTTTCTTTCTTCTCCTTCTTCTCATGCTTGTTCTTTTTCTTGCTCTTGTGCTCATCATCACTAGAGTGTGGGCAATCGGCCACCAAGTGATCCTTGCTTCCACAATTGAAGCATCTTCTTGGCCCATCAAACTTCTTTGAATTTTTCTTTCTTCTTGCCCAGTAGCCCTTCTTCTTCATGAATTTCCTAAATCTTCTTACTAGAAGAGCCATCTCTTTATCACTCTCACTTGTGCTTGAAGGGCCTTCACTTGATTCAACTTTTGCTTTGCCCTTGCCCTTTGATGATGATGAGGCTTTGAATGCCACACTCTACTTCTCATCCTTGGAATCTTCATCCTTTTCTTTCTTCTTCTTGTTGACCAACTCTTCCTTCTCATCATCATCTCTATAAACATCATCGGTCATCACCTCCGCTAGCACTTGGTTTGGTGTCAACTCACTCATGGTAGTCTTCACCAAAACCGTGATCAATGTAGCAAACTTCTTAGGCAAGCTCTTCAAGAACTTCATGGAGAAGTCACTATCCTTCACATCTTCATCCACCGCCTTAAACTCATTCACAATCACTTGCAATCTTTGGAACATTTCTGGCACACTCTCATCCTCCTTCATCTTCAAGCTAGCAAACTTGTCCTTCAAGATGTATGCTCTTACGGTCTTCACACCCTTGGTGCCCTCATATGATTCCTCAAGCTTTTTCCAAACTTCATGAGCACTCTCAATATTTTTGACTTGCTCAAAGACTTTCTCATCCACGGCCTCATGAATAGCACATACCGTAATGTCATTGAGTTGAAATAACTTCTCTTTGACGGTTGTGGGGTTGGCCGCATTGGCAATCTCAATCTTTGTCTCCACAACCTTCCAAACCTCTCTATTGATTGACTTGATATGAGATGTCATCACACTCTTTGATGTCATCACAATCTTCCAATAGGCATAATTTTCACCATTGAACCGAGGTGGCTTCTTGGTGTTGTTGATGTGAATGTTGAGTTGAGCCATTTTGTCACCGTAGGTTGTTAAGCCTCAAATCAATGGTGCCTCGGCTCCAATACCACTTGAAAGGTCCTAAATGGCTAGAGGGGGTGAATAGCCTATATAAACTTCTACAAACAACACTTAAGCAAAGTGGTTAGACAATTAAACAGCGAAGCGAATTTTGCACTAGCCTACTAAAATGCAAGCCACCTAACCATTCTAGGTTATTGATCCTAAGTTCACACACAAGAAGCTAAGTCACTACTTTACACTACTCCTAGATGAGCAAGTTACACAAGTAAACTACAACAAGAGTAAAGAGTAGAGAGGTGATTTTATACTGCCGGTGTAGAGTTGAGATGAATATCAATAAGATCAATCACAATACACAAGAAATCCTCGGCAAGAGATGGACACAATGATTTTTACCGAGGTTCACTTGCTTGCCGGCAAGCCACTCCTCATTATAGCGATACACCCGCTTGGAAGTTCTGCGCTAATTGGCATCACACGCCAAACCCTTCTCAAGGGTGCCGCAAAACCAACACAAGATGGGGATCCACAAGCTACGCACAATCCACTAGAGTAGCCAATTGCGATCTCCCGCGGGGAAGGCTCAAGAATCCCTTACAACTTCACTGATCGAAGGCGGAGACAATCACTAACTCCCCTCAACGATCCTCGCAGCTCCAAGCCGTCTAGGAGTCGGCAAACTCCAAGAGTAACAAGAGAATCCGCTGCGAAATCCAATCACAAGTGCCTCTAGATGAACACACTCATGCAATGCACTTGATGCTCTCCAAGCTCACCAAATGATGATCTCAATCAAATGGAATGTGTGAGAGAGGAGTGGAGAGGCTCACTAGCTTGTAGAGTCAATGAATGTCAAAGAGAGAGCACAAGCCGGCCACTCCACTACTTATAGCCCCCACTCAAAGATTCAACCGTTACTCACTGTTTTCGAGGGCACCAGACGCGAAGTTAGTTCACACCGGACACGTCCGGTGCAGCGTCCGGTGTATCACTCGGCGACATGTGTACTAGCCATTTGAATTCTCCTGCTGCGCGCTCACACCGGACGAGGAGCCGTCACACCGGACGCTCCGACGCTCGTGTACGGTGTCCACGCAAAGAGGTTCCAGAGAGCACATTTGCTCACCGGACGTGTCTGGTGCAGGGCCATCGGACACTCCTCAGCGTCCGACGCTCCAACGGCTCTCTGCTGCTCGCCACGTCTTAGGCACCGAATGCTAGAACAGTGTTCCCAGCGCGTCCGGTGAAGAAATTCGTGCGTCCAGTGAAAACTTCACCAAACCGACCCGAGAGCATAGGGATCACACCGGATGCGTCCAGTGCTACCCACCGGATGCTCCCAGCGTCCGGTGCACACGTTTTTGCACCTTTTCAAAGAGTTAGCAACCGGAAAACTTTGGCAAGTTTCCGGTGCACTTTTCTACTAAGTGGAATCATCGAAAAACGCTGAATCCTACCGGACAAGCTCGATAGGAGGGAGAGAGGAGCCAAACCCCTCTCTACCACTCAAACTTCACCCCGTTTCTAAAGTCGCTAACACTCCAAAGTGTCTCTCTCTTTATTGCACGTGTGTTAGTATTTTCCAAAGAGTTTTTCACGGGTTTTGTTAGTGTCACTAGCATCAACATGCATATGCAATGAATATGAACACCTAGTGGCACTTTGATAACCGCATTTCACAAACGATTTCTCCCCTCTTGATAGTACGGCTATCTATCCTAAATGTGACCACTCTCTCTATAGAGTCTTGATTACCAAAAGCAAAGAGCTCCTATTGGTTATACCTTTGCCTTGAGCTCCTAGCCTTTCACCGTCTTCCTTCTCATCCCTTGATGAAGCTTGTAGACACCTTATGATGATGGACTTATACCATTTACATGGATGCCGTCATTAGGGCTTTCTCCTATTGTTGATGGGCTTACACCATTTTTATGGACGCCGTCATTGCCCTTCACTTGTGGCCTACACCGACCTGATCCTTTGCTCCATCTTGTTGTTTGCTAATTAATCTCATGAAACACTTAGAGCAAACATTAGCAAACTAGGTTTCATCAATTACCCAAAACCAAGCATGGGCTTTCAGCTTCAAAACCATCGGCGGAGGGTTTTCTTGTTGGGCCTCAAAACCCAGGCGGATCTTCTAAGGAAACACAACGACACATGGTACAATCCTAGTGGTTGCGTCGAGGTGACAGCAAGTCCGGACAGGAAGCGGGGCCGTTGTATCATATTAGCAGAGACAGGTGAAAGTCCCGAGTTTGGTTTTTGGCTAATTGATGAAACCTAGGACTAACCTTTGTATCTAAGTGGATGATTTAGATAAAGGTGGTCATTGTATATGAGACATGACATTGATTCATATGACCAAGATGATGAAGACCAAGATGAGGCTTGGCTCAATGGACCGGTTGTGAAGGTGAAGGGCAAGTCGAGGCTTCGAAGCGAAGGACCATGCGATGGTGAAGCTTGAGCAAGACTTGGCGCCGACGGACCGATGCAACGGTGAAGAGCAAGTGAAGTCAAGGTCGATGGATCGAGACGGTCATATGATGATATGAAGTAGATCATATCATTTGGAGAAACAAAATGGGCTCAAGGCAAAGGTATAACCATAGGGCTATTTTGTTTTACACTCAAGACACCATAGAGGGTGTGAGTGGTTTAGGGTCGATAGCCGAACTATTAAGAGGGGAAGTCTTATCGGTTTTTCGACGCACGGGTGCCACTAGGTGAATTCATGAAGTGCATTGCATGTAGGGCCTAGTGAGCTAATTGGAAAACCTTTGAAAATGATTGAGAAAAAGCTAACACACAAGCACATGGAGATGTACACTTGATGGTGTTGGCACATTTGCAAAGGTGGCGTTGGTCGCGCTGTGGTTGGCGGGTAGAGAGGGGTTTGGGTTCCTCTCTCCCTCCCGCCGAGCGTGCGAGCGCGGGATTCAGGCGATTTCGGGGAAATGAAATGCCTATTTTCCACTACGCCGGAAGTTGGAAAAGAAACGGAAGCGAACGGAGGTCACAGAGGTGACCGGACGCTGCACCGGACGCGGTCTCGGTATGACCGGACGCGTCCGGTCGGTACAGCACGGTTTCGGGCGCGCGGGCTAGGGTTTGCAACCGGCGCGTCCGGTCACTCGCGGGACCGGCGCGTCCGGTCAGGTGCCCAGGAGGATCTGCGGTTCGGAAGGACGATCGGACGCGGGGCGCGTCCGGTCACACGCGATCGGACGCGTCCGGTCGTCGAAGGAGCTTACTGGACTCCGACCGGACGCTGGCACTGTCGCGTCCGGTCGTTGTTTCGCGGGTGCGGGTGTTGTGCGGATCGGCGCGTCCGGTCAGTTATGGGACCGGTGCGTCCGGTCGTGACCGGCGCGTCCGGTCGTTGCGACCAGCGCGTCCGCTCATTGCTTCGCGCGTGTGGTGCTGAGCGACCGGCGCGTCCGGTCGGTTGAGCGGCGCGTCCGGTCATAGCGTTTGACCGTTGGCGCGCAGTGACCGTTGGAGGATCTAACGGTCGGTTTTGAAATTTGGAGGACACGTGGACGTCGCAGGACGACCGGACGCGGTTGAGCGCGTCCGGTCAGTTTCGACCGGCGCGTCCGGTCGTCCCGAAAAAACGGTCAGTGGAGTTGCAACGGCTCTATTTGTTTGGGGTGCTTATAAATACTTGTTGGCCGGCCCTTGGGGAGGTCGCTTGGCATTTCTAACACTCTTGTGCATCCTTTGAGCAAAAGCAACTCCTCCCACTCATCTCCCTTGCTTGATTGCAAATCAAAAGTGAGATTGAGTGATCCCAAAGTGCATTGCATAGCTTGAGGGCATCTAGTGGCACTTGTGGGTGGTTTAGCTGGTGGATTTCTTGTTACTCTTGGAGAGTACCACTCCTAGCCGGCTTGGAGATTGTTGGAGGCGTTGGCAAGAGAAGGTGATTGTTCTTGGCCACCTCCGGTTGTTTGTGAGAGGTTCTTGTGCTTTCCTCGGCGGGACGCCAAAAGCAACTCTATTGGATTGCGCGTGTCATTGAGTTACCTCACTTGAGAGTGGTGTCTTGCGGTGCCTTGCGGGGCGTGCCTTGAGGGGCAAGTGACTTGAGGGTCACACTGAGGAACCATCTAAGTGTTGGTCGACACAACCGGTGACGTAGCTTGTCGGTGCACAAGTGAACACCGGGTGAACAAAAATATTGTGTCTCTTGTCTCCCGGTGATTGGTCTACATATTGTGTTGTTGTCAATATTAATTGATTGTATATCATCTTGGTGATTGGAAACATCTTCTCTCCACCGTCGGTATAAGATTCACAATCCTATCTCTTGCACTTATCTTTACTAGATTATCTTGTGTTGCTCTAGTAGTAGCTTGGCTAGTAGTGTTGTTAACTTGTTCTCTAGTGTAAAATTAGTGACATAGCACTTGTGTGAACTAGAGATCATAATCTACTAGACTTGTGGATAGGAGGCTTGCATCACAACCTTTGGCTAAGCAAAACTCGCTTTACGCCGTTTGTAATTCTAACAAGTTTGTAATTCTATCAAGTGCTCAATTCACCATTTAAGCTAGTTAGTGACTCTCAAGTGCAAGATCATGGTGCTAGTTCATCTCATCGAGATACATCAAGTGATCAACCAAGCTCAAGCAATCAAGTGCAAGTACTCCAACCACAACATGTTGCAAGAGATCACCCCATTGATAGTGTTATTGGTGATATTAGAAGTGGTGTGCAAATAAGATCAAGATTGGCTATGTTTTGTGAGCATGCATCATTTGTGTCAACCATAGAACCAAAGAAGATAGAAGAAGCTTTGAGGGATGCCGATTGGATCATGGCTATGCAAGAAGAGCTTAACAATTTCACAAGAAATGATGTTTGGGAGTTGGTAGAAAGGCCAAATGACTACAATGTGATTGGAACCAAGTGGGTGTTCAAAAACAAGCAAGATCAAGATGGCATTGTAGTGAGAAACAAAGCAAGACTAGTTGCTCAAGGGTACACTCAAGTTGAAGGTCTTGACTATGATGAGACATATGCTCCCGTGGTAAGATTAGAAGCAATAAGGATTCTATTGGCTTATGCTTGTGCACACAACATCAAACTATATCAAATGGATGTCAAAAGTGCATTTCTCAATGGGATTATCAATGAGCTAGTCTTCGTTGAGCAACCGCCCGGATTTGAAGATGACAAGAAACCCAACCATGTGTACAAGTTGAAGAAGACTTTATATGGCTTAAAGCAAGCACCTAGAGCAGGGTATGAGAGGCTAAGGGATTTCCTTCTCTCTAAGGGATTCAAGATGGGCAAGGTTGATATAACTCTATTCACCAAGAAGATTGGAAATGATCTATTCATAGTGCAAATATATGTTGATGACATCATCTTTGGATCAACCGATCAAGCTTACTGTGAAGAATTTGGTGCTATGATGGCCAAAGAGTTTGAAATGTCTATGATTGGTGAACTTAGTTACTTCCTTGGTCTCCAAGTCAAGCAATTGAAGAATGGAACATTTGTGAGTCAAGGGAAATACATAAGGGACATGTTGAAGAAGTTTGGAATGCAAGATGCAAAGCCAATCTCAACTCTAATGGGTACAAATGGCAATTTGGATAGTGATCTTGATGGTAAAATGGTGAATCAAAAGGAATATCAGTCTTTGATTGGAAGTCTACTCTATGTCACCGCATCAAGGCCGGATGTCATGTTTAGTGTTTGCATGTGTGCTAGATATCAAGCCTCACCTAGAGAGAGTCATCTCACGGCCGCAAAGAGAATATTGAGGTACTTGAAGCAAACAAGAGATGTTGGACTATGGTATCCCAAGGGGTCAAAGTTTGAATTGATTGGATATTCGGACTCCGACTATGGGGGTTGCAAGATCAATAGAAAGAGCACAAGTGGCACATGTCAATTACTTGGAAGATCACTTGTGTCATGGTCCTCAAAGAAACAAAATAGTGTGGCAATCTCTACCGCCGAAGCCGAATATGTGAGTGCGGGGAGTTGTTGTGCACAATTGCTATGGATGAAATCAACTTTGAAGGATTATGGCCTCAACTTCAAGAATGTGCCATTGCTATGTGATAATGAGAGTGCAATCAAGATGATACAAAACCCGGTTCAACATGGAAGAACAAAGCATATTGACATAAGGCATCATTTCATTAGAGATCATCAACAAAAGGGAGATATTGCCATTGAAAGTGTTGGCACCGATGATCAACTTGCCGATATTCTCACTAAGCCACTTGATGAAAAGAGGTTTTGCAAGCTAAGGAATGAATTGAACATTCTTGATTTCTCAAACATGAGTTGAATGCACCCCACCCACTTATTGACATGCCTCTCCTTCGACATTGCAAGGTAAAATTGATTGACATGTCATTCATCCTATGCTAAGGACTTGCTAGAGCATGTAGACATAATAAGTGGTATGCATGAGCATTCATGATAAATCAAATGAATTTGATGGATATATGTTACCACTATTGCCTCTATGTTTGTTTTGATCTAGTGGTGGCATATGACATGTTTGTGAGCTTGCAAACCTAGTGTTGAATCTAGAAGAGTTGTTATAAGTGTTTAATTCAACATAGGCAAGATAACCCTTATTATGAGGTGTGAAGAAGCTTGTCTTTGGTTCAAATCGAATTAAATATCTTTGGCAAGTGTTCTAGGTTGAACCAAATTTGATAAATTTTAACCTACTCCATCAAACATTTTTTCTTCTCTCCACAATTTGATCCCATTTTTGGGTAAGTTGTTGACAAAGGGGGAGAGAAAAAGATGATTCAAAATGATAAAGATGATAAAGGGGTAAATAAAATTTTTGATGCACACAAGTAGGGGGAGCAAGCTCATAAACAAAGTTGTTGCATTTGTTTATGCATTTTCATATGACTTGCTCATTGCACATGTATTTAAATTCAATATACATGCTTGTGTGGTGCAATGCTAGTATAGAACTTGGATGATGAAATGATCTACTAGCATGCATAGGAATAGTTTACTTGTGGTATCTAGACATGCCTAAAGCTTTACAAGTGGTTAGCTTTACAAGTGGTCCAAGAACCTTTGCATATAATGTTGATCTCATGGGGTTCTTGAGTTTTGATAGATGTCTAGTTACTTCATGATGCTAAGGATGGTGTAAAAGGCAACTCTGATTGGTATCACGCTTCAAAGGTCCATTTCTTACACCTTAGCATCATTTTGGTAGAATTACTCTCCCAACACTTCTATCCATGCATATGTGCAAAGCTTTCAATCCAAACTCTATGCACATATGTAGGGGGAGCTAATGCTACCAAAATCGAGCTTGTGATAATTGTCCAAACTTTACTTATGAGCAAAATGATTGGACAAGTATGACAAGTTCAAAACTTTTATTATCAAAATCATCTTTGTGAGGGTTGTCATCAATTACCAAAAAGGGGGAGATTGAAAGTCCCGAGTTTGGTTTTTGGCTAATTGATGAAACCTAGGACTAACCTTTGTATCTAAGTGGATGATTTAGATAAAGGTGGTCATTGTATATGAGACATGACATTGATTCATATGACCAAGATGATGAAGACCAAGATGAGGCTTGGCTCAATGGACCGGTTGTGAAGGTGAAGGGCAAGTCGAGGCTTCGAAGCGAAGGACCATGCGATGGTGAAGCTTGAGCAAGACTTGGCGCCGACGGACCGATGCAACGGTGAAGAGCAAGTGAAGTCAAGGTCGATGGATCGAGACGGTCATATGATGATATGAAGTAGATCATATCATTTGGAGAAACAAAATGGGCTCAAGGCAAAGGTATAACCATAGGGCCATTTTGTTTTACACTCAAGACACCATAGAGGGTGTGAGTGGTTTAGGGTCGATAGCCGAACTATTAAGAGGGGAAGTCTTATCGGTTTTTCGACGCACGGGTGCCACTAGGTGAATTCATGAAGTGCATTGCATGTAGGGCCTAGTGAGCTAATTGGAAAACCTTTGAAAATGATTGAGAAAAAGCTAACACACAAGCACATGGAGATGTACACTTGATGGTGTTGGCACATTTGCAAAGGTGGCGTTGGTCGCGCTGTGGTTGGCGGGTAGAGAGGGGTTTGGGTTCCTCTCTCCCTCCCGCCGAGCGTGCGAGCGCGGGATTCAGGCGATTTCGGGGAAATGAAATGCCTATTTTCCACTACGCCGGAAGTTGGAAAAGAAACGGAAGCGAACGGAGGTCACAGAGGTGACCGGACGCTGCACCGGACGCGGTCTCGGTATGACCGGACGCGTCCGGTCGGTACAGCACGGTTTCGGGCGCGCGGGCTAGGGTTTGCAACCGGCGCGTCCGGTCACTCGCGGGACCGGCGCGTCCGGTCAGGTGCCCAGGAGGATCTGCGGTTCGGAAGGACGATCGGACGCGGGGCGCGTCCGGTCACACGCGATCGGACGCGTCCGGTCGTCGAAGGAGCTTACTGGACTCCGACCGGACGCTGGCACTGTCGCGTCCGGTCGTCGCGAGGAGCGCGTCCGGTCGTTGTTTCGCGGGCGCGGGTGTTGTGCGGATCGGCGCGTCCGGTCAGTTACGGGACCGGTGCGTCCGGTCGTGACCGGCGCGTCCGGTCGTTGCGACCAGCGCGTCCGGTCATTGCTTCGCGCGTGTGGTGCTGAGCGACCGGCGCGTCCGGTCGGTTGAGCGGCGCGTCCGGTCATAGCGTTTGACCGTTGGCGCGCAGTGACCGTTGGAGGATCTAACGGTCGGTTTTGAAATTTGGAGGACACGTGGACGTCGCAGGACGACCGGACGCGGTTGAGCGCGTCCGGTCAGTTTCGACCGGCGCGTCCGGTCGTCCTGAAAAAACGGTCAGTGGAGTTGCAACGGCTCTATTTGTTTGGGGTGCTTATAAATACTTGTTGGCCGGCCCTTGGGGAGGTCGCTTGGTATTTCTAACACTCTTGTGCATCCTTTGAGCAAAAGCAACTCCTCCCACTCATCTCCCTTGCTTGATTGCAAATCAAAAGTGAGATTGAGTGATCCCAAAGTGCATTGCATAGCTTGAGGGCATCTAGTGGCACTTGTGGGTGGTTTAGCCGGTGGATTTCTTGTTACTCTTGGAGAGTACCACTCCTAGCCAGCTTGGAGATTGTTGGAGGCGTTGGCAAGAGAAGGTGATTGTTCTTGGCCACCTCCGGTTGTTTGTGAGAGGTTCTTGTGCTTTCCTCGGTGGGACGCCAAAAGCAACTCTATTGGATTGCGCGTGTCATTGAGTTACCTCACTTGAGAGTGGTGTCTTGCGGTGCCTTGCGGGGCGTGCCTTGAGGGGCAAGTGACTTGAGGGTCACACCGAGGAACCATCTAAGTGTTGGTCGACACAACCGGTGACGTAGCTTGTCGGTGCACAAGTGAACACCGGGTGAACAAAAATATTGTGTCTCTTGTCTCCCGGTGATTGGTCTACATATTGTGTTGTTGTCAATATTAATTGATTGTATATCATCTTGGTGATTAGCAACATCTTCTCTCCACCGTCGGTATAAGATTCACAATCCTATCTCTTGCACTTATCTTTACTAGATTATCTTGTGTTGCTCTAGTAGTAGCTTGGCTAGTAGTGTTGTTAACTTGTTCTCTAGTGTAAAATTAGTGACATAGCACTTGTGTGAACTAGAGATCATAATCTACTAGACTTGTGGATAGGAGGCTTGCATCACAACCTTTGGCTAAGCAAAACTCGCTTTACGCCGTTTGTAATTCTAACAAGTTTGCTTAGTAGTGCTTGTAGAATTTTTATAGGCTATTCACCCCCCCTCTAGCCATCTAGGACCTTACAACATGCCTACCTCAGAATACCTTATGGTTAGCTTTTCTTCCTTGTGATTATAGACTAAGCGAGGGGCTAAGTGCAAAATGTAATAAGCTCGATAAATAGGTGAGAAGGTTGCACTACCTTTCCATCTCTTTCATTTGTCCTTCTCCTTCATTTAGCACTAGCTTTCCCTCCCCTACTTGGATTCTTGTAAGAGAGGTCCACAACTAAGCACTCGTGCTTGTGACTTGTGAGCAGTGATTTTGACTAGGAATGGAGGCCCTAATCTTGTTATGCCCTCTGGGATTCATCACCTCTGTTTGTGATTCGAGTTCATGGTGTTCTTCGTTTTCCCCTCTCTTGTTCCCTATCCGATTCATCATTTTTGAGGCTTTTCAATCCATTTATTTTGCATAGCCTTGATCTAAGACATGCGTTGAAACTTTTGACAAGAGGGAATCAACTAATTCCCCACAAATCCATAGATCGGATTGATTCAAAATCGTTAATTAGTTCTTGGATGAATTCTAGTTCTTTTTGATTTGTCGTTGATTGAGATCAAATTGGAGGTAGATCTTATGGCAGAACCTTGAAAACTGCCTTGTGACCTTATGGCCAAAATTTGGTGGCAGTTCGTTCCGATGGATTGAGTTTGATCGATTCTTGGTTCGTGGTGATTTTTGTTTTGTTCTGTTTGCACAAGCATGGACAATCCGTGCTCCATCCCCGGATAGTCCGGCCATCGGGACCGAGCACAGAGAAGCTCAGTGCTCTGCGCGGGGTGCAGATGCGGACAATCCGACCCCAAGTGGTGGATAGTCCGCTGTGATTTTTCCCATAATGAACAGAACTATGTTTGTCAGTTTGCTTTCTGTTCTTTGAACGCTGGACAGCCCGGACATTGACTGTGGACAGTCCGCACGTCTCAATTCGGTTGTTAGCAGAAATGAAGGGCCTCAAACAGTCAGTTTCCTATCGGTTTTGTAACAATATGTGGCAAATCTAATTTAACTAAGACACAAGTGAGTGCTAGGTGAAGTGGTTAGAGCAGGTTACGCGCGAGGTGGAGGTCGCAGGTTCGAACCCCCGTGGCCGCGTAGTGCCTTCCCAACTTTTTTATGTGCAAGAGCGCGGTCACGGGTTCAAACCCCCGCGGCCGCGTAGCGCGCGAAAAATATCGCGACTTCGATGGAGACGGATGGGCGCTGGCCGATGGGTCCCTTCCTAGATTTAATTTTTTTGTTTTGCTATTTTTAAAATCTTATTTTTACAAAAAGATTAGTACATGCGGTTTCTTATATGTACTGCCAATACAAATCGATTTGTACTGGCCGTTCATATACAACCGTCAGTATAAAGGGCTGATTTCAACTGGCGCTTAGCACTGGCGGTTCAAAAAACGCCTGTAAAAGTACATTTAGAACTGGTAGTATTGAACTTTTGTGTACTAGTGGAAATTATAGGACATCTTCCTTATTGCACAACAATCTCGATATTGCACGACCACTTCCTTATTGCTGCTGCTATTTGTTGCTCTGTCTGTCAAAGAAAACTGTATATTCTAGAATTCAAAAAATGTTCTAAAAATTTGATGTTTTTAGCTCTTAGCCAATAGATTTGACTCATGGATTGCTGTCCGCTTGTCTCCATGTACTTCTTTTAGTGAGGAGTTTCTTATTTCTTATTTTAGAAATCTTACTACACATTTTGGTTAGTTATATTTTCCAGCTCTAAAAAGTGTTTTTCTCTCACAACGAATCAGCATCAACCGACGCTTCTTTTCAGTTCCCGCGAACGGAGATAGGCTATTGCACAAGTAATAATCCAACGTACTACTCACCCAACTATTGTTAGATGCCTCAGTGTGCCGTTGTCTGATTACAGTCGGTGGTGGTGGCCACTGCATTCATCCCATCAACATCAATAATGTATTAATGCGGGACGGGACGAGTCGGACGACCAAAACAAGGTGTTGCTGCTAGAGCTACAGCTTAGAGACCTATCCACTACTTCCACTTGGCCATCGATCCGCCATCCACGCGCAGGTGCAGACAGAGCACATGGAGAGAAATGAGTCTAGACGGGATCTTTTTTTTTTTTTTTTTTTTTTTTTTTTTTTTTTTTTTTTGATTGCCTCACCCTTCGATTACAAGCTGTAGCATCTGAACTCACGCACTAACTCATACCACACGCACACACTCACACCCCTAGACCTACAACTTATATCTAAGGCTAGAAGTACACGGCTGATAGATATGACAGTGGTACCACATCCGTGCGAGGCAACGAAATTTATTTGGGAACTACTGTTCCCGGTGGGAAATCACGCGGCCGAGCGAGCTCGAACCCGTGACCGGTGGCCTCCGCTCCGGGAGCGCTCACCACCCGAGCTACGCTCGGTTCCCGAGTCTAGACGGGATCGCCCCTGTATGTGCGTAGTACAGATCGTGGATGGCTGCTTGCTTGCTTGCAGTGGTACGTACCGTGGTGGTCGTCAGCTTGTCGCCCTCACTTCACCATCAGCTTCTCCCGCCCCCTTCAATTTCACGGGCCCCGACATGTTAGAGCAACTCCAGCAGGGCCCCTATATGAGTCCCAATAGCTAAATATGGGGGTTTGGGTCAAAAATCGCACTCCAGCAGGACCCCTATTAGAGCCCCAAAATTTAGGTGGGCACCAATATTCACCCTCCAGCCCCAATTCCTGTTGGGCCAATAACTCACCCCCCATCCTCACACGCATACGACCACAACCACCGCCGGCGTGCTTCTCCGCCTTGCCTCCTCCCATGCCGGCCTGCTGCATCGCCCATGGCTCCACCACGCGAGCTCGACGACGCCCATGGCTCTGCCACCCGAGCGCTCTGCCTCGTCGGGCGGGCCGCTGCTCCCCTAGGCGTACCCTCTCCTCGCCGGCGGCAAGATCCACAGAGGGCAGGGGCGGCAAGCGCGACGGCGAGCGGATCCCATGGCCACTTCTCTCTCTCCGCTCCCATGGCCCCTTCCGCAGACGCGAGCTCGACGACGCCCATGGCTCCGCCACACGAGTGCTCTACCACGACGCTTGGCAACTCACGCTACAATCATAATCTCCGCTCGATGGTGAATTCTCAGAGACTAGGGAAGTGGTGAGGCTAGATGAATCAGGATCTCATTTAATTGTGTTCTACCCACCGGTATATGGGGTAATGAGTCCCTCTTTTATAGTCTACACAGAAAGTACGTGGAAGACCCCAACTGCTATGACCCGAGGTCCGAGAGAAAGAAGAACATGTATGGCGGTACTAGTAGTTACCACTCCTACTACTGCTAATATCTACTATTGTACACTACTGCTTCTGCACAAAAACCAGTCTTAATGATGTTTTGTACATATATCATGCATGCAGTGTGCCTAGCAACCTGAAGGCTCTGTCTTGTATGGATACTATACTTACGAGTACCTCAGGGGTGCGGCAGGTTCCACCAGAGTTGGCGGTAGCTTAAGAATTCATTACCATGGTGGCGAAAGGGACATCATTCAAATAATAGCCTACATTTGTAAGTTTGTCACAGATGAATGTTGTCATGTTGGGGGGAAGTTCTTCAACCTCAAGACTGATCTTGCGACAGAGGAGAAGTGCGAGAAGCTACACAACTAGAGAACCAGCGGTCTAAACATGGATGACTACAAGATGCCATACATGTTTGACTAGGTTATGCGTGAAAACAATTTGATAAACTTTACAGATCGTTGTATAAGTTTTGTAATATGAGTAGTATGTGCCACAATATGTATGGCGCATAGAACAATGATATCAGGACGACATATGATTTAATGTGATATATGTGTCTACTCTTTGTACATGTATTTTGTGCTTTATATGTGTTTTGAATCTGAGAAAATGTGGTTTCAAATTCAAATTCAAATACAAAAAATAATTATTATTCATGAAAAATGTTAATCGAGGCGGGCGCATAAAAACAAATGCCACGGTTCAAGCAGCAACGAAGGCAGGTGGTTTAAGTGAACCACCTCGGTTAATGCCATTAACGGATGTGGTTATCTTAAACCGCCCACCTCCGTTAATTCCATTAATCGTGACGGTTGGCCAACCTCGTTGGTTAAGGCCACAATTTTACCATGACCTTAGGTCCAAGACAGTTGGGTTGCCCGCCTCGGTTAAGCATTTCTTCCTGCCTCCGTTTAAATTACTGCAGCAGTGAAAGCTTCCTTGAGAGTCATAGCACCCCTCGAAACAAACGGTTCGCAAAAACATCAAGTGGAGAGGAAGATCAAGCATCAGGAAGGGAAGCGGAGAAGCAAGAAATCGAAGACCAAATAAAACTTACTCGAAATTGAGGCACCAAGTTTCATATGAACCACCACGGTTAAGGCCGCTCTTCTTTTAAAATCAACTCTTGCATACATGAATGATTACACTGGAAAAATCATCTACGGATCATTGTCCGCCTAAGAGAAGAAGAAAAGGGAAAACCTACTGCATGTCCGAAACAAAAGTGGTGAAAGGGGAAGTGGGCAGCCCTCTCGTATTTATTGAGCCTTATTACATTTTTCTAGTTAGTCCCCTACATTACTAGAGGTGTAAGAATGGCCAACAATTTTTAAATTGTCGGCCATTAATTTGTAGCGTTTGGAAGTACAATTACCGAACGTATACCGTTGGGAAGTCGTAGATCTCGACAAGATATGGAACTTTATAGTTGAAACATTTTCTTCATATCTCGATTTCAAAATATATTAGGGTGAGTACTAATGGAATACTTCTACTAGTTGGTCACAAGTGACTATGCGGTGCCATAGTAAGGGGCATAACGCGCGAGACTAGAGGTGCTGGATTTGATTCCCAAGGATCACATATGCTTATATTTCTTGCGAAAACAAAAGAAAGTGCTTGCAATTGTGTGTGGCTCGTGGTTGCCTATGCTCCTTAGATAATAGAATTTTTTGCTATTTTTTGATCCCAATTTGCAATTTTAGGAAACAATTTGTATTGGGGTTTTTCTTAAGAGAATAGATAGAGTAAATAATTTGTAGATGTGGTTGTCATTTGAAAACAGGAAGTGTAAATGATTTGTAGAAGCAGTTGTGTTAAGGAAATAGCAAGTATAAATCATTTGTAATGGTGGTTTCCTAGAAGACGCCTGTGAAGCTCGCAATTTTTTATCAGCCTTTCACAGTGGCGGTTATGCAAAACGCCAATAAAAATGCATGGTTCTGAAACCGCCAGTATGCATGTGCACTGTATTAGTGGGATATCTGGGCATATGGAAACGAGCCAATACAGTCGAAAATTCAACCGAAACGGCTAGAAGCTGGGAACTTAAGCCGAAATACCACAATCACAGGACCATTTCACAATTCACAAAATTCACAAACCCCAAATCACAATTGGGGTCCACACACAATAACCGACTTCAGATCACCATAAGTAGGTCCACACATAAAAATAGTTTCACAAATGACCCTAATAATTTAATATGAGACCACACTTCCAGAATTCTACGACGACATGAATTTAATTTTTGTCACAACTCTCCATCATCCATCTTGTCAGGATCATTTCCATTGTCATCTTCCTACGTATGTGTGGTCATATTTGGTGAGTTTAGCAAAATTTCCTACATACGGGTCAGTGTTAGGCCAACAAGCTAGGTTTATGGGCCATGCTGAAATCCAGTAAAATTCTGGACCAAGTCCGGAATTCCAAAAGTACAGATGGAAAAATTCCATTTCTACTCCCATTCTGATTCCGAAAACCTCCATTTCGTGTTCCATACTGTTTTCGGATTTTTATAAAAAATGCGGAAACTATCAGGTCAAATATTGAAAAATAGAAGATTCAGAACGGGGAAATTTCAATCCATTTTCAACCCTAACCGCACTTGGCCGAGTGCGCTCCTTCACCATGGCCAATGCCCCGGCCACCACGGGCAGCACGCGGTGCTTCCCGATGCCATGGGAAGTGGGACTTGGTGTGGACGCGGACGCCACATGCAGACTGACGAGCCACGACAACGTCATGGGTCCGTGCTGGCAGGACTATGTCGTCGTCATCACTCATAGTGTGGAGGACGAAGGTTGCGGCAGCGCCGTCATGAGTAGTTGCAATGTGCGGCCGAGGTTGGCCGCAGCGATGCCGAAGTCTGTTTGGCGGTGGAGACGAGGCAGCTATAGCTTGCATGCAGAGCCCAATTAATCTCCCACAAAAAAAATGGTGATATTTGTCTCTAGAGAATTATAATTAAAATGCACAGCTTCTTAATCTGTCAACAAACTCGTTCGAATCATTGTGTGAAAGCTATTTTTTTTCAGCTTAACCTTCCTCTGTTTCTTTTTTGAGCTGTTTCTAGAAAGGGCGTTTAGCGAAAATAATATCTTATCCCACAGCATCTTATGAACTGTTGGTGAGGTCCTGCCAAACGGGATATCTGAATATTAACTTCTCTTTAACGACGAATAAAATGGAGATCAACCGCCATGCCCACGCGTCCCTTCTGCTACAGTAACGGTCTATTCATAATGTTCATGGTACTGCAGCATTGGGAATTTTACTGTTCATCCGAATGAAAATACTATTCATACAGAATTTTATATACTTTTCAGTTACTGTCTATTACTGTTTACGTGAATAAAAAACTGGCGCGGCGCAGCGCGCCGTCCATCTTAGTACATCTTTACTCCCACAAACTTTTACTAATTAGTTGAGCTGCTGTCGCCACTCGGTCCAGATATGCGGGTGAATTGAATGAAGGATCGGAAACGGCGACTAGAGGGGGTGAATGGGAGCCTTAAATTTCTTTCAAAATATTCGGCCACTGTCCCAACATCACATCCAAACAAGCAAATAAAACACTATGATGTTCACGACTCAACCGAGTGGGTGGATGTTCTCCAGGAACACAGCGGAATACCACGAAGCCAACGTAACAAGCGGAAATCGAATCGGGGCTCAGACGCAAGAGAAACGAGCAAAATAAGTTTACTGTAAAAACTTGGTTACTGTAGCGACGAGCACTGTAGCGGCGAAATTTCTGAAGCTCTGAAAGCTAGCTGCTGAATGGTGCTGCAAGTCTGCTGCTCGGCCTTGCTGCTGATGGAATTTCACACAGTGATCAAACTCTGAATTAACCAGAGGAGCAAGCATCGAGCAGATGGATTTCTGATAGAAACGAAAGAACGTTGCTCTGCAGAAAGAAACAATAAGCAGTATCTCAAGCAATTAGAAAATCAAGCATAGATCAGCTTTGAGAGGGAATTAAATATTCCAATCACTGTTGCTTGACAGTGACAATTCAAAAATAGAGAGAAGCACATCACGGCCATGTTTAGATTGCAAAAAATTTCAAACTGATGAATAGTAGCACTTTCGTCTTATTTGGTAAATATTGTTCAATCGTGGACCAACTAAGCTCAAAATATTCATCTCGTGATTTCGAACTAAACTGTGTAATTAGTTATTTTTTTACCTATATTTAATGCTCCATGCAAACGGCTAAAAATTGATGTGATGGAGAGAGTGAAAAAACTTAGAATTTGGAGGCGATCTAAACAAGGCCCACGTTCAGAATTATCCACTGTAAACTGGACAAGAGATGGAATCTGCAGTCAATCTGTTTCTGCAGTTCAGACATATGAATAAATCATCTTTGTAAAACCTGACTGTAAAGAAGAACAACAGGAGAGGCAACGCTCGATTCCCACTGCACCGGTTTGCCTGGCTGGAGAGCGCGTTCACGAAGTACTCTGCTCAAGAACGAAAAAGAACGAACAAAGATAGAGAAAGGGAAACGCACAGAACAAAGCTGGAAGGAGCGGACTCGACCTGGGAGATCCAAGCACAGGAACAGACACGAGGTGTGAGCGTGCGCTGCTCATTTGAGCACGCTCGATGCTTTAGCACGAGCGCTGGTAGCGCTGCCTGACCCCATGACTACTGCTCGTTGCTTGAACAGGAACCGAGAGACTTGAGCAGTCGAACAGAGAAAACGAGCACTCCAAAAATCCGACACAACCGGACCAAATCAAAACAGCTCGTCCTCAAAATTTGCACAGATGAAATTCACCTTAGAACGAACCTATCCCTAAAAAATCATGGCCCAAATCCAACTTAATCTCCCGAAAAATCAGATCGCGTGCACGAACGAAACTGGGGAAAAACTAAGAACACACGGAAACAAAAATCACAACAACAAGTGACGAATCCCGGAGGAGTTACGAGGTTAGGGGCTCGATTCCCAACTCAAAACATCATCAACAAGTTGCTAAGGCTGTGTTTAGATCCAAAATTTGGATAGCCAAAATACACTGTAGCATTTCGTTTGTATTTGGTAATAATTGTCCAATCATTGACTAATTAGGCTCAAAATGTTCGTCTCGTCAAGTACAACCAAACTGTGCAATTAGTTTTTGATTTTATCCACATTTAGTACTCCATATATGTATCGCAAGTTTGATGTGACGGGGAATCTTATTTTGCATAGTGCACTTTTTAAGTGATCTAAACACAGCCTAAGAGTGCTTAGGATGAGCCTCTCAAGAGCCCTAAGCTAGAGAGAGAAACTAGAGAGAGAGGAGAGATGAGAATGAAAGGCTGAGGAGGAGAGGATGGCTGCCATCTCCTTTTAACGACTTATTACATTTCGCAGTTTAGTCCCTACTTGCTCTCTACTCCTAATCAGGCGAGCTAGCTAGCCCTAGGACATTCTGGAATAGCCTGTCTCTGTGAATGTGATCGGACGACCCCGCTTCGTGCTCGAGTTGCCGTCGCCTTGACGCAACCTCGGAGATTCCGCCGTGTGTCGCCCCGCTTCCTGCCGGAAGCAGCTCCGCCCGGGTTTTGAGGCCCAAACCTGAAAACCGTCCTGAACCACGTCCCGTCGGCCCGCGTACCGCTCGAGTCTCTTGACCATGTTCAATCGCGCCTATCGAAGTCGCAGTGTCCGCCACCGCAGCTGGCGCTCCGGCATCCAAGTCCCTCGGCCCAAGTTCCGCATCCGTCCTTCACCGCTCCCAGTCCATCGGCACGGCCCGCTTACTTGACCTTCACTTCGCCATCCGCCACTGCATCCGAGCCCAACACCTGCACATCACAAGCCGACCAACATGCCAAGTGAACTCCGTTGGCAATCACTCATCACAAACCTGACCAAGTCCCCACTTGGGTCCGCAATCTCCCCCTTGATGAGTGCATTGTCAACACCAACACAGATAATCATGATATAGTGAGAATAAGAGGAAGAAGAAGGAAGGGAAAGAAGAAAACCTGCCCAAAAGACCACAAAAGCAATGACAAGCAAGCACATGGTCACTAAGCAAGAACAAGTGCAAAGGAAAGCTAGTCCCTCTAGAAAGAGGCGAGGCTCAACACAACTAGCTTCCAAACTCCCCCTGAATGTGTGCTCAACTCAAAAGTGTGTGTGGAAATCTCTCCCCCTTGTTGACACATGCACACATCAAGGTTCCCAAAACCTTCTCTTCTCAAACATGCAAATGCATATGAATGCAAAAGCTTCAGGAGTATAGCCATTAGTTTGCCAAAATGCTCATCAAGATACGAGTAGTAGAAGCTCAAGATGATCAAAAGAACAATCCATATGAGAGAAGCATAGTGAGCAATTTTGATACCAAAGTTTAGAATGTCCACCACTAAGAGTAGGACATAGCATATATAGAAAGGAGATCAGATCAAGTGCTAAATAATTGTATACAAGGTGAACTATCCGAAGCCAAGGTCACACATCAAGTCATAGAAGAATCTAACACAAGTGAAAATTTTTAATTTAACCAATTTCTCTACATTAGGTGTTTCACAAGTATTAGCAAGACATGTGTGTACGAGAGGTTATATGTATTGTTTCGCCTAACTTTTCAACCATGCATAGCCTATGTCAAAGACAATGATTAGCTAAAAGCAATGGTTTCGGTCATCCACTACAAAGCTCTAGTTCATCCAAATGTGCAATAGGAAGCCGTCTAGATACTTTGAGGTGGTACAATACATATCCATCTCGATCTTTTCATCACTTAACTTAGATTGCAAGATTTTAGCACAATGTGAACTAGATAGATCTAAGCAAGTGAGTGAAACAAGGTATGAGCCATAGCAACCAAGTATATAAGAGATAGCATATGAGAGCTCAACAAGTCCATACATACTAGTTACCAAACTCAAGGGTGAACAAGTTTTTTTGATTTCATTAATATTAGTCAAGTTCACATAAAAAGTCATGTTTAACTCAATAAGGGTTCAAATGAGCAAAGAGAGCCAAAACATGTATCAACGTACCAAGATAGGCATAGAAACAAACTCATAGCTATATTCTTGAAGCTCAAAATGATATATGTCACAAAATGCCATGAAAATGCAAATATGATACAAAGGTGAAACAAGACTCTAAGCTACAAAAGAATCTAAAACTAGTGTACAATCCAAAGTTTCCTCCTCTAAAAAGGGAAACAAACTCCGAGTTCACTCCTCAGCCGAGCAAACTTGGTCAGGTCAAGTGGCTTAGGGAAGATATCAGCCAACTGGTTATGTGTGTCCACGTGAATCAGGTCAATGTCACCCTTCTCATAGTGATCTCTCAGGAAATGGAACCTCACCTCGATATGCTTGGTCTTAGAATGTAACACTGGGTTCTTTGCTACGCTAATGGAGCTCATGCTGTCACAATAGAGTGGAACATGTCTAAAAGATAGACCGTAGTCCCTCAAGGTCTGCACCATCCATAGCAACTGAGAACAGCAAGCGGCAGCAACTACATACTCAGCCTTACAGGTAGACTGGGCAATACCACTCTGCTTCCTAGAAGACCAAGACACTAAGGAAGTCCCAAGAAACTGACAGGTGCCAGACGTAGACTTACGATACACACGACAACCCGCATAGTCAGCATCAGAATAGCCACAGAGCGAGAGGGTGGAAGCGGCCGAGTACCATAAGCCGAACTCTGGAGTGAATCACAGGTATCTGAGAATTCGCTTGATGGCTTAGCGATGAGATGATCTCGGTGAAGACTGGAATCGTGCACACAAACACATGGAAAACTGGATATCCGGTCGCGTCGCCGTCAAGTACAGCAAGGAACCGATCATGCTATGGTACTCCTTCTGGTCCACCACCTCTCTTTCCTTGTCCTCATCAAGGGCCATCGTGGTTGACATGGGCGTCGAAAGAGGCTTGGCCTCACCCATATCGAACCGCTTCAGCAGATCCTTCGTGTATTTCCCTTGATGGACCAAGGTGCCTTCTTGGGTTTGCTTGATTTGCAACCCAAGGAAGAAGGTTAGCTCTCCCATCATGCTCATCTCGAACTCCCTGCTCATGGTATCTGAAAACTTGGCCACAAGAGCGTGAGAAGAACCCCCAAAGATGATATCATCCACGTATATCTGCACCAAAAGGATGATATCATCCACGTATATCTGCACCAGAAGGAGAAACAAAGTCCTATCCACTGAGCCCATTTGAAAACCCTTTCCTAGAAGAAATGTCTTAAGGCGCTCATACCAAGCTCTAGGAGCTTGCTTCAACCCGTATAAAGCCTTGTGAAGCTTATACACGTGGTTGGGAACTTAGGGCTCTCAAAACCAGGGGGCTGCCTCATATAAACCTCTTCCTCTATATACCCATTAAGAAACGCACTCTTAACGTCCATCTGATATAGCTTGAACCTTTTTAAGGCTGCAAAAGCTAACAGAATCCTAATCGCCTCTATACGGACAATAGGAGCAAAGGTTTCCTCATAATCTCTCTCCTCTTTCTAGCAGTATCCCAGTGCTACCAATCTAGCCTTATTCCTCACAACCACCCTATCTTCACTCTGTTTGTTCTTAAAGACCCACTTGGTACCAATGGGATGACACTCAGGGGGTAAAGGAACTAAGACCCAGACATGGTTGCGCTCGAAATTCTCTAGCTCCTCATGCATGGCGTTAATCCAATCGGGATCAGATAGAGCATGTCCAACATCTTTGGGTTCAGAATCAGAAACAAATGCTGAGTGAGCGAAATGAGAGATAGACCTAGACCGCGTAACACGCTGGTCAATGTCACCGATCATCGTCTCAGGAGGGTGGCGACGCTGAATGTGTCGAGGTGCAGCCCTCGATGAAGTCGCCTCCCCCTCGGCAGCAGCTGGAGCCTCCTCAGGTGCAGCATGCACGGGCTGAGTGGCCTGCTCAAACGGTCCCCATGTAGTGGAAGAAGAAGGCTCGGGGCCATGAGCTGAAGTAGTGGAAGCAGGCTCGACTGGGGCAGCTGGTGGAGGCAGCTCGGGATCACCCCAATCGACGTCTTCCTCTCCATCCTCCACAAAGATGGTCTGCTCAAACTCATCATCACCTGCATGCTCAAAGACAGGAGAAGAACAAGGCATGGTTTTGTCGAATGTGACCACACAGGTCTCCATCACACGGTTAGTTTTAAGGTTAAGTACACGATATGCACGAGAGTGAGTGGCATAACCAAGAAAGATACCGTCTGAAGACCTGGACTCAAACTTGTCCAAATTACCTTGTTTGAGGATGAAACATCTACACCCAAACACCCTTAAGTGGCTTACCTTGGGTGGTCTTCCAAATCGCAGCTCATAAGATGTCTTCTTAGTGAAAGCCCGAAGAAAGATACGATTGGAAACATAGCAAGCTGTGTTGATTGCTTCGGCCCAATAGTTCCTAGGAGTCATATGCTCATCAAGCATCGTCCTAGCCATCTCAACAAGGGTCTGATTTTTATGCTCAACAACACCATTTTGTGGAGGGACATAGGGTGAGGAAAACTGGTGCTCAAGACCCAAAGAAGCACAAAACGTCTCAAATTGAGTATTCTTGAATTCTATACCATTGTCACTGCGAATCGCTCTCATGGTATTCTTTGGTACCTCATTTTGAAGACGTAAAATCAAATCCTTAGCATAAGAGAAAGCCTCATCTTTGCCCACCATGAAAAACACCCAAGAGTAGCGCGAAAAGTCATCAACTACCACAAGCACATACCACTTCCCACCTTCTGACCTAACCCAAGATGGACCTACCGTGTCCATGTGTAAGAGTTCCCCGGGTTTCTTGGTCATAATTTGGTTCACGGGGGAATGAGAAGCGGCTACCATTTTGCCATGACGACAAGGGTGGCATACAAGATTTTTCTCAAATTTTAGTTTAGCCAATCCTTGGATTAGACCAAGTGAACTTAGTCTAACAAGTAGATCGAAGCTCAAATGTCCAAGCCTCCTATGGCACTTCCAAAGATCGGAAGAAGATCCCGCAACCAAACATCGAGAAGCACCAAAAGAGCGATAGAAATCAGCTCTAAACACGCGGCCAAAGGGAGTGATCCGGCAAACAAGATCACCCCGTGAATCCATCACTCTAGAACATCCGGATTTAAAATGAACTTCAAAGCCTTCTTGAAGAAGTTGCGAAACTGAGAGCAAGTTAAAATGCAAGTTGGACACAAGAGCAACATCTTTCAAGACAAAGCCATCATTCACTCTAATGGTACCTCAGGAGAGAACCTTACCCCTGCTATTGTCCCCGATGGTGATGTACTCCTTGACATGCACGGGGTCAAGGCTGGAGAACCATTTTGGATTTCCGGTCATGTGGCGTGAGCAACCGGAGTCAATGAGCCACGTGTTCTCCAAGCCTTCATCCTGTCATCAAAGATAAGACATGAAATAAGTGTATGGTGCAACACTGGGGTTAGTGAAGTAGGAAGGATACCAGTGTTGTCACATCCGCTTAGAAGCAATGCTAGGAAAAGCACTAAATTGACCATGTCCCATAGAAGAAGGAAAGCGATCACCACTAGAGTAGAAACGTAGTCCGCTAGAAGGGTAGTACACAAAACTCCCACCCGGTGTCCATAGCCTTTGCGATCATGGCTTGGGCTACGCCGGGCACGACCACCTCGTGGTCTAGCAACCAAAGGCCTAGTACCTTGAGGCATTGCACCTCTTGGCCTAGCGAAGCGCCTCTCAACCGGTGGCACATGTACACCATGGGGTTGGCGATATGTGTTCCAATTGTTCACCTCGAACTCATGCCTCTCATCCTTCTTCCTCCTAAAGCAAAACCCAACTAGGTGACCATTCCTCTTGCAATACTCACAATGATACCTCACTTTGGGTGGTGAGTTCACTTTCTTGTAGTTTTGGTTCACTCTAGGTGGAGGTTGGACCTTAGGAAGGGGTTCCTTAGGGGCGTTTGGCAATGTGTCAAGTGAGTTTCGGAGGTGGTTTGGCTTGGGAGCCCAAACTTTCTTGACTGGTGGAGCTTTTGGAGGTTCAATAATCACTCCATCCCCGACAATGGGTTGTGGTTGCTTAGGTGGAGTGAACTTGGTGAGCTTGAGTGGAATAGGATTTTTCTCACTAGGAGTCATGCCACTAGCTTCACCTACCTTCCCGAAGGCATTCCCATCTTTCCCACATAATGCAAAGCCTAAACCCGAGCCATCCGTTCTCCTACGGAATTGGCTCACCATCATGCCCAATTGGGGCTCATTGCAAGAGACCCAACTCAGGATGGTACGGAGGTAGGTGTTTTCCTTCTCAACATGCTTCTTAGCATGCCTGCAATTTCCAAGCTCGATCTCCAAAGCTTCACACAAAGCACATTTCCCATCAACGGTGCTAACCGAATTGGCCTTCTCAAGCAAGGCAATCTTGGCATTCTTCTCTGCCAACTCAGTTTGCAAGCATGAGCAAGACTTGCACGCACCCAAGAGAACCGGTCTCGCCTTCACCTTGGCTAACTCCTCTAAAGAGCGGGCGTACTTGGACTGCAAAGTAGCCAAGTTACCCATGTGCACAGCACACTCATCACAATCAAGCTCATCGGTGACCACCACACTAGACTTAACCAACTCAAGTTCTTTCACGGCTACCTCCCACTTCTTCTTGAACTCATTTCTCTCAAGGGCAGCGCGTTTCAACAACTTATCTTGGCTAACTAGTGCGGAATTTAAGACATCAATTTCAGCAACAAGGTCATCAGAATTGAGCGATACCTGCGATGTAGTGTCATCCTCAAGCGCCTTGCCCTTCCCGGACTCCAACTCGGCATCCTCGATCGCCATGGTGCAAAACCCCCAAGGTTGGAGGTGGCAACGAAGCACAAGCCATTGAGCTTGTCCTCCACCTTCTTGGTGGCTTCATCATCACTCGAGGATGCATCTTGATCATCGCCGGAGTCGTCGTCGATGTCGCTGAGAGAGGCGAGGAAGGCTCGCTGCTTGGCCCACATCTTCTTGTGGAACTTCTTCTTGTACTCCTCCTTGTCGAAGTACTTCACCTTGTGCTTGTCGGAGGTGTACTCCTTCTTGTCCCGCCGCTTGGAGTGGTCGTGCTTGGATGAAGACTTGCCCCTCTTGGGACAATCGGAGATGAAGTGGTCCAAGTTCCCGCACTCGAAGCATCCTTCTTTGCGACCTCCACGCCGGCGATTCATCTGGTTGTTGTGAAACCAGGAGAACCGATTGATGACGAGAGCAAGCTCATCGTCACCAAGCACCTCTAGCTGCTCCTCTGTCACAGTCACAAGAGAGGACAAGGAAAAAGACAATTGTGAAGGGTTAGGAGAAGAAGGTGCGCCATTACCTCCATTACCTGACACCAATGCCATAGATGGTGAAGTGGGATTCCGAATCTTGGCATGGGTAGCTTGATCTATTTCAGCAGCCTTGAGCTTGCTAAATAGCTCATCTACCGTGAGGGTGTCATAGAAGGAGGACTCAGTGATAGCTGTCACTCGCATGCCCCAAACTCTAGGATCTAAGGCATGAAGAAGCTTAAGGGCTCTCTCATGGTCATCATAGGGAAGCTGTGCTTTGTTGGCCCTCATCTTGTTTATCACGGTTTGAAAACGTGAAAATAAGGAATCGATCGACTCTCCATCTAGTTGATTGAAATTCTCGTACTCTCGTTTGTACGTTTCGTAGAGACGATTCTTCACTTGGGCGGTGCCCTCGTGATAGGCTTGAAGCCTCTGCCATATCTCACGAGCTGTCGTACAATCCGAGACACGCTCAAACTCCGAAACTAACAAGCTCGAGAAGAGAACACTCCGAGCACAAGAGTTGGCGTTGTGTTGGTCCTTTTGTTCCTGAGTAATCCGTGCCGCTGGAGCCAACACAGCGTAAGCCTCGTTCTCGACGATCTCCCACACGGTGTAGTCGAGGCTTTGAAGATACGCCGACATGCGAATCTTCCAATAGGCATAATTCGACCCATCGAAGGGAGGTGACTTTCCGGCGCCACGATCCATGTCGTCTTTGCGGATCACAGACCGATTAAGGTAGAGTGATCCTTAACCGGCTCCGATACCAATTAAAGGACCGAAAACGGCGACCGGAGGGAGGTGTATGGGAGTCTCAAATTTCTTTCAAAATATTCGGTCACTGTCCCAACATCACCTCCAAACAAGCAAATAAAACACTGTGATGTTCACGACCCAACCGAGTGGGTGGATGTTCTCTAGGAACACAGCGGAACACCACCAAGCCAACGCAACAAGCGGAAATCGAATCGAGAAACGAGCAAAATAAGTTTACTGTAAAAACTTGGTTACCGTAGCGACGAGCACTGTAGCGGCGAAATTTCTGAAGCTCTGAAAGCTAGCTGCTGAATGGTGCTGCAAGTCTGCTGCTCGGCCTTGCTGCTGATGGAATTTCACACAGTGATCAAACTCTGAATTAACTAGAGGAGCAAGCAACGAGCAGATGGATTTCTGATAGACTGAAAGAACTAGCAACAAAAGAACGTTGCTCTGCAGAAAGAACCAATAAGCAGTATCTCAAGCAATTAGAAAATCAAGCATAGATCAGCTTTGAGAGGGAATTAAATATTCCAATCACTATTGCTTGGCAGTGACAATTCAAAAATAGAGAGAAGCACATCACGTTCAGAATTATCCACTGTAAACTGGACAAGAGATGGAATCTGTAGTCAATCTGTTTGTGCAGTTCAGATAGATGAATAAATCATCTTTGTAAAACCTGACTGTAAAGAAGAACAACAGGAGAGGCAACGCTCGATTCCCACTGCACCGGTTTGCCTGGCAGGAGAGCGCGTTCACGAAGAGCCTGTTTAGTTCCTCCCCCAACCCAAAAAAGTTTGCGCAGTACCCGTCACATCAAATCTTTGGACGCATGTATGGAACATTAAATGTAGGTAAAAAAAATAATTAATTGCACAGTTTGTCTGTAAATGTCGAAACGAATCTTTTGAGCCTAGTTAGTCCATAATTGGATAAATTTTGTCAAATAAAACGAAAAGTGTTACAGTAGCCGAACCCAAACTTTTTCACCAACTAAACAACCCCGAAGTACTCTGCTCAAGAACGAAAAAGAACGAACAAAGATAGAGAGGGAAACGCACAGAACAAAGCTGGAAGGAGCGGACTCGACCTGGGAGATCCAAGCACAGGAACAGACACGAGGTGTGAGCGTGCGCTGCTCATTTGAGCACGCTCGATGCTTTAGCACGAGCGCTAGTAGCGCTGCCTGACCCCATGACTACTGATCGTTGCTTGAACAGGAACCGAGAGACTTGAGCAGTCGAACAGAGAAAACGAGCACTCCAAAAATCCGACACAACCAGACCAAATCAAAACAGCTCGTCCTCAAAATTTGCACAGATGAAATTCACCTTAGAACGAACCTATCCCTAAGGAATCATGGCCCAAATCCAACTTAATCTCCCCAAAAATCAGATCGCGTGCACGAACGAAACTGGGGAAAAACTAAGAACACATGGAAACAAAAATCACAACAACAAGTGACGAATCCTGGAGGAGTTACGAGGTTAGGACCTCGATTCCCAACTCAAAACATCATCAAGTTGCTAAGAGTGCTTAGAATGAGCCTCTCAAGAGCCCTAAGCTAGAGAGAAACTAGAGAGAGAGGAGAGAGATGAGAATGAAAGGCTGAGGAGGAGAGGATGGCTGCCATCTCCTTTTAACGACTTATTACATTTCGTAGTTTAGCCCCTACTTGCTCTCTACTCCTAATCAGGCGAGCTAGCTAGCCTTAGGACATTTTGGAACAACCTGTCTCTGTGAATGTGATCGGACAACCCTGCTTCATGCTCGAGTTGCCGTCGCCTTGACGCAACCTCGGAGATTCCGCCGCGTGTCGCCCCGCTTCCCGCCGGAAGCAGCTCCGCCCGGGTTTTGAGGCCTAAACCCGAAAACCGTCCTGAACCGCGTCCCGCCGGACCACGTACCGCTCGAGTCCCTTGACCATGTTCAATCGTGCCTATCGAAGTCGCAGTGTCCGCCACCGCAGCTGGCCCTCCGGCATCCAAGTCCCTCGGCCCAAGTTCCACGTCCGTCCTTCACCGCTCCCAGTCCATCGGCACGGCCTGCTCACTTGACCTTCACTTCTCCATCCGCCACTGCATCCGAGCCCAACACCTGCACATCACAAGCTGACCAACATGCCAAGTGAACTCTGTTGACAATCACTCATCACAAACCGGACCAAGTCCCCACTTGGGTCCGCAATGAAAGCGAGCCAATACGGTCCAAATTCAACAGAAACGGTCAGAAGCCGGAAACTTAGCCCGAAATACCAAAATCACAGGGCCATTTCACAAATCACAACTGAGGTCCACACATAATAAACAACTTCAGATCAGCATCTTAAGAAACTATTGGAATTAATACAGGATACTCGCCCAAAGTTTTATTAATTAGTGTAGATGCCATCGACACTCGGTCCAGATTTTTTGTGATGTGATTGAAGTTGTAGCTGGACCTCCAAACACTGATCCTCCGATTAATTTAATAAGGCAGGTAAGTAGGTAGCTACTTGGTGAACTCAAGCACCCAGTAACCCCCGAAGACAGGAGTAGAGCGGATTGGTCCACGAAAGCCGGCATCCATGGCGAGCTTTGCATACTCTTGCTCCGTTCTCTCCCTGCCGCCCTTCAAGCCGTTGAGCAAGCAGATCATGTCGAACTGGAACGGGAAACGACCGGCCTGCGTCGTCTCCGGGCCGCCGGCAGGACAACCTCCATGGCGATCACCTTCCCATTCTCCGCCGGGACCGACCGGTAGCAGTTCTTGAGGAGCTTCACACAGTCCTCGTCGTCCAGCAGGTGCAGCACTGACTGATCGAGATACAACAAAATATATACTACTATTATATTTTCTTTTATAGTTAGATTATTATTAAATCCCTGAATTATATATAAGACACTATACTACCTTCATGAAGATGGCGTCGCCGCTGGGCACGTGGTCGAGCATGTTCCCGCCTACATGTTGTACGCCTACAAGTATATCACGATTCCTATCTATCAGACGGCAATGCCTGGTGCTTGTTTGAGAAAGAATGATACATCATACATGCATATAGCTAGTTGAACCTGGTATTGGCTTTGCTTGGCTGACGACGAAAGGCAGATCCAAGTTGATGCCCTTGATGTGCTTGTACCTAGAGGTGATCATTCCCAGTGTGGTACCATCGCCGCCGCCGACATCGACGAGGACGTGGATTCCGTGGAAGCCGCCGGCGAAGCGCTGGAGCATCTTGTGGCATGCGAGCAACGAGAGCTGGGACATTGCCTGGCTGTAGAGCGCACTCAGCTGAGGGTTCTTCCCCATGTACTCGAACGCCGGCATCCCGTTGGCCATCTCGAACGCCACCCCACCCGACACCACAGCCTCCGCCATATGCTGCCTTCATTGATTGATTAATACAACAATGCAATTAAGCATGCAATTAATTAATCGTTGCAAGATCATAGATGACATTAGATGTGTATATATATACGAGCGAATGAATTAATAATTAATTAACGTACCAGGGATTCAAGAACGGCTGCTGAAACCCGAACATGGCGAGGGCAGCCAGCGACCCCTCGCCGTTGTTGGTGGAGAGCCACCGGCAGACCGGTCCCTTTGCATACCGCCGGAGCGCTGCGCTGCCACCGTCCTCCTCCGTGGAGGTAGAGCACGTCACGACGCCATGGGACGCGAGAAACCGCAGCATCCGGTCCACCGCCGCCGCGGCCTCAGCCATGTTCGGGACAGGCCTTGGCAGCTGGGCAACCAGCTCCCCTGCGGTCACCGGCGCGGCGGTGAGCGCGTTGATGAGGCCGAGCTCCATCGCCGCCTTGAGTGTCATGGAGACGATGTGCGCCGTCATAAGCTCCTGCGCGGTCATGAACGATGCCTCCTCCGCGTCCATGTGTGTGTGGTGCTCAACTCCTCATGAGTAGTACCAGCTGTGGATACAGTCGCTATATAAAGGGGAAAAAGATAAAAACAAATATCTATGGGCGGTACACCGTTGCACACAGCACCCCACGTGCGACGCCGATAGCTAACGAAACATATATCCGTCCGCATCGCATATATATACGTTCAGCTTATACTTTGAATTATAAATTATTTTTCTCTAACAATAAATCAGGATGACTATATATGCTTGTGTTGTGCAGCTAGCCAGCTACCACGTCGTCGGTTTATTTCGCATTCTCATTGGCTAGGCGGCTAGGCGTCAACGTCAAACCGATAACCATTATTGAATAACGCATCCAGTTTCATGTCCGGGCCTAGCTAACTCACACCAACGGCGTTAGCAAATAATTCTCAAACGAGCACCACTAGTACAAAACGCATTTGTCTCGACGGTGGGTATTTTTTTTATAAAAGCAGTATGTTTTGACGTGCGCTAGTAAAAATCAAACGGTTCCAAACCACATGTAAAAAATATGCATTTTTTCTCTTACAATAAATCGATTTCTACAACCAGTTTGTTTAAAAAACCACATATAAAAATTATTCATTTGTACCAGCCATTCCTTAAGAAAACTGCCAGTAGAAACCGATTTGTACTAGAGGATTTCTTAAAGAACCGCCGGTATAAATAATTTGAAATTGACTTTTTGTATTTTTCCAGATGACCTCGTATGAAAAAACTATGAAAATGGATGTTGTAGATATAAAAAAAGTTATGAAATTTTGTAGTTGATAACATTTTCATTTGAAATCATCTTATCAACGAAAACTATGTTTCAGTTTAGCAAATTTGAAATTTAAATTTTGTAAACGGTCTTAGATGGAGAAACTAACAAAATAAAAGTTGTGGGTCTTGAAAAGTTGAGAAAATTTGTAGTTGACAACTTTTTATGAGGTCTCATGACCGCTCAGGTCAAAAACAGACTACGAGAACTTCTCCTTTTTGGAGGATAAGTACATCAATGCCATGTTTGCTCGTTTTTAGGCGGTTATAAACAATATGCAAGCAAATAAGGCACCGTCCGATTTAAGACAATTAAGCTGCAATATGCCCTAGATCGGAGGGTGTGGGATGTTAAGGTGTGCTCCATCTTGGAGTCCGCAAGCTTTGAAACTCTTACCGTGGACGAGCTGTTCAGCAAGCTCAAGTCTACCGAGATTGACTGCCAGACCCAGGCCAAGATCAAGAATCCTTCTTCATCGACGATGGCTTTGGTTTCAGGTAGTGGCTCAAGTTCTTTAGCTAACCCTTCAAAGATGTTGTTTGCCTTGTCTTCCTTGGTTTCTGTCACAGACGAGCAGCTATAGGTACTTGGAGATGACAAGCTTGCGCTGATCATCAGCCAGCTCTTCCGGTTTCACAAAAACCACATGAACTGCGAGCGTGGAGGACGAAAGGAGGAATGTCTCGAGTACAGCGACACCGACCATTCCATTTTGATTTGTTGCATTTTCTTCTTCTCCTTCTTCCCTTTTTCTTCTTCAATCAGTGGATGTAAGCTGCTTCTGCAACCTAATATGTACGACTCTTTTGTGATCACTAGATCTTCATTTACATGTGCTTCGGGAATATCGGTAGTCAGAAGTGACCTTGGCACTAGAGTTCACGACAGTGGCACTGGATCGTACCCTTCTTCCAAAACTTGGCCGGCTGCTCCAGGATGACTATGCATGCTGCCCTCCACGGAGCCAAAGGAGCAGCTTTGTACACTAAAGTTGCTAGCCTTGTCGGCATTGATGAGGTAAGGGAGGAACTAATCACGAAACTGACAAATGAAGATGCTAGCATGTCGTCTGCTAAACAAAGGATAGTCTCTGTTGTTGGCTTTAGAGGACTAGGCAAGACAACGCTTGCTAAAGTTGTTTATGACGTACAAGATTAAACCTCAATTCGATTGCGTAACTTTTATATCAGTGTCTCGTGATCCTGACATTAGAAAGACATGCTTTATGAGGTTGATAAAATAAAGTACATAGACATTCACAACGCTGGTGAATAGGTCAATCGAGCGGCCGCATCGGGTCTCGCCCCACCATCGCTTGCATCGCGGCCGTGCGTTGCGTTGCCCCCATCACTCGCTGGTGCTGCAGTTGGAAGAATAGGGACCGGGGAGGAGAGCTGGAGTGGAACTGTTGTTGGGAGAGGCCGAGAGGATAACATGAGTTAGGGTTTGATTTTTTTTTTATAGGAATGAAGTATCAGGCTGGGCCAGATCAGGCCGGCACGTCATGTTGAGACAGCGGCCCAGGCACGGCCTGCTCATCGGGCTGTGCTGGCACAGGCCCGACAGCTATTGGGCCATGCTATGCTTGGGACGGATTAAAACACCGGGTTGTGGCCCATGCTGTCAGTCTCGGGCCATGTGGCCATCTATACTAGCTTGCCAGGGTAGTAATAATAATTTATTCGACGGCTGCATGCATGCACATAGCGAGGATGGGTGCAATTTCTTGGTGCTGACACGTACGTATATAGGTACATACACTGACAATAAGATGAAGATGCGCGATCTATATGGCGAGGTTAGACGGCCACCCTACCTACCGACGAGCCACACCTAGTGAAAATCTAGGCTTTAACCTTTAACTTCTGATCTAGTTGTTGTAATATATTCTACATATATTAATTTGAAATTCTAATGCCTATTAGTCTTGACAATGTGATAAATAGTTGTTTCATCGTGCACTAGCACTAGCAGGGAGACTTAATTTCAGTTTTCTACATAGTTACACATACACTTGCAAAGACGCGACCAACCACCTACCGCCAAATCATGAGAAGCCAAGAAGCCGGTGTGTGGTGGAGGTGCCGGAAACCCAAAGGGTGCGGGCCTCGACAGATATGTCAGCTGGTCTTTAGGCTGGACAAGCCAACTTTTCGTGGGATCATCAGGATGGAGCAAAAGTTTTTGTTTATCCCAGCCACAAAGAGACACAGCGGGGTGACCGACAATCCAAGCAATGCGCTGTGAGAGCAGGAGCAGAGCAGCCACGGATTTTTCTATTCATCAGACGAAAAAACGCTGAGCATCTCAAGGACCCTACAACGTACGTATAAAACAACTAAATTCAGAACTTTGCAATTTATCTACCATGAAGCCAAGCATAACATGCCGTCATGCGTGCTATATACTCCTATACAGCAGTGCGTACAACTGAGAAATTCCGATCCAAAAGCCGTGGCGGAGTACATCCCAGAAGCAAGGAATTGCTGAGCGAGGGAGGACAAGTATTCTGGTTGCAGCGATGTCTTCCATGCCTCGTCTGGCACTCGATGCTAGCTTCGAGTGTGGAGCAAGCAAATAGCTCTATTCAATCTTGGTCTCTTTTTGCTGTTTGTTTTCAGGTCCACCTACCTATATATAAGGCCCTTTCAGTTGGAGGTAGATTAGTTCCAGAGTTTGGTTGTGTGTGTAGGGTGGTTGAGTGTGGCCCCGTGGCTTGTTTCTTCTGCCGTCGCCATTCCAGAGCCCAGAACCAAGGCACAGGAACTGGTGACCAAATCGGCGCTTAATTTACTTGTTTTTTTTCTTAAGCTAGCAATGCATGGGCTCACTATATATATTATTATCTCTGCAATCTAGAGGTTGATTAATTTGTTTTCTCGTTCCTCCTGGTTTCTGCAGGAACCTGCAATTTAAGAACCAATCTCCTGAAATGTCTGATATAGAAATGGCACAGCCTCAAGGTAACGGTTCGTTGGCACACCCTCTGCACGAGCAGCAGCAGCAAATGCAGGAGATCACCGACGTCGACCCTGCACCAGCAGCAGCAGCAGCAGAGGCAGTAGATTCGTTGGCACAGGATTTTAATACGTCGCCTGCGCAGCAGAGGCAAGAGATCACCGTCGCCAAAATTTCTCCAGAGGCAGTCGATGAAATTATAAGAGCAACCACAATGTGGCAATAGAGCAGTCCATAGTGATTAAAGTATTGTCTAAAGGTTAACTAAAACATTGTGTGAGTGGTCCATTAAGTAGTCAATAGCTATGGATACCCATAGCACTATGGGCTGCCCATAGAGAATAAAGAAATAGTATTACTTCTCTCTCTTCCTCCTCCCTCCTCTCTCTCTCCCTCCTCCCTCCTCTCTCTCTCCCTCTTGGTTGCAGCAATATAGAGATTTTTTTTATTTTATGTGGGCCCCATCTAATGGGCTGCACATTGTGGAGAAAAAAATAGTAAAGGACCACTTATGGTGGACCCCTTCTTATGGACTGGTTTTGCCATATACATTGAGCTTGCTCTAAGACGCTACAAGTCGTTCCCCAGGTCCAAATCCGAGGAACTGGATGAGCTTCGCGGTTGGATAATGGTGCTGGCCACACTGACGGCCTCCATCACATGGAACGCATCGCTTAACCCGCCCGGTGGAGTCTGGCAAGCCGATGATGATGCCAAAGGGTATGTCGCAGGCAGCCCGGTTTTCCATGACAAAAACAGGCGCGACTACAACTTGTTCAACATATTCAACATGGCAAGCTTCGTGTCATCCCTTTACATGCTGGTCCTGCTTTCGAATAGCTGGCTATTCAGAAGGACAAATACCTGGGTTTTCAACCTGCTCGTGTCCTTGGACCTCGTAGGCTTGTTTACAACCTTCCACTTGGGCAACTCCATTAATAATAGACTATATTCCTTAGGTACTCAGATTGCAACAATAGCGGTCGTCTTTTTAACTGTCGCATGTATAATGCAAATCAGGTGGAGAGACTAGCTAGTGGTGTCATTAATCAGCTTTCATTTATTTGTTGCTCCCATCCAACTTTGTTTCTACCAGACTTCTCCACCCTTTAGGAATAAGTAAATTGAAACTGTATATGCATTTGCAAATACAGCCCCTGTTAGTTGCATGCACGCTAGCTAGCTAGCTAGCTACTGGATTTTATGGCTCTTCTATCAATATTTTCCGCTACTTGATTATGTCATGTCTGCATAGCTCGGTTGCTTTTCATCATTTTACTGCAATCTACCAACCTGAATTTACAACGCCAATAAACTCGTATTTTTCCTAGATTTACTTTAACATATTTTAACAACCGCTAGTACACTCCGTGGATCACTATCCGGGTTGAAATAGGATACGATTGAGGATAATTAGCACTGCGTTGGAGGCCTGTCTTTGGAAAGTACGACTACCAGATGCTGATAATAAACACATCGCGGAGTCTTGGTGCACCTTGATTACAGAAGCAATGTAGCAACCATTTAGGGAAAAGACTGTGCTATGTGGTGGCTATATTTGTACCTCAAACCCCCTATGTACTTTGAACCAATTTGGCCTTGGGGGCCCTAATGCATCAGATGGGGATCCTCTCCCCGTCCGTAGACTTCTCAAAAAAATATAAAAAATTGCACTGCGTTTACCAATCATTGCTGGTTTCTATACCCAGCAGAGACAAGATACCAGTATTATCGCAAAAGAAAAAAAATATACCAGTAATATCACTGTGGAGTCAAGGCAAGACCCGAGACCCAGATAATGAGAGTCACTGTTGGGTTAATCCTCCACCCGGTATTAAGAGTACGATACTCATTTTCCGGTAATTTTCTTTTAACATGACAGTGACCTTGATCTAACAACCTATGTTTTCATTGTGTTAAAATTCACTAAAAATATTAAACTTTTTTAAAATCCTAGGAAAAATAAAACTTAGTTTAATTTGCTTATCTGCAAAACTATTTTCAAAAATGTTACTCAAACACGGCAATAAAATATCATCATACACATTCTGAGTATTCGTGCGCATTTCTAGAAATTATATATATGTGTGTCGGTGTTCGGTCCCGCGGGGGTCCCAAACCGACGAGTGAGTGCTGCGTGTCCCTAACCTGGATGGTGATGCAAGGAGAACACATGGGGGTTTATCCTGGTTCGGGCAAAAGAAGGTCCTACGTCCAGCGGGGGGGGGGGGGGAGAGTTTTGTATTTCCTTGCACCGAAGTGCTTGCGTAGGGGTTACAAGCTAGCGAGAGAGGGCGCCGAGCCCAAGTCTCAAGGAGAGAAAAAAGAGTATAAGGGTGATTGCTTGAGATGTTGATCTCTGGATTGTCTGCCTTTCCTTGCTGGCACTGGACCTTGGACTTGTGTCTTTCGTTCCTCCCCCTTGTAGAGCCCGGGCCTGCCCCTTTTATAGGGTAAGAGGAGGCCGGGACATCGGGGTGCCTTGAGGTAAAGTTTTGTCGATCCCTGTGGAGGTGACTGTAGCGACGTGCTCCAGGAATGGCCGGCCATCCCTGGACACCGTGATGACGTCGGGGACGGGACGGTGAAATGACCCAGAATCCTGTGCCACGTCGGTCTTTCTTTCCCACTGACCGGTGGTGGGCGTCGAGGACGGGTCGAGGATAGGTCGAGGCTGGACGGATAAGGCCGAATCCCCAGGATCGAGGGGTACGGACCTTGTCGTATCCTTCCTCGAGGGCGGTCAATGACGAAACAGTGCACGGTAAGGCGAGCACAGTGACAGATTTCACCTCCCATCCCGGGATGGGCGGTAAAAAGTGGGGACTGACACTGGCGTTGCTCCCACGTCGGTCACGTATATCAGTTGATATTACAGCCATACATTGTAAATACTTACAAGATGATATCAACTGAGATCACACCTATTACAGGGTTAATCTAGCAGAAGCATAACCAGGCGTCATCAGAGTTGACGGAATATGTCGTCGAGAGAAGGCTCCTCCTTCACGGGCATAATCAGAGTTAATCTTGGCGCAGCATAGTCTTCATCTCCTGAACCAAACTTGAGCGTAGGCACGAGACCTTCTAATACTTCTTATCTCAATATCTCTGTTAGTCAGGTAATCTGCACACCGCCAGATATGTGCAGGCCATGGTCAGCACCGATAAGCTTTAGTGGAAAAGAGAAAACAAAGGATCTGGCGATCCTAATATTTGGCTGTGGTTTGCATCCTAAGCACATGCAAAGTAGTATCCAGTAGTATATTTTATAATAGTTCGTCAAGTTTTAACCCATATCACACCATCCATCAGTCCATCCCATTTCCATCATCCCACCCATACACCACCTCACACACACCTCGCGCTCAGTCGACAGGCCCAACTCCCTCTCGGGTCCTGTCTCAACGGCACACTGTCGCATCGGGCACACTGCCGGACAATCATCAACCAGGGGGAGAAAAGAATATCGCTCTCTACACTAGTCAGAGCTTCACAGGAAAGGTCCATAGCCGACGAATCGGCATATGTATCAATCGATCAACCATACACTCTGCAGAGGTTTTTACCACTCACAAGATTAGCCATCATCGATGTTGTACAATCATCTAGGCAGAATTCCGGGTGCTTGCTTGCCTAGGTCGATGCCACCCTACCACTCAGCCCTGGGTAACTTCGGGCACGAACCGAAACGCTAGGACTGGGAGACGCAGTACCGGGCCCAATTAGTGGTACTACGCATCTAGAATGGTGCGGGAACTTCCGGCATCCGCCACCGCCCACCCTATCAACTTACAACCTAGCAGTTGTGGCACCGCCCTACCAAGTGGTCCAGCCGTTCCCCGCCCATCGAAGACGAGTGAGCAGTAAAGGATTCCTATGAACCTAGTACTAGTCCTTCCTAGGTTTGACCAAGCAGGCATCTTCTCTTAGGGGATACTCTCCCCGTGCCACCACGGCACCTCCATTCACGGGGTTTCAAACCACGCAAGCTATCCTTCCCAGAACCTCCTCATAAAACCATTACCGGCCACAGGTATCTCTCGTGGGAATGCCCAGATGCAACTCCTGGCAAGACTTGCTTACGCAGCTCATCGTGTATCCCACTTGGTCGACTCGACCCTCACTACACACCCAAGGCACACGCAGCACGCTCATAGTCCACCAATCTAGCATCCCAAGCCAAACCATTCCCATATGTTCACCACCAGCATCACATCACAGATATAATGCGAGTGGAGTTAATAAATATGGTGATGTAACATGAAAGCAAGCAGGTAGATAGAAATAAATAAAAGAGCATGAGTGCGAAGCTGAGTAGCATAGTAGAGTGGTTGCAAGCAGTGTACTAGTGGCTTAGGTAGTTGCATGCATCATATACTAGCAAAAGGAGTAAATATAAAGCGCTAGCAATTCTAAATATGCAATGTCTAATAGGATTCTCTAAAAGAAGGTGCTGCCATGACACCTGCGTTGTCGTGGAAGTGGCGGTATGAGCACTCCTTAATTAGTGTAGTCGTTCGGCTGGGTCACCTCCTCCAAGGTGACTCCACTCCACGGTTCCTGTTGTCGTCCAAGTGCTCCTCCTCCATCGGTTCTCGATCCAATCGGTGCTAATCCGGAAACGGCTACTCCGCGAAGCGACACAAGGCAGAAATCACCCAATACACTGAAAGATGACGGAACACGGGAAGATCCATTGACACCAGAGAAATAATAAAAGGTTCACGACTTGGTCCTCTCGGCGTATGTCCGATCTCATCGGGCCAAAGAAACAAGAGTGGTGATTTGCTTAGGCACATTATTAAGTCATAGCCAAGCCAATATGGCTTATGATGAATGGTTTAGGCCAAAGCTTATCCCTATCAAACACCACGGCTTACGATCTTCCGATCCGAGCATCACGGATTAGACGGGGATCGAAGGACGGGCCAAGCAAAAGGAAAGAACGAGTAATTATTGGCAATAAAGATTGCACAAGACAGCGCGGGTGTTTAATCCACTTGTAGGGTACCTAGGCTGTGGTTCAAACGGGTACAATCATACAAGTGATAAAACACCAAAAATCATAAGGGAGAAAGACAAGTTAGCTAGGCACATCCGTATCGTATTTTCGGTCATATCTCAAGTGAAGATTGTTTTAAGCGATCGATCAAGTCGACTCGCATAGGTCCCAGATCTTAATATGGACCATAGCTTCGCTAACTAAAAGAAGTTAGTCCAATCTTTGATCCAATCGCCATGGATAAGGCGGGATCGAACAGAGCGGGCTATACGGGAACTTTGAGTGAGAAGCATAAAACAACGGTGGTCTACTCTTTCCAACGCACATGCCACGGTGATAGACGGGGCATCAGAAGAGAGCGACACACAAAAGAATACAAGTGCGCAAACCACTCATAGGGTACCACGACCTGGGTGCACTAGCACTAAGTCATTACTCGGATTCATAGCGATGCGGTTGTCACCGCAAGAATCAGAGGAATGCGACGCGCAGGGTACAAGCATACGAGGGCCAGGCACAAAAAGTTAGAGTGGCAACGCGAGGTCGAGTTACACTCGGCATTACGGCCATGGCGGGACGAATCCCACGATCGCAATGTCCGAATGAAATACGATCCCACAGTCGGCTCGAAGGCACGGCGCACAGACGAACAACCAACAATAAGATCCAACGACACGACTCAACAAGACAGTGGAGTAGCACATTTCCATAGCATTATGATGGATGGATCCTGTATTACAAATACAGATACAGATAGATCGTGAGAATAGGATGCAACAGATACATGTACAAACAGATCGTAAGGATAGGGTACAACAGATATATGAACAGACAGATCGTAAGGACAGGGTTCAATATGGTGGACAGGTGTACAAGAAGTAAGAGAAGGGCACTTCAATAGTCCGGCGTCGTATATCACTTTGGCTTTCCAACCGCCCAACTTCATCTATCGATTGGGCTTTCCAACAGTCCAACATCGTCTATCAATTGAGCTCTCCAACAGTCTAGCATCATCTATGGGGCCTCGAGATCTAGCAACGGGGCAACGGTACGAAGGCCGAACAGGGTCGGTGTCAAAGGAGAGTGGCGAGGCTTGCTGCTACATGTTCTAGCTCCTCTCAGCCAGCTGCTAGTAGCTTCTGGCCAGCTGCGGCTTGCTATTGGCTGGCTGCGGCTAGCCGTGGCCTGCTGCTTGCTGGCCGTGGCTGGCCAGGTGGGGCTGTGGCTGGCCAGAGGCTAGCTGGAGGTGGCGTCAAGTGGCCAGGAGGCAGCAGAGCATGGCTGGGTTCCCAACAAGGCATGGATTCGTAGCACGAAGGCTGATGTCAATTGGCATGGTGTATGCGACGGCGATGCCCGTCATGGTTGAGTGGCTACAACACGTGGGAACGCCGTCGAGATGTCGGCGCCCCGGGTCCACGCGACGGCGATGCCCGTCATGGTTGTTCCAAGCGTTCATAGCCTATCATCCGGTTGGCTGGGTTCGGTGTGCGTGAGTGCGTTGTGTTCTTCCCGTACCGATTGGTATGAGAGCTAAACTAGCACAAGTGTGAGTGCCACGAAGGGACATGGCGAGTGCGTGTGCGTGCATCGTGCCTACTAACGTTAGCTCCACACGGTCGACGAGGTCCCTGCAGAAAACACGGCTCGAAGGCCGGACACATGGAAGGATCATCGGCCTTGGGCCGGCAGTAGGTGGGTTGGGGTAAAGGCAGAAGGTTCATCGGCATCTCATCGGCAGCAGGGGTTGGAAATGTTTCGTCTTTGGTCAGCTCACCGAGGGCTTGCGGATGGCAGATCGCTTGACACGGGTTCGGCTCGTTGCCGGCAGAGCGCGACGGGGAGGGCTCCGTTGAGGACGAGGCAGCAGAGCAGCGCACGTGGTGATGGTGGCAGACTCGGCAAGATGGAGCAGCGACACAGAGGTAGCGGCTGCGGGGGACGACGTGGCTCTGGCGTGGATGCAGATCACGTGAACGGCGCCGCTCCGGCAAGACGATGGAGATAACGCAGATGCAAAGGTGGCCCCTCTGCGGTGGTGAGGTTCATGGCACAAGGGCCAGTTTCAGTATGACAGTAAGAAGGGAAAAGGAAATGAAAATAGGGACTTCTGCCCGTGGGAGCTCACCGGTGGCTGGCATGGTGTCGTCACGGCCGCGGTGGAGGCGAGCAGTGAGGTGGAGCGCTAGCTGTTCGGCTTCAGTCCGCTGCGGCTGCTGGCCCGGTGGCGTGCTGGTGACGGGCTGGGTCGGCGAGGTTGACAGAGAGGAGCTGAACGCGTTGGGCTCGGTGACCCCAGTCGGGCAGCGATGCGGTCGGGCTTGATGGCGGTCTGCTGCGGTTGCGCGGTGTCGGTGGAGGATGTTCTGTTCGCGGCCGTGGTCGACGTCGAGCGCTCTGGCAGCGCGAAGCAAAGCGTGTCCGGAACGTCGAGGAGGACGCGCGTGGCCATGGCGGTGTTCGCTCGATGAGGTGAGGGCAAGCCTTGACGAGGATGTGCCGGTGGTGATGGAGCTTATTCCGGTAGCAGCTGACGACGGCTACGACGCGGCGTGGCAAGGCGATGCGCGAACGCGACGGACGGGTGGCGGTGTCGAAGTCCGGCCTGCTCGGCACGTCGCGGTCGCCGGGGTTGGCGTCGGGGTCCTGCGCAGTGGTGGCAGCGTGCCCGCGGGCGGTGCTGCGTGCAGGGGCAAGGGCGCGGCACAATGGGGGTGGGAGCAGAGACGGGGTGGCTCGGAGGTGGAAGATGAACAGTGGCGGCGGCTCCTATCTTTTACATGCGTGCGTGCTAGGGCACCGAGGTGACGCCGTGCATCCTCGACATCCGTGCCTAGGCCAGGACACGCGGCGCACATCGCGGGAGGCATTTGCACCCGTCAAAATTTTCTCTCTATCTATATCTACGAACTTCGCCCGGGAGCAGAACAACAAAATCCAATCGGGGCACAAGCCAACGTTAAGACTCAAATTTATGGGAGTGATACCGATGCAGGATTGCAGGGGAGGCGCAGATCAGTATCGGCGGTGGGTTGGCGGGTGGCAGATATGCACGAGGTCACGCGACGCCTAGGCCGCCATCGCCGAGCGTGTACTCCGTAAACTGTAAAGGAGAGCCAAAGCCCGTTTTGTTTCCGTCATTAGCGTTGATTGGAACCGTGATTGATTGGAAGATTTGTGGAGGTAGCGTTGGGGCGCGGTGCGGGGGTGGAGGGAGGGCTCGCTCGTGGGGGCAGAGAGAGATCGCGCCTGGGTGATGCCAGGGCTGAGGAGGATGATACACGCAATCTGGGCCTTTGGATTTGAGTGAGCAAGGAGAGAGAAGGGTTAGAATAGAATCTGGACGGTTCGTTTGAAAGATGTGATTTTTCTGGGTACATTTTCTGGGGTGTATGAAGAGCCGGCATCTCAGCGGGGGAGGTTTTGTTGTGTGGGTTTAGCAGAGAAAAAATCGGTGCATTAGTAGGGTAGATTCGAAGTAGAGTAGCGCCATCGCAAATCACAGCGCCTCGCCCTCGTATACCCTCTCCACATCACAGCATAGCAGACTGCTCCACCCGCCTGGCCCACCAGCGCGCCCCGGCCCAACTCGCGCGGCCTGCGCAGCCCGCCAGCTCCCCTCCTCACGCCCCTGGTCCAAGTCCCACGCACGGCAGCGCCCCAGCACCGAACCCTAGCCGCCAGGGTGAATCCGCCCCACCCCAGGAGCCGCCGCTGCTGCTACATGATACGCGATGCGTGCGTAGGCAGCACGCGATCCCGGCCTCCGCACCCTCCCGCGATGTGCGCCGCGTGTCCTGGCCTAGGCACGGATGTCGAGGATGCACGGCGTCACCTCGGTGCCCTAGCACGCACGCATGTAAAAGATAGGAGCCGCCGCCACTGTTCATCTTCCACCTCCGAGCCACCCCGTCTCTGCTCCCACCCCCATTGTGCCGCGCCCTTGCCCCTGCACGCAGCACCGCCCGCGGGCACGCTGCCACCACTGCGCAGGACCCCGACGCCAACCCCGGCGACCGCGACGTGCCGAGCAGGCCGGACTTCGACACCGCCACCCGTCCGTCGCGTTCGCGCATCGCCTTGCCACGCCGCGTCGTAGCCGTCGTCAGCTGCTACCGGAATAAGCTCCATCACCACCGGCACATCCTCGTCAAGTCTTGCCCTCACCTCATCGAGCGAACACCGCCATGGCCACGCGCGTCCTCCTCGACGTTCCGGACACGCTTTGCTTCGCGCTGCCAGAGCGCTCGACGTCGACCACGGCCGCGAACAGAACATCCTCCACCGACACCGCGCAACCGCAGCAGACCGCCATCAAGCCCGACCGCATCGCTGCCCGACTGGGGTCACCGAGCCCAACGCGTTCAGCTCCTCTCTGTCAACCTCGCCGACCCAGCCCGTCACCAGCACGCCACCGGGCCAGCAGCCGCAGCGGACTGAAGCCGAACAGCTAGCGCTCCACCTCACTGCTCGCCTCCACCGCGGCCGTGACGACACCATGCCAGCCACCGGTGAGCTCCCACGGGCAGAAGTCCCTATTTTCATTTCCTTTTCCCTTCTTACTGTCATACTGAAACTGGCCCTTGTGCCATGAACCCCACCACCGCAGAGGGGCCGCCTTTGCATCTGCGTTATCTCCATCGTCTTGCCGGAGCGGCGCCGTTCACGTGATCTGCATCCACGCCAGAGCCACGTCGTCCCCCGCAGCCGCTACCTCTGTGTCGCTGCTCCATCTTGCCGAGTCTGCCACCATCACCACGTGCGCTGCTCTGCTGCCTCGTCCTCAACGGAGCCCTCCCCGTCGCGCTCTGCCGGCAACGAGCCGAACCCGTGTCAAGCGATCTGCCATCCGCAAGCCCTCGGTGAGCTGACCAAAGACGAAACATTTCCAACCCCTGCTGCCGATGAGATGCCGATGAACCTTCTGCCTTTACCCCAACCCACCTACTGCCGGCCCAAGGCCGATGATCCTTCCATGTGTCCGGCCTTCGAGCCGTGTTTTCTGCAGGGACCTCGTCGACCGTGTGGAGCTAACGTTAGTAGGCACGATGCACGCACACGCACTCGCCATGTCCCTTCGTGGCACTCACACTTGTGCTAGTTTAGCTCTCATACCAATCGGTACGGGAAGAACACAACGCACTCACGCACACCGAACCCAGCCAACCGGATGATAGGCTATGAACGCTTGGAACAACCATGACGGGCATCGCCGTCGCGTGGACCCGGGGCGCCGACATCTCGACGGCGTTCCCACGTGTTGTAGCCACTCAACCATGACGGGCATCGCCGTCGCATACACCATGCCAATTGACATCAGCCTTCGTGCTACGAATCCATGCCTTGTTGGGAACCCAGCCATGCTCTGCTGCCTCCTGGCCACTTGACGCCACCTCCAGCTAGCCTCTGGCCAGCCACAGCCCCACCTGGCCAGCCACGGCCAGCAAGCAGCAGGCCACGGCTAGCCGCAGCCAGCCAATAGCAAGCCGCAGCTGGCCAGAAGCTACTAGCAGCTGGCTGAGAGGAGCTAGAACATGTAGCAGCAAGCCTCGCCACTCTCCTTTGACACCGACCCTGTTCGGCCTTCGTACCGTTGCCCCGTTGCTAGATCTCGAGGCCCCATAGATGATGCTAGACTGTTGGAGAGCTCAATTGATAGACGATGTTGGACTGTTGGAAAGCCCAATCGATAGATGAAGTTGGGCGGTTGGAAAGCCAAAGTGATATACGACGCCGGACTATTGAAGTGCCCTTCTCTTACTTCTTGTACACCTGTCCACCATATTGAACCCTGTCCTTACGATCTGTCTGTTCATATATCTGTTGTACCCTATCCTTACGATCTGTTTGTACATGTATCTGTTGCATCCTATTCTCACGATCTATCTGTATCTGTATTTGTAATACAGGATCCATCCATCATAATGCTATGGAAATGTGCTACTCCACTGTCTTGTTGAGTCGTGTCGTTGGATCTTATTGTTGGTTGTTTGTCTGTGCGCCGTGCCTTCGAGCCGACTGTGGGATCGTATTTCATTCGGACATTGCGATCGTGGGATTCGTCCCGCCATGGCCGTAATGCCGAGTGTAACTCGACCTCGCGTTGCCACTCTAACTTTTTGTGCCTGGCCCTCGTATGCTTGTACCCTGCGCGACCGTCGCATTCCTCTGATTCTTGCGGTGACAACCGCATCGCTATGAATCCGAGTAATGACTTAGTGCCAGTGCACCCAGGTCGTGGTACCCTATGAGTGGTTTGCGCACTTGTATTCTTCTGTGTGTCGCTCTCTTCTGATGCCCCGTCTATCACCGTGGCATGTGCGTTGGAAAGAGTAGACCACCGTTGTTTTATGCTTCTCACTCAAAGTTCCCGTATAGCCCGCTCTGTTCGATCCCGCCTTATCCATGGCGATTGGATCAAAGATTGGACTAACTTCTTTTAGTTAGCGAAGCTATGGTCCATATTAAGATCTCGGACCTATGCGAGTCGACTTGATCGATCGCTTAAAACAATCTTCACTTGAGATATGACCGAAAATACGATATGGATGTGCCTAGCTAACTTGTCTTTCTCCCTTATGATTTTTGGTGTTTTATCACTTGTATGATTGTACCCGTTTGAACCACAGCCTAGGTACCCTACAAGTGGATTAAACACCCGGGCTGTCTTGTGCAATCTTTATTGCCAATAATTACTCGTTCTTTCCTTTTGCTTGGCCCGTCCTTCGATCCCCGTCTAATCCGTGATGCCCGGATCGGAAGATCGTAAGCCGTGGTGTTTGATAGGGATAAGCTTTGGCCTAAACCATTCATCATAAGCCATATTGGCTTGGCTACGACTTAATAATGTGCCTAAGCAAATCACCACTCTTGTTTCTTTGGCCCGATGAGATCGGACATACGCCGAGAGGACCAAGTCGTGAACCTTTTATTATTTCTCTGGTGTTAATGGATCTTCCCGTGTTCCGTCATCTTTCAGTGTATTGGGTGATTTCTGCCTTGTGTCGCTTCGCGGAGTAGCCGTTTCCGGATTAGCACCGATCGGATCGAGAACCGATGGAGGAGGAGCACTTGGACGACAACAGGAACCGTGGAGTGGAGTCACCTTGGAGGAGGTGACCCAGCCGAACGACTACACTAATTAAGGAGTGCTCATACCGCCACTTCCACGACAACGCAGGTGTCATGGCAGCACCTTCTTTTAGAGAATCCTATTAGACATTGCATATTTAGAATTGCTAGCGCTTTATATTTACTCCTTTTGCTTGTATATGATGCATGCAACTACCTAATCCACTAGTACACTGCTTGCAACCACTCTACTATGCTACTCAGCTTCGCACTCACGCTCTTTTATTTATTTCTATCTACCTGCTTGCTTTCATGTTACATCACCGTATTTATTAACTCCACTCGCATTATATCTGTGATGTGATGCTGGTGGTGAACATATGGGAATGGTTTGGCTTGGGATGCCAGATTGGTGGACTATGAGCGTGCTGCGTGTGCCTTGGGTGTGTAGTGAGGGTCGAGTCGACCAAGTGGGATACACGATGAGCTGCGTAAGCAAGTCTTGCCGGGAGTTGCATCTGGGCATTCCCACGAGAGATACCTGTGGCCGGTAATGGTTTTATGAGGAGGTTCCGGGAAGGATAGCCTGCGTGGTTTGAAACCCCGTGAATGGAGGAGCCGTGGTGGCACGGGGAGAGTATCCCCTAAGAGAAGATGCCTGCTTGGTCAAACCTAGGAAGGACTAGTACTAGGTTCATAGGAATCCTTTACTGCTCACTCGTCTTCGATGGGCGGGGAACGGCTGGACCACTTGGTAGGGCGGTGCCACAACTGCTAGGTTGTAAGGTGATAGGGTGGGCGGTGGCGGATGCCGGAAGTTCCCGCACCATTCTAGATGCGTAGTACCACTAATTGGGTCCGGTACTGTGTCTCCCAGTCCCAGCGTTTCGGTTCGTGCCCGAAGTTACCCAGGGCTGAGTGGTAGGGTGGCATCGACCTAGGCAAGCAAGCACCCGGAATTCTGCCTAGATGATTGTACAGCATCGATGATGGCTAATCTTGTGAGTGGTAAAAACCTCTGCAGAGTGTATGGTTGATCGATTGATACATATGCCGATTCGTCGGCTATGGACCTTTCCTGTGAAGCTCTGACTAGTGTAGAGAGCGATATTCTTTTCTCCCCCTGGTTGATGATTGTCCGGCAGTGTGCCCGATGCGACAGTGTGCCGTTGAGACAGGACCCGAGAGGGAGTTGGGCCTGTCGACTGAGCGCGAGGTGTGTGTGAGGTGGTGTATGGGTGGGATGATGGAATTGGGATGGACTGATGGATGGTGTGATATGGGTTAAAACTTGACGAACTATTATAAAATATACTACTGGATACTACTTTGCATGTGCTTAGGATGCAAACCACAGCCAAATATTAGGATCGCCAGATCCTTTGTTTTCTCTTTTCCACTAAAGCTTATCGGTGCTGACCATGGCCTGCATATATCTGGCGGTGTGCAGATTACCTGACTAACAGAGATATTGAGATAAGAAGTATTAGAAGGTCTCGTGCCTACACTCAAGTTTGGTTCAGGAGATGAAGACTATGCTGCGCCAAGATTAACTCTGATTATGCCCGTGAAGGAGGAGCCTTCTCTCGACGACATATTCCGTCAACTCTGATGACGCCTGGTTATGCTTCCGCTAGATTAACCCTGTAATAGGTGTGATCTCAGTTGATATCATCTTGTAAGTATTTACGATGTATGGTTGTAATATCAACTGATATACATGACCGACGTGGGAGCAACGCCAGTGTCAGTCCCCACTTTTTACCGCCCATCCCGGGATGGGAGGTGAAATCTGTCACTGTCCTCGCCTTACCGCACACTGTTTTGTCATTGACCGCCCTCGAGGAAGGATACAACAAGGTCCGTACCCCTCGATCCCGGGGATTCGGCCTTATCCGTCCAGCCTCGACCTATCCTCGACCCGTCCTCGACGCCCACCACCGGTCAGCGGGAAAGAAAGACCGACGTGGCACAGGATTCCGGGTCATTTCACCGTCCCGTCCCCGACGTCATCACAGTGTCCAGGGATGGCCGGCCATTCCTGGAGCACGCCGCTACAATCACCTCCACAGGGATCGACAAAACTTCACCTCAAGGCACCCCGATGTCCCGGCCTCCTCTTACCCTATAAAAGGGGCAGGCCCGGGCTCTACAAGGGGGAGGAACGGAAGACACAAGTCCAAGGTCCAGTGCCAGCAAGGAAAGGCAGACAATCCAGAGATCAACATCTCAAGCAATCACCCTTATACTCTTTTTTCTCTCCTTGAGACTTGGGCTCGGCGCCCTCTCTCGCTAGCTTGTAACCCCTACGCAAGCACTTCGGTGCAAGGAAATACAAAACTCTCCCCCCTCCCCCGCTGGACGTAGGGCCTTCTTTTGCCCGAACCAGGATAAACCCCCGTGTGTTCTCCTTGCATCACCATCCAGGTTAGGGACACGCAGCACTCACTCGTCGGTTTGGGACCCCCGCGGGACCGAACACCGACACACATATATATAATTTCTAGAAATGCGCACGAATACTCAGAATGTGTATGATGATATTTTATTGCCGTGTTTGAGTAACATTTTTGAAAATAGTTTTGCAGATAAGCAAATTAAACTAAGTTTTATTTTTCCTAGGATTTTAAAAAAGTTTAATATTTTTAGTGAATTTTAACACAATGAAAACATAGGTTGTTAGATCAAGGTCACTGTCATGTTAAAAGAAAATTACCGGAAAATGAGTATCGTACTCTTAATACCGGGTGGAGGATTAACCCAACAGTGACTCTCATTATCTGGGTCTCGGGTCTTGCCTTGACTCCACAGTGATATTACTGGTATATTTTTTTTCTTTTGCGATAATACTGGTATCTTGTCTCTGCTGGGTATAGAAACCAGCAATGATTGGTAAACGCAGTGCAATTTTTTATATTTTTTTGAGAAGTCTACGGACGGGGAGAGGATCCCCATCTGATGCATTAGGGCCCCCAAGGCCAAATTGGTTCAAAGTACATAGGGGGTTTGAGGTACAAATATAGCCACCACATAGCACAGTCTTTTCCCTAAATGGTTGCTACATTGCTTCTGTAATCAAGGTGCACCAAGACTCCGCGATGTGTTTATTATCAGCATCTGGTAGTCGTACTTTCCAAAGACAGGCCTCCAACGCAGTGCTAATTATCCTCAATCGTATCCTATTTCAACCCGGATAGTGATCCACGGAGTGTACTAGCGGTTGTTAAAATATGTTAAAGTAAATCTAGGAAAAATACGAGTTTATTGGCGTTGTAAATTCAGGTTGGTAGATTGCAGTAAAATGATGAAAAGCAACCGAGCTATGCAGACATGACATAATCAAGTAGCGGAAAATATTGATAGAAGAGCCATAAAATCCAGTAGCTAGCTAGCTAGCTAGCGTGCATGCAACTAACAGGGGCTGTATTTGCAAATGCATATACAGTTTCAATTTACTTATTCCTAAAGGGTGGAGAAGTCTGGTAGAAACAAAGTTGGATGGGAGCAACAAATAAATGAAAGCTGATTAATGACACCACTAGCTAGTCTCTCCACCTGATTTGCATTATACATGCGACAGTTAAAAAGACGACCGCTATTGTTGCAATCTGAGTACCTAAGGAATATAGTCTATTATTAATGGAGTTGCCCAAGTGGAAGGTTGTAAACAAGCCTACGAGGTCCAAGGACACGAGCAGGTTGAAAACCCAGGTATTTGTCCTTCTGAATAGCCAGCTATTCGAAAGCAGGACCAGCATGTAAAGGGACGACACGAAGCTTGCCATGTTGAATATGTTGAACAAGTTGTAGTCGCGCCTGTTTTTGTCATGGAAAACCGGGCTGCCTGCGACATACCCTTTGGCATCATCATCGGCTTGCCAGACTCCACCGGGCGGGTTAAGCGATGCGTTCCATGTGATGGAGGCCGTCAGTGTGGCCAGCACCATTATCCAACCGCGAAGCTCATCCAGTTCCTCGGATTTGGACCTGGGGAACGACTTGTAGCGTCTTATAATTTCATCGACTGCCTCTGGAGAAATTTTGGCGACGGTGATCTCTTGCCTCTGCTGCGCAGGCGACGTATTAAAATCCTGTGCCAACGAATCTACTGCCTCTGCTGCTGCTGCTGCTGGTGCAGGGTCGACGTCGGTGATCTCCTGCATTTGCTGCTGCTGCTCGTGCAGAGGGTGTGCCAACGAACCGTTACCTTGAGGCTGTGCCATTTCTATATCAGACATTTCAGGAGATTGGTTCTTAAATTGCAGGTTCCTGCAGAAACCAGGAGGAACGAGAAAACAAATTAATCAACCTCTAGATTGCAGAGATAATAATATATATAGTGAGCCCATGCATTGCTAGCTTAAGAAAAAAAACAAGTAAATTAAGCGCCGATTTGGTCACCAGTTCCTGTGCCTTGGTTCTGGGCTCTGGAATGGCGACGGCAGAAGAAACAAGCCACGGGGCCACACTCAACCACCCTACACACACAACCAAACTCTGGAACGTTGCACGAAAGGTCTGTTCTCTACTGGTGCTGACCGGTAAGGTGTGCAGTACGGGCCTTATATATAGGTTTTTTAGATAAAGGATCATAAATATCCGGCTTCATCTATCAAAAGATAGAATCAGACCAATTATTACAGAGTCCTACCCGTAGGGAACCACACAAAACATTGACAAACTCGAGTTTAAACAAATGGATAAACGAAACGAAAAAAGCTTTGACTAGGTAAGACCAACGTGTCTAGTTGACAACCATCCATTGGACCCAAAGAATTGCAGTGCTGACGTCTCCAGATGCTGACCAATTAAAATCAGCTGGTCCCGTAGATCATCATGCCGCTGCAATCTTGCCCATTGCCGGAGCCAGTGAGTTCCCCTGAACAGTACCTGCAAAATAGATTTAGGTCTGCATTTATCAAAAACCACTTCGTTTCTTGTTATCCAAACTGCCCAGCAAAGCGCAGCTGCTGCTGTTAATAACAATGCACTATAATTCTTGGTAGACCTTTTAGACCATCTAATAAACATGTCATCTATATTCTGGGGAGGTGACACCCCGAATAAGATATGAACAGCACGCCACAAGAACTTGGCAGTAAAGCAATCTAAAAAGAGGTGTTAAATTGTTTCATGTACATAACAAAAGGAACATGTCTTATCCCCATTCCAGTTTCGGCGGGCTAAGTTATCCTTAGTTAGAATCACACCTTTTTTTAGATACCACAGAAAAACTTTTATTTTCATGGGAACTTTAATTTGCCAAATATCCTGTGACACTCTAACTCCATTGTTAATTAACGCAGCATACATGAATTTGACTGTGAAACTCCCTGATGTATTCAACCTCCAAACGAAAACATCTCTTTCCTCCTGTAAGTTCACATCATGTAGTGAAGCCACAATTCGGTGCCAATTCCTTAAGTTAGCCCCCACTAAATTTCGACGAAAAGAAATATTTAGTGGGGCTGAACTAAGGACACGTGCCACTGAAACATGTTTTCTTCTTACAATATTAAACAACTCAGGAAATCTATCTTTAAGGGGGTTTGTTTCTCAGCCATGTATCTTCCCAAAACCTCATTTGTGAGCCATCTTTCACCTTGAACAGACCAAAGCCCATAAAAGAATCCTTAATATTCATTAGGCTTTTCCAGAAATGCGAATCCGTGGGTTTTTTGGCACAGCTTCCTAGAGTCTTATCTTTGATGTATTTATTTCTCAAAAGTTGTTGCCACATTCCATCTTCATTCAGTAACTTAAATAGCCATTTACTTAGTAGGCATTTATTTTGTATGTCCAGATTTTGTATGCCCAAACTGCCCTGGGTTTTAGGCTGGCATAAAATCTCTCATTTAGCTAATCTATATTTCCGCTTATGTTGATCATTTTGCCAATAGAATCGTGATCGAAAACAGTCAATTTTTTCTAGTACACCTTTCGGTAATTCAAAAAAAGACATCATAAACATCGGTAAGCTAGACAGCACCGAGTTTATCAAAACTAATCTACCTCCAACTGAAAGGGCCTTATATATAGGTAGGTGGACCTGAAAACAAACAGCAAAATGAGACCAAGATTGAATAGAGCTATTTGCTTGCTCCACACTCGAAGCTAGCATCGAGTGCCAGACGAGGCATGGAAGACATCGCTGCAACCAGAATACTTGTCCTCCCTCGCTCAGCAATTCCTTGCTTCTGGGATGTACTCCGCCACGGCTTTTGGATCGGAATTTCTCAGTTGTACGCACTGCTGTATAGGAGTATATAGCACGCATGACGGCATGTTATGCTTGGCTTCATGGTAGATAAATTGCAAAGTTCTGAATTTAGTTGTTTTATACGTACGTTGTAGGGTCCTTGAGATGCTCAGCGTTTTTTCGTCTGATGAATAGAAAAATCCGTGGCTGCTCTGCTCCTGCTCTCACAGCGCATTGCTTGGATGATGGACACTGAAATAAATAAATAAACATTTACCATGGGATGGATGCATATAATATACCTGTTCTCAAGGGATATATAGTCTACATTAATAAGGGAGGGATGGGGACATAATTTGAAAGCATGCACACAAGACTAGTAGAACTTAAAGAAATATATCAATTCACCTTACAACAAGTGCGCTCAAACACTAGTACACAGGAGCTCTACAGTGGCGCCATGTATTTTTTTCACTGGCGGTTTCACTTGACGTCCGCCACTAGAAATCAGCGCCTATTTTTACTGGCGGGTCACTTAAGGAACCGCCAATAAAAAATCGATTTCTAGTGGCGGTTCCTTAAGTGACCCGCCTGTACAAATAATCTGAATTTTAATTTTTTGAGTTCTGCAAATGACCTCGTATGAAAAAACTATCTAAATAAAAGTTGTAGATCCCCAAGAGTTATGAAACTTTGTAGTTGAAAATTTTTTCGTTTGAAATCATCTTGTTGATGTATATTAAGGTCAAAGTTTGAAATTTGAAATTTGACTTTTTGATAAAAGCCTCGGATGGAGAAACACTCTACATGAAAGTTGTAGATCTCGAAAAGTTACTCAACTTTGTAGTTGGCAATGTTGTCATTTGAATTCATTTAGTGCCTCAAACAATCAATTTACTCTCGATTTGTTATAATATGTGGGGAGCCGAAGTGGGATATAGTGTGTGGTGCGGTGGTAGGGAGGGGTACGCGCGAGAGAGAGGTTGCGGGGTCGAATCCCACCGGCCGCGTAGCGCGCGAATCTTGCGCGAAAAATGCCGCGACTTCCCAGATTTAATGTGTTTTGCGCGAAAAATTTGCGCTGGCCAGTGGGTCCCTTCCCAGATTTTTTTTTGTTTTGCTATTTTTAAAACCAGGTTTTCAGAAAATTATTTTTACTGGCGGTTTCTTATGTGAACCATCAGTACAAATCTATTTGTACTGGCGTTTCACAAGCAACCGCCAGTAAAAATCGCTGATTTTTAGTGGCCCCTAGCACTGAGCTTTTGTGTACTAGTGAAACCTCACCTCTACGAATGGTTATATCAACACTCTGCTAATGTGAGATATTATTCTCAATTAGATGATTTCAAACAAAAAAGTTGTCAAGTACTTCTAGAACTCACATCGAGATCTAGAACTTTCATTTTGGTCATTTTTTCATATATTTCAGCTATTATTTAATGAGGTTAGAGATAGAATATGACGGTAGAGCCAAATTGGTAATAAAATTTGTTTCAGGGCTAAGGAAGAAAGGCAAGTTTCAAGTAGGGCCAAATAAGAAATTTTCTCGTAATGATATTATCGGTCACCCCTCTGTGTCTCTTTGTGGCTGGGATAAACAAAAACTTTTGCTCCATCCTGATGATCCCACGAAAAGTTGGCTTGTCCAGCCTAAAGACCAGCTGACATATCTGTCGAGGCCCGCACCCTTTGGGTTTCCGGCACCTCCACCACACACCGGCTTCTTGGCTTCTCATGATTTGGCGGTAGGTGGTTGGTCGCGTCTTTGCAAGTGTATGTGTAACTATGTAGAAAACTGAAATTAAGTCTCCCTGCTAGTGCTAGTGCACGATGAAACAACTATTTATCACATTGTCAAGACTAATAGGCATTAGAATTTCAAATTAATATATGTAGAATATATTACAACAACTAGATCAGATGTTAAAGGTTAAAGCCTAGATTTTCACTAGGTGTGGCTCGTCGGTAGGTAGGGTGGCCGTCTAACCTCGCCATATAGATCGCGCATCTTCATCTTATTGTCAGTGTATGTACCTATATACGTACGTGTCAGCACCAAGAAATTGCACCCATCCTCGCTATGTGCATGCATGCAGCCGTCGAATAAATTATTATTACTACCCTGGCAAGCTAGTATAGATGGCCACATGGCCCGAGACTGACAGCATGGGCCACAACCCGGTGTTTTAATCCGTCCCAAGCATAGCATGGCCCAATAGCTGTCGGGCCTGTGCCAGCACAGCCCGATGAGCAGGCCGTGCCTGGGCCGCTGTCTCAACATGACGTGCCGGCCTGATCTGGCCCAGCCTGATACTTCATTCCTATAAAAAAAAAATCAAACCCTAACTCATGTTATCCTCTCGGCCTCTCCCAACAACAGTTCCACTCCAGCTCTCCTCCCCGGTCCCTATTCTTCCAACTGCAGCACCAGCGAGTGATGGGGGCAACGCAACGCACGGCCGCGATGCAAGCGATGGTGGGGCGAGACCCGATGCGGCCGCTCGATTGACCTATTCACCAGCGTTGTGAATGTCTATGTACTTTATTTTATCAACCTCATAAAGCATGTCTTTCTAATGTCAGGATCACGAGACACTGATATAAAAGTTACGCAATCGAATTGAGGTTTAATCTTGTACGTCATAAACAACTTTAGCAAGCGTTGTCTTGCCTAGTCCTCTAAAGCCAACAACAGAGACTATCCTTTGTTTAGCAGACGACATGCTAGCATCTTCATTTGTCAGTTTCGTGATTAGTTCCTCCCTTACCTCATCAATGCCGACAAGGCTAGCAACTTTAGTGTACAAAGCTGCTCCTTTGGCTCCGTGGAGGGCAGCATGCATAGTCATCCTGGAGCAGCCGGCCAAGTTTTGGAAGAAGGGTACGATCCAGTGCCACTGTCGTGAACTCTAGTGCCAAGGTCACTTCTGACTACCGATATTCCCGAAGCACATGTAAATGAAGATCTAGTGATCACAAAAGAGTCGTACATATTAGGTTGCAGAAGCAGCTTACATCCACTGATTGAAGAAGAAAAAGGGAAGAAGGAGAAGAAGAAAATGCAACAAATCAAAATGGAATGGTCGGTGTCGCTGTACTCGAGACATTCCTCCTTTCGTCCTCCACGCTCGCAGTTCATGTGGTTTTTGTGAAACCGGAAGAGCTGGCTGATGATCAGCGCAAGCTTGTCATCTCCAAGTACCTATAGCTGCTCGTCTGTGACAGAAACCAAGGAAGACAAGGCAAACAACATCTTTGAAGGGTTAGCTAAAGAACTTGAGCCACTACCTGAAACCAAAGCCATCGTCGATGAAGAAGGATTCTTGATCTTGGCCTGGGTCTGGCAGTCAATCTCGGTAGACTTGAGCTTGCTGAACAGCTCGTCCACGGTAAGAGTTTCAAAGCTTGCGGACTCCAAGATGGAGCACACCTTAACATCCCACACCCTCCGATCTAGGGCATATTGCAGCTTAATTGTCTTAAATCGGACGGTGCCTTATTTGCTTGCATATTGTTTATAACCGCCTAAAAACGAGCAAACATGGCATTGATGTACTTATCCTCCAAAAAGGAGAAGTTCTCGTAGTCTGTTTTTGACCTGAGCGGTCATGAGACCTCATAAAAAGTTGTCAACTACAAATTTTCTCAACTTTTCAAGACCCACAACTTTTATTTTGTTAGTTTCTCCATCTAAGACCGTTTACAAAATTTAAATTTCAAATTTGCTAAACTGAAACATAGTTTTCGTTGATAAGATGATTTCAAATGAAAATGTTATCAACTACAAAATTTCATAACTTTTTTTATATCTACAACATCCATTTTGATAGTTTTTTCATACGAGGTCATCTGGAAAAATACAAAAAGTCAATTTCAAATTATTTATACCGGCGGTTCTTTAAGAAATCCTCTAGTACAAATCGGTTTCTACTGGCAGTTTTCTTAAGGAATGGCTGGTACAAATGAATAATTTTTATATGTGGTTTTTTAAACAAACTGGTTGTAGAAATCGATTTATTGTAAGAGAAAAAATGCATATTTTTTACATGTGGTTTGGAACCGTTTGATTTTTACTAGCGCACGTCAAAACATACTGCTTTTATAAAAAAAATACCCACCGTCGAGACAAATGCGTTTTGTACTAGTGGTGCTCGTTTGAGAATTATTTGCTAACGCCGTTGGTGTGAGTTAGCTAGGCCCGGACATGAAACTGGATGCGTTATTCAATAATGGTTATCGGTTTGACGTTGACGCCTAGCCGCCTAGCCAATGAGAATGCGAAATAAACCGACGACGTGGTAGCTGGCTAGCTGCACAACACAAGCATATATAGTCATCCTGATTTATTGTTAGAGAAAAATAATTTATAATTCAAAGTATAAGCTGAACGTATATATATGCGATGCGGACGGATATATGTTTCGTTAGCTATCGGCGTCGCACGTGGGGTGCTGTGTGCAACGGTGTACCGCCCATAGATATTTGTTTTTATCTTTTTCCCCTTTATATAGCGACTGTATCCACAGCTGGTACTACTCATGAGGAGTTGAGCACCACACACACATGGACGCGGAGGAGGCATCGTTCATGACCGCGCAGGAGCTTATGACGGCGCACATCGTCTCCATGACACTCAAGGCGGCGATGGAGCTCGGCCTCATCAACGCGCTCACCGCCGCGCCGGTGACCGCAGGGGAGCTGGTTGCCCAGCTGCCAAGGCCTGTCCCGAACATGGCTGAGGCCGCGGCGGCGGTGGACCGGATGCTGCGGTTTCTCGCGTCCCATGGCGTCGTGACGTGCTCTACCTCCACGGAGGAGGACGGTGGCAGCGCAGCGCTCCGGCGGTATGCAAAGGGACCGGTCTGCCGGTGGCTCTCCACCAACAACGGCGAGGGGTCGCTGGCTGCCCTCGCCATGTTCGGGTTTCAGCAGCCGTTCTTGAATCCCTGGTACGTTAATTAATTATTAATTCATTCGCTCGTATATATATACACATCTAATGTCATCTATGATCTTGCAACGATTAATTAATTGCATGCTTAATTGCATTGTTGTATTAATCAATCAATGAAGGCAGCATATGGCGGAGGCTGTGGTGTCGGGTGGGGTGGCGTTCGAGATGGCCAACGGGATGCCGGCGTTCGAGTACATGGGGAAGAACCCTCAGCTGAGTGCGCTCTACAGCCAGGCAATGTCCCAGCTCTCGTTGCTCGCATGCCACAAGATGCTCCAGCGCTTCGCCGGCGGCTTCCACGGAATCCACGTCCTCGTCGATGTCGGCGGCGGCGATGGTACCACACTGGGAATGATCACCTCTAGGTACAAGCACATCAAGGGCATCAACTTGGATCTGCCTTTCGTCGTCAGCCAAGCAAAGCCAATACCAGGTTCAACTAGCTATATGCATGTATGATGTATCATTCTTTCTCAAACAAGCACCAGGCATTGCCGTCTGATAGATAGGAATCGTGATATACTTGTAGGCGTACAACATGTAGGCGGGAACATGCTCGACCACGTGCCCAGCGGCGACGCCATCTTCATGAAGGTAGTATAGTGTCTTATATATAATTCAGGGATTTAATAATAATCTAACTATAAAAGAAAATATAATAGTAGTATATATTTTGTTGTATCTCGATCAGTCAGTGCTGCACCTGCTGGACGACGAGGACTGTGTGAAGCTCCTCAAGAACTGCTACCGGTCGGTCCCGGCGGAGAATGGGAAGGTGATCGCCATGGAGGTTGTCCTGCCGGCGGCCCGGAGACGACGCAGGCCGGTCGTTTCCCGTTCCAGTTCGACATGATCTGCTTGCTCAACGGCTTGAAGGGCGGCAGGGAGAGAACGGAGCAAGAGTATGCAAAGCTCGCCATGGATGCCGGCTTTCGTGGACCAATCCGCTCTACTCCTGTCTTCGGGGGTTACTGGGTGCTTGAGTTCACCAAGTAGCTACCTACTTACCTGCCTTATTAAATTAATCGGAGGATCAGTGTTTGGGGGTCCAGCTACAACTTCAATCACATCACAAAAAATCTGGACCGAGTGTCGATGGCATCTACACTAATTAATAAAAGTTTGGGCGAGTATCCTGTATTAATTCCAATAGTTTCTTAAGATGCTGATCTGAAGTTGTTTATTATGTGTGGACCTCAGTTGTGATTTGTGAAATGGCCCTGTGATTTTGGTATTTCAGGATAAGTTTCCAGCTTCTGACCGTTTCTGTTGAATTTGGACCGTATTGGCTCGCTTTCATTGCGGACCCAAGTGGGGACTTGGTCCGGTTTGTGATGAGTGATTGTCAACAGAGTTCACTTGGCATGTTGGTCAGCTTGTGATGTGCAGGTGTTGGGCTCGGATGCAGTGGCGGATGGCGAAGTGAAGGTCAAGTGAGCAGGCCGTGCCGATGGACTGGGAGCGGTGAAGGACGGACGCGGAACTTGGGCCGAGGGACTTGGATGCCGGAGGGCCAGCTGCGGTGGCGGACACTGCGACTTCGATAGGCGCGATTGAACATGGTCAAGGGACTCGAGCGGTACGCGGTCCGGCGGGACGCGGTTCATGACGGTTTTCGGGTTTGGGCCTCAAAACCCGGGCGGAGGTCCTAACCTCGTAACTCCTCCGGGATTTGTCACTTGTTGTTGTGATTTTTGTTTCCATGTGTTCTTAGTTTTTCCCCAGTTTCGTTCGTGCACGCGATCTGATTTTTGGGGAGATTAAGTTGGATTTGGGCCATGATTCCTTAGGGATAGGTTCGTTCTAAGGTGAATTTCATCTGTGCAAATTTTGAGGACGAGCTGTTTTGATTTGGTCCGGTTGTGTCGGATTTTTGGAGTGCTCGTTTTCTCTGTTCGACTGCTAAGTCTCTCGGTTCCTGTTCAAGCAACGATCAGTAGTCATGGGGTCAGGCAGCGCTACTAGCGCTCGTGCTAAAGCATCGAGCGTGCTCAAATGAGCAGCGCACGCTCACACCTCGTGTCTGTTCCTGTGCTTGGATCTCCCAGGTCGAGTCCGCTCCTTCCAGCTTTGTTCTGTGCGTTTCCCTCTCTATCTTTGTTCGTTCTTTTTCGTTCTTGAGCAGAGTACTTCGGGGTTGTTTAGTTGGTGAAAAAATTTGGGTTCGGCTACTGTAGCACTTTTCGTTTTATTTGACAAAATTTATCCAATTATGGACTAACTAGGCTCAAAAGATTCGTTTCGACATTTACAGACAAACTGTGCAATTAGTTATTTTTTTACCTACATTTAATGTTCCATACATGCGTCCAAAGATTTGATGTGACGCGTACTGCGCAAACTTTTTTGGGTTGGGGGAGGAACTAAACAGGCTCTTCGTGAACGCGCTCTCCTGCCAGGCAAACCGGTGCAGTGGGAATCGAGCGTTGCCTCTCCTGTTGTTCTTCTTTACAGTCAGGTTTTACAAAGATGATTTATTCATCTATCTGAACTGCACAAACAGATTGACTGCAGATTCCATCACTTGTCCAGTTTACAGTGGATAATTCTGAACGTGATGTGCTTCTCTCTATTTTTGAATTGTCACTGCCAAGCAATAGTGATTGGAATATTTAATTCCCTCTCAAAGCTGATCTATGCTTGATTTTCTAATTGCTTGAGATACTGCTTATTGGTTCTTTCTGCAGAGCAACGTTCTTTTGTTGCTAGTTCTTTCAGTCTATCAGAAATCCATCTGCTCGTTTCTTGCTCCTCTAGTTAATTCAGAGTTTGATCACTGTGTGAAATTCCATCAGCAGCAAGGCCGAGCAGCAGACTTGCAGCACCATTCAGCAGCTAGCGTTCAGAGCTTCAGAAATTTCGCCGCTACGGTGCTCGTCGCTACAGTAACCAAGTTTTTACAGTAAACTTATTTTGCTCGTTTCTCTTGCGTCTGAGCCCCGATTCGATTTCCGCTTGTTGCGTTGGCTTTGTGGTGTTCCGCTGTGTTCCTAGAGAACATCCACCCACTTGGTTGGGTCGTGAATATCACAGTGTTTTATTTGCTTGTTTGGAGGTGATGTTGGGACAGTGGCCGAATATTTTGAAAGAAATTTGAGACTCCCATACACCCCCCTCTGGTCGTCGTTTTCGGTCCTTTAATTGGTATCGGAGCCGGTTAAGGATCACTCTACCTTAATCGGTCTGTGATCCGCGAAGGCGACATGGATCGTGGCGCCGGAAAGCCACCTCCCTTCGATGGGTCGAATTATGCCTATTGGAAGATTCTCATGTCGGCGTATCTTCAAAGCCTCAACTACACCGTGTGGGAGATCGTCGAGAACGAGGCTTACGTTGTGTTGGCTCCAGCGGCATGGATTACTCAGGAACAAAAGGACCAACACAACGCCAACTCTCGTGCTCGGAGTGTTCTCTTCTCGAGCTTGTCAGTTTCGGAGTTTGAGCGTGTCTCGGATTGTACGACAGCTCATGAGATATGGCAGAGGCTTCAAGCCTATCACGAGGGCACCGCCCAAGTGAAGAATCGTCTCTACAAAACGTACAAACGAGAGTACGAGAATTTCAATCAACTAGATGGAGAGTCGATCGATTCCTTATTTTCACGTTTTCAAACCGTGATAAACAAGATGAGGGCCAACAAAGCACAGCTTCCCTATGATGACCATGAGAGAGCCCTTAAGCTTCTTCATGCCTTAGATCCTAGAGTTTGGGGCATGCGAGTGACAGCTATCACTGAGTCCTCCTTCTATGACACCCTCACGGTAGATGAGCTATTTAGCAAGCTCAAGGCTGCTGAAATAGATCAAGCTACCCATGCCAAGATTCGGAATCCCACTTCACCATCTATGGCATTGGTGTCAGGTAATGGAGGTAATGGCGCACCTTCTTCTCGTAACCCTTCACAATTGTCTTTTGCCTTGTCCTCTCTTGTGACTGTGACAGAGGAGCAGCTAGAGGTGCTTGGTGACGATGAGCTTGCTCTCGTCATCAATCGGTTCTCCTAGTTTCACAACAACCGGATGAATCGCTGGCGTGGAGGTCGCAAAGAAGGATGCTTCGAGTGCGGGAACTTGGACCACTTCATCACCGATTGTCCCAAGAGGGGCAAGTCTTCATCCAAGCACGACCACTCCAACCGGCGGGACAAGAAGGAGTATACCTCCGACAAGCACAAGGTGAAGTACTTCGACAAGGAGGAGTACAAGAAGTTCCACAAGAAGATGCGAGCCAAGCAGCGAGCCTTCCTCGCCTCTCTCAGCGACATCGACGATGACTTCGGCGATGATCAAGATGCATCCTCGAGTGATGATGAAGCCACCAAGAAGGTGGAGGACAAGCTCAATGGCTTGTGCTTCGTTGCCACCTCCAACCTTGGGGGGTTTTGCACCATGGCGATCGAGGATGCCGAGTTGGAGTCCGGGAAGGGCAAGGCGCTTGAGGATGACACTACATCGCAGGTATCGCTCAATTCTGATGACCTTGTTGCTGAAATTGATGTCTTAAATTCCACACTAGTTAGCCAAGATAAGTTGTTGAAATGCGCTGCCCTTGAGAGAAATGAGTTCAAGAAGAAGTGGGAGGTAGCCGTGAAAGAACTTGAGTTGGTTAAGTCTAGTGTGGTGGTCACCAATGAGCTTGATTGTGATGAGTGTGCTGTGCACATGGGTAACTTGGCTACTTTGCAGTCCAAGTACGCCCGCTCTTTAGAGGAGTTAGCCAAGGTGAAGGCGAGACCGGTTCTCTTGGGTGCGTGCAAGTCTTGCTCAGGCTTGCAAACCGAGTTGGCAGAGAAGAATGCCAAGATTGCCTTGCTTGAGAAGGCCAATTCGGTTAGCACCGTTGATGGGAAATGTGCTTTGTGTGAAGCTTTGGAGATCGAGCTTGGAAATTGCAGGCATGCTAAGAAGCATGTTGAGAAGGAAAACACCTACCTCCGTACCATCCTGAGTTGGGTCTCTTGCAATGAGCCCCAATTGGGCATGATGGTGAGCCAATTCTGTAGGAGAACGGATGGCTCGGGTTTAGGCTTTGCATTATGTGGGAAAGATGGGAATGCATTTGGGAAGGTAGGTGAAGCTAGTGGCATGACTCCTAGTGAGAAAAATCCTATTCCACTCAAGCTCACCAAGTTCACTCCACCTAAGCCACCACAACCCATTGCCGAGGATGGAGTGATTATTGAACCTCCAAAAGCTCCACCGGTCAAGAAAGTTTGGGCTCCCAAGCCAAACCACCTCCGAAACTCACTTGACACATTGCCAAATGCCCCTAAGGAACCCCTTCCTAAGGTCCAACCTCCACCTAGAGTGAACCAAAACTACAAGAAAGTGAACTCACCACCCAAAGTGAGGTATCATTGTGAGTATTGCAAGAGGAATGGTCACCTAGTTGGGTTTTGCTTTAGGAGGAAGAAGGATGAGAGGCATGAGTTCGAGGTGAACAACCGGAACACATATCGCCAACCCCATGGTGTACATGTGCCACCGGTTGAGAGGCGCTTCGCTAGGCCAAGAGGTGCAATGCCTCAAGGTACTAGGCCTTTGGTTGCTAGACCACGAGGTGGTCGTGCCCGGCGTAGCCCAAGCCATGATTGCAAAGGCTATGGACACCGGGGTGGGAGTTTTGTGTACTACCCTTCTAGCGGACTACGTTTCTACTCTAGTGGTGATCGCTTTCCTTCTTCTATGGGACATGGTCAATTTAGTGCTTTTCCTAGCATTGCTTCTAAGCGGATGGGACAACACTGGTATCCTTCCTACTTCACTAACCCCAGTGTTGCACCATACGCTTATTTCATGTCTTATCTTTGATGACAGGACGAAGCCTTGGAGAACACGTGGCTCATTGACTCCGGTTGCTCACGCCACATGACCGGAAATCCAAAATGGTTCTCCAGCCTTGACCCCGTGCATGTCAAGGAGTACATCACCATCGGGGACAATAGCAAGGGTAAGGTTCTCTCCTGAGGTACCATTAGAGTGAATGATGGCTTTGTCTTGAAAGATGTTGCTCTTGTGTCCAACTTGCATTTTAACTTGCTCTCGGTTTCGCAACTTCTTCAAGACGCCTTTGAAGTTCGTTTTAAATCCGGCTGTTCTAGAGTGTTGGATTCGCGGGGTGATCTTGTTTGCCGGATCACTCCCTTTGGCCGCGTGTTTAGAGCTGATTTCTATCGCTCTTTTGGTGCTTCTCGATGTTTGGTTGCGGGATCTTCTTCTGATCTTTGGAAGTGCCATAGGAGGCTTGGACATTTGAGCTTCGATCTACTTGTTAGACTAAGTTCACTTGGTCTAATCCAAGGATTGGCTAAACTAAAATTTGAGAAAGATCTTGTATGCCACCCTTGTCGTCATGGCAAAATGGTAGCCGCTTCTCATTCCCCCGTGAACCAAATTATGACCAAGAAACCCGGGGAACTCTTACACATGGACACGGTAGGTCCATCTTGGGTTAGGTCAGAAGGTGGGAAGTGGTATGTGCTTGTGATAGTTGATGACTTTTCGCGCTACTCTTGGGTGTTTTTCATGGTGGGCAAAGATGAGGCTTTCTCTTGTGCTAAGGATTTGATTTTACGTCTTCAAAATGAGGTACCAAAGAATACCATGAGAGCGATTCGCAGTGACAATGGTATAGAATTCAAGAATACTCAATTTGAGACGTTTTGTGCTTCTTTGGGTCTTGAGCACCAGTTTTCCTCACCCTATGTCCCTCCACAAAATGGTGTTGTTGAGCGTAAAAATCGGACCCTTGTTGAGATGGCTAGGACGATGCTTGATGAGCATATGACTCCTAGGAACTATTGGGCCGAAGCAATCAACACAGCTTGCTATGTTTCCAATCGTATCTTTCTTCGGGCTTTCACTAAGAAGACATCTTATGAGCTGCGATTTGGAAGACCACCCAAGGTAAGCCACTTAAGGGTGTTTGGGTGTAGATGTTTCATCCTCAAACAAGATAATTTGGACAAGTTTGAGTCTAGGTCTTTAGACGGTATCTTTCTTGGTTATGCCACTCACTCTCGTGCATATCGTGTACTTAACCTTAAAACTAACCGTGTGATGGAGACCTGTGTGGTCACATTCGACAAAACCATGCCTTGTTCTTCTCCTGTCTTTGAGCGTGCTGGTGATGATGAGTTTGAGCAGACCATCTTTGTGGAGGATGGAGAGGAAGACGTCGATTGGGGTGATCCCGAGCTGCCTCCACCAGCTGCCCCAGTCGAGCTTGCTTCCACTACTTCAGCTCATGGCCCTGAGCCTTCTTCTTCCACTACATGGGGACCGTTTGAGCAGGCCACTCAGCCCGTGCATGCTGCACCTAAGGAGGCTCCAGCTGCTACCGAGGGGGAGGCGACTTCATCGAGGGCTGCACCTCGACACATTCAGCGTCGCCACCCTCCTAAGACGATGATCGGTGACATTGACCAGCGTGTTACGCGGTCCAGGTCTATCTCTCATTTCGCTCACTCAGCATTTGTTTCTGATTCTGAACCCAAAGATGTTGGACAGGCTCTATCTAATCCCGATTGGATTAACGCCATGCATGAGGAGCTAGAGAATTTCGAGCGCAACCATGTCTGGGTCTTAGTTCCTTTACCCCCTGAGTGTCATCCCATTGGTACCAAGTGGGTCTTTAAGAACAAACAGAGTGAAGATAGGGTGGTTGTGAGGAATAAGGCTAGATTGGTAGCACTGGGATACTGCCAGAAAGAGGAGAGAGATTATGAGGAAACCTTTGCTCCTATTGTCCGTATAGAGGCGATTAGGATTCTGTTAGCTTTTGCAGCCTTAAAAAGGTTCAAGCTATATCAGATGGACGTTAAGAGTACGTTTCTTATTGGGTATATAGAGGAAGAGGTTTATGTGAGGCAGCCCCCTGGTTTTGAGAGCCCTAAGTTCCCAACCACGTGTATAAGCTTCACAAGGCTTTATACGGGTTGAAGCAAGCTCCTAGAGCTTGGTATGAGCGCCTTAAGACATTTCTTCTAGGAAAGGGTTTTCAAATGGGCTCAGTGGATAGGACTTTGTTTCTCCTTCTGGTGCAGATATACGTGGATGATATCATCCTTTTGGTGCAGATATACGTGGATGATATCATCTTTGGGGGTTCTTCTCACGCTCTTGTGGCCAAGTTTTCAGATACCATGAGCAGGGAGTTCGAGATGAGCATGATGGGAGAGCTAACCTTCTTCCTTGGGTTGCAAATCAAGCAAACCCAAGAAGGCACCTTGGTCCATCAAGGGAAATACACGAAGGATCTGCTGAAGCGGTTCGATATGGGTGAGGCCAAGCCTCTTTCGACGCCCATGTCAACCACGATGGCCCTTGATGAGGACAAGGAAAGAGAGGTGGTGGACCAGAAGGAGTACCATAGCATGATCGGTTCCTTGCTGTACTTGACGGCGACGCGACCGGATATCCAGTTTGCCATGTGTTTGTGTGCACGATTCCAGTCTTCACCGAGATCATCTCATCGCTAAGCCATCAAGCGAATTCTCAGATACCTGTGATTCACTCCAGAGTTCGGCTTATGGTACTCGGCCGCTTCCACCCTCTCGCTCTGTGGCTATTCTGATGCTGACTATGAGGGTTGTCGTGTGTATCGTAAGTCTACGTCTGGCACCTGTCAGTTTCTTGGGACTTCCTTAGTGTCTTGGTCTTCTAGGAAGCAGAGTGGTATTGCCCAGTCTACCTGTAAGGCTGAGTATGTAGTTGCTGCCGCTTGCTGTTCTCAGTTGCTATGGATGGTGCAGACCTTGAGGGACTACGGTCTATCTTTTAGACATGTTCCACTCTATTGTGACAGCATGAGCGCCATTAGCGTAGCAAAGAACCCAGTGTTACATTCTAAGACCAAGCATATCGAGGTGAGGTTCCATTTCCTGAGAGATCACTATGAGAAGGGTGACATTGACCTGATTCACGTGGACACACATAACCAGTTGGCTGATATCTTCCCTAAGCCACTTGACCTGACCAAGTTTGCTCGGCTGAGGAGTGAACTCGGAGTTTGTTTCCCTTTTTAGAGGAGGAAACTTTGGATTGTACACTAGTTTTAGATTCTTTTGTAGCTTAGAGTCTTGTTTCACCTTTGTATCATATTTGCATTTTCATGGCATTTTGTGACATATATCATTTTGAGCTTCAAGAATATAGCTATGAGTTTGTTTCTATGCCTATCTTGGTACGTTGATACATGTTTTGGCTCTCTTTGCTCATTTGAACCCTTATTGAGTTAAACATGACTTTTTATGTGAACTTGACTAATATTAATGAAATCAAAAAAACTTGTTCACCCTTGAGTTTGGTAACTAGTATGTATGGACTTGTTGAGCTCTCATATGCTATCTCTTATATACTTGGTTGCTATGGCTCATACCTTGTTTCACTCACTTGCTTAGATCTATCTAGTTCACATTGTGCTAAAATCTTGCAATCTAAGTTAAGTGATGAAAAGATCGAGATGGATATGTATTGTACCACCTCAAAGTATCTAGACGGCTTCCTATTGCACATTTGGATGAACTAGAGCTTTGTAGTGGATGACCGAAACCATTGCTGTTAGCTAATCATTGTCTTTGACATAGGCTATGCATGGTTGAAAAGTTAGGCGAAACAATACATATAACCTCTCGTACACACATGTCTTGCTAATACTTGTGAAACACCTAATGTAGAGAAATTGGTTAAATTAAAAATTTTCACTTGTGTTAGATTCTTCTATGACTTGATTTGTGACCTTGGCTTCGGATAGTTCACCTTGTATACAATTATTTAGCACTTGATCTGATCTCCTTTCTATATATGCTATGTCCTACTCTTAGTGGTGGACATTCTAAACTTTGGTATCAAAATTGCTCACTATGCTTCTCTCATATGGATTGTTCTTTTGATCATCTTGAGCTTCTACTACCCGTATCTTGATGAGCATTTTGGCAAACTAATGGCTATACTCCTGAAGCTTTTGCATTCATATGCATTTGCATGTTTGAGAAGAGAAGGTTTTGGGAACCTTGATGTGTGCATGTGTCAACAAGGGGGAGAGATTTCCACACACACTTTTGAGTTGAGCACACATTCAGGGGGAGTTTGGAAGCTAGTTGTGTTGAGCCTCGCCTCTTTCTGGAGGGACTAGCTTTCCTTTGCACTTGTTCTTGCTTAGTGACCATGTGCTTGCTTGTCATTGGTTTTGTGGTCTTTTGGGCAAGTTTTCTTCTTTCCCTTCCTTCTTCTTCCTCTTATTCTCACTATATCATGATTATCTGTGTTGGTGTTGACAATGCACTCATCAAGGGGGAGATTGCGGACCCAAGTGGGGACTTGGTCAGGTTTGTGATGAGTGATTACCAACAGAGTTCACTTGGCATGTTGGTCGGCTTGTGATGTGCAGGTGTTGGGCTCGGATGCAGTGCAGCCATCCTCTCCTCCTCAGCCTTTCGTTCTCATCTCTCCTCTCTCTCTAGTTTCTCTCTCTAGCTTAGGGCTCTTGAGAGGCTCATCCTAAGCACTCTTAGCAACTTGTTGATGATGTTTTGAGTTGGGAATCGAGGCCCTAACCTCGTAACTCCTCCGGGATTCGTCACTTGTTGTTGTGATTTTTGTTTCCGTGTGTTCTTAGTTTTTCCCCAGTTTCGTTCGTGCACGCGATCTGATTTTTCGGGAGATTAAGTTGGATTTGGGCCATGATTTTTTAGGGATAGGTTCGCTCTAAGGTGAATTTCATCTGTGCAAATTTTGAGGACGAGCTGTTTTGATTTGGTCCGGTTGTGTCGGATTTTTGGAGTGCTCGTTTTCTCTGTTCGACTGCTCAAGTCTCTCGGTTCCTGTTCAAGCAACGAGCAGTAGTCATGGGGTCAGGCAGCGCTACCAGCGCTCGTGCTAAAGCATCGAGCGTGCTCAAATGAGCAGCGCACGCTCACACCTCGTGTCTGTTCCTGTGCTTGGATCTCCCAGGTCGAGTCCGCTCCTTCCAGCTTTGTTCTGTGCGTTTCCCTTTCTCTATCTTTGTTCGTTCTTTTTCGTTCTTGAGCAGAGTACTTCGTGAACGCGCTCTCCAGCCAGGCAAACCGGTGCAGTGGGAATCGAGCGTTGCCTCTCCTGTTGTTCTTCTTTACAGTCAGGTTTTACAAAGATGATTTATTCATATGTCTGAACTGCAGAAACAGATTGACTGCAGATTCCATCTCTTGTCCAGTTTACAGTGGATAATTCTGAACGTGGGCCTTGTTTAGATCGCCTCCAAATTCTAAGTTTTTTCACTCTCTCCATCACATCAATTTTTAGCCGTTTGCATGGAGCATTAAATATAGGTAAAAAAATAACTAATTACACAGTTTAGTTCGAAATCACGAGATGAATATTTTGAGCTTAGTTGGTCCACGATTGAACAATATTTACCAAATAAGACGAAAGTGCTACTATTCATCAGTTTGAAATTTTTTGCAATCTAAACATGGCCGTGATGTGCTTCTCTCTATTTTTGAATTGTCACTGTCAAGCAACAGTGATTGGAATATTTAATTCCCTCTCAAAGCTGATCTATGCTTGATTTTCTAATTGCTTGAGATACTGCTTATTGTTTCTTTCTGCAGAGCAACGTTCTTTCGTTTCTATCAGAAATCCATCTGCTCGATGCTTGCTCCTCTGGTTAATTCAGAGTTTGATCACTGTGTGAAATTCCATCAGCAGCAAGGCCGAGCAGCAGACTTGCAGCACCATTCAGCAGCTAGCTTTCAGAGCTTCAGAAATTTCGCCGCTACAGTGCTCGTCGCTACAGTAACCAAGTTTTTACAGTAAACTTATTTTGCTCGTTTCTCTTGCGTCTGAGCCCCGATTCGATTTCCGCTTGTTACGTTGGCTTCGTGGTATTCCGCTGTGTTCCTGGAGAACATCCACCCACTCGGTTGGGTCGTGAACATCATAGTGTTTTATTTGCTTGTTTGGATGTGATGTTGGGACAGTGGCCGAATATTTTGAAAGAAATTTAAGTCTCCCATTCACCCCCCTCTAGTCGCCGTTTCCGATCCTTCATTCAATTCACCCGCATATCTGGACCGAGTGGCGACAGCAGCTCAACTAATTAGTAAAAGTTTGTGGGAGTAAAGATGTACTAAGATGGACGGCGCGCTGCGCCGCGCCAGTTTTTTATTCACGTAAACAGTAATAGACAGTAACTGAAAAGTATATAAAATTCTGTATGAATAGTATTTTCATTCGGATGAACAGTAAAATTCCCAATGCTGCAGTACCATGAACATTATGAATAGACCGTTACTGTAGCAGAAGGGACGCGTGGGCATGGCGGTTGATCTCCATTTTATTCGTCGTTAAAGAGAAGTTAATATTCAGATATCCCGTTTGGCAGGACCTCACCAACAGTTCATAAGATGCTGTGGGATAAGATATTATTTTCGCTAAACGCCCTTTCTAGAAACAGCTCAAAAAAGAAACAGAGGAAGGTTAAGCTGAAAAAAAATAGCTTTCACACAATGATTCGAACGAGTTTGTTGACAGATTAAGAAGCTGTGCATTTTAATTATAATTCTCTAGAGACAAATATCACCATTTTTTTTGTGGGAGATTAATTGGGCTCTGCATGCAAGCTATAGCTGCCTCGTCTCCACCGCCAAACAGACTTCGGCATCGCTGCGGCCAACCTCGGCCGCACATTGCAACTACTCATGACGGCGCTGCCGCAACCTTCGTCCTCCACACTATGAGTGATGACGACGACATAGTCCTGCCAGCACGGACCCATGACGTTGTCGTGGCTCGTCAGTCTGCATGTGGCGTCCGCGTCCACACCAAGTCCCACTTCCCATGGCATCGGGAAGCACCGCGTGCTGCCCGTGGTGGCCGGGGCATTGGCCATGGTGAAGGAGCGCACTCGGCCAAGTGCGGTTAGGGTTGAAAATGGATTGAAATTTCCCCGTTCTGAATCTTCTATTTTTCAATATTTGACCTGATAGTTTCCGCATTTTTTATAAAAATCCGAAAACAGTATGGAACACGAAATGGAGGTTTTCGGAATCAGAATGGGAGTAGAAATGGAATTTTTCCATCTGTACTTTTGGAATTCCGGACTTGGTCCAGAATTTTACTGGATTTCAGCATGGCCCATAAACCTAGCTTGTTGGCCTAACACTGACCCGTATGTAGGAAATTTTGCTAAACTCACCAAATATGACCACACATACGTAGGAAGATGACAATGGAAATGATCCTGACAAGATGGATGATGGAGAGTTGTGACAAAAATTAAATTCATGTCGTCGTAGAATTCTGGAAGTGTGGTCTCATATTAAATTATTAGGGTCATTTGTGAAACTATTTTTATGTGTGGACCTACTTATGGTGATCTGAAGTCGGTTATTGTGTGTGGACCCCAATTGTGATTTGGGGTTTGTGAATTTTGTGAATTGTGAAATGGTCCTGTGATTGTGGTATTTCGGCTTAAGTTCCCAGCTTCTAGCCGTTTCGGTTGAATTTTCGACTGTATTGGCTCGTTTCCATATGCCCAGATATCCCACTAATACAGTGCACATGCATACTGGCGGTTTCAGAACCATGCATTTTTATTGGCGTTTTGCATAACCGCCACTGTGAAAGGCTGATAAAAAATTGCGAGCTTCACAGGCGTCTTCTAGGAAACCACAATTACAAATGATTTATACTTGCTATTTCCTTAACACAACTGCTTCTACAAATCATTTACACTTCCTGTTTTCAAATGACAACCACATCTACAAATTATTTACTCTATCTATTCTCTTAAGAAAAACCCCAATACAAATTGTTTCCTAAAATTGCAAATTGGGATCAAAAAATAGCAAAAAATTCTATTATCTAAGGAGCATAGGCAACCACGAGCCACACACAATTGCAAGCACTTTCTTTTGTTTTCGCAAGAAATATAAGCATATGTGATCCTTGGGAATCAAATCCAGCACCTCTAGTCTCGCGCGTTATGCCCCTTACTATGGCACCGCATAGTCACTTGTGACCAACTAGTAGAAGTATTCCATTAGTACTCACCCTAATATATTTTGAAATCGAGATATGAAGAAAATGTTTCAACTATAAAGTTCCATATCTTGTCGAGATCTACGACTTCCCAACGGTATACGTTCGGTAATTGTACTTCCAAACGCTACAAATTAATGGCCGACAATTTAAAAATTGTTGGCCATTCTTACACCTCTAGTAATGTAGGGGACTAACTAGAAAAATGTAATAAGGCTCAATAAATACGAGAGGGCTGCCCACTTCCCCTTTCACCACTTTTGTTTCGGACATGCAGTAGGTTTTCCCTTTTCTTCTTCTCTTAGGCGGACAATGATCCGTAGATGATTTTTCCAGTGTAATCATTCATGTATGCAAGAGTTGATTTTAAAAGAAGAGCGGCCTTAACCGTGGTGGTTCATATGAAACTTGGTGCCTCAATTTCGAGTAAGTTTTATTTGGTCTTCGATTTCTTGCTTCTCCGCTTCCCTTCCTGATGCTTGATCTTCCTCTCCACTTGATGTTTTTGCGAACCGTTTGTTTCGAGGGGTGCTATGACTCTCAAGGAAGCTTTCACTGCTGCAGTAATTTAAACGGAGGCAGGAAGAAATGCTTAACCGAGGCGGGCAACCCAACTGTCTTGGACCTAAGGTCATGGTAAAATTGTGGCCTTAACCAACGAGGTTGGCCAACCGTCACGATTAATGGAATTAACGGAGGTGGGCGGTTTAAGATAACCACATCCGTTAATGGCATTAACCGAGGTGGTTCACTTAAACCACCTGCCTTCGTTGCTGCTTGAACCGTGGCGTTTGTTTTTATGCGCCCGCCTCGATTAACATTTTTCATGAATAATAATTATTTTTTGTATTTGAATTTGAATTTGAAACCACATTTTCTCAGATTCAAAACACATATAAAGCACAAAATACATGTACAAAGAGTAGACACATATATCACATTAAATCATATGTCGTCCTGATATCATTGTTCTATGCGCCATACATATTGTGGCACATACTACTCATATTACAAAACTTATACAACGATCTGTAAAGTTTATCAAATTGTTTTCACGCATAACCTAGTCAAACATGTATGGCATCTTGTAGTCATCCATGTTTAGACCGCTGGTTCTCTAGTTGTGTAGCTTCTCGCACTTCTCCTCTGTCGCAAGATCAGTCTTGAGGTTGAAGAACTTCCCCCCAACATGACAACATTCATCTGTGACAAACTTACAAATGTAGGCTATTATTTGAATGATGTCCCTTTCGCCACCATGGTAATGAATTCTTAAGCTACCGCCAACTCTGGTGGAACCTGCCGCACCCCTGAGGTACTCGTAAGTATAGTATCCATACAAGACAGAGCCTTCAGGTTGCTAGGCACACTGCATGCATGATATATGTACAAAACATCATTAAGACTGGTTTTTGTGCAGAAGCAGTAGTGTACAATAGTAGATATTAGCAGTAGTAGGAGTGGTAACTACTAGTACCGCCATACATGTTCTTCTTTCTCTCGGACCTCGGGTCATAGCAGTTGGGGTCTTCCACGTACTTTCTGTGTAGACTATAAAAGAGGGACTCATTACCCCATATACCGGTGGGTAGAACACAATTAAATGAGATCCTGATTCATCTAGCCTCACCACTTCCCTAGTCTCTGAGAATTCACCATCGAGCGGAGATTATGATTGTAGCGTGAGTTGCCAAGCGTCGTGGTAGAGCACTCGTGTGGCGGAGCCATGGGCGTCGTCGAGCTCGCGTCTGCGGAAGGGGCCATGGGAGCGGAGAGAGAGAAGTGGCCATGGGATCCGCTCGCCGTCGCGCTTGCCGCCCCTGCCCTCTGTGGATCTTGCCGCCGGCGAGGAGAGGGTACGCCTGGGGGAGCAGCGGCCCGCCCGACGAGGCAGAGCGCTCGGGTGGCAGAGCCATGGGCGTCGTCGAGCTCGCGTGGTGGAGCCATGGGCGATGCAGCAGGCCGGCATGGGAGGACGCAAGGCGGAGAAGCACGCCGGCGGTGGTTGTGGTCGTATGCGTGTGAGGATGGGGGGTGAGTTATTGGCCCAACAGGAATTGGGGCTGGAGGGTGAATATTGGTGCCCACCTAAATTTTGGGGCTCTAATAGGGGTCCTGCTGGAGTGCGATTTTTGACCCAAACCCCCATATTTAGCTATTGGGACTCATATAGGGGCCCTGCTGGAGTTGCTCTAACATGTCGGGGCCCGTGAAATTGAAGGGGGCGGGAGAAGCTGATGGTGAAGTGAGGGCGACAAGCTGACGACCACCACGGTACGTACCACTGCAAGCAAGCAAGCAGCCATCCACGATCTGTACTACGCACGTACAGGGGCGATCCCGTCTAGACTCATTTCTCTCCATGTGCTCTGTCTGCACCTGCGCGTGGATGGCGGATCGATGGCCAAGTGGAAGTAGTGGATAGGTCTCTAAGCTGTAGCTCTAGCAGCAACACCTTGTTTTGGTCGTCCGACTCGTCCCGTCCCGCATTAATACATTATTGATGTTGATGGGATGAATGCAGTGGCCACCACCACCGACTGTAATCAGACAACGGCACACTGAGGCATCTAACAATAGTTGGGTGAGTAGTACGTTGGATTATTACTTGTGCAATAGCCTATCTCCGTTCGCGGGAACTGAAAAGAAGCGTCGGTTGATGCTGATTCGTTGTGAGAGAAAAACACTTTTTAGAGCTGGAAAATATAACTAACCAAAATGTGTAGTAAGATTTCTAAAATAAGAAATAAGAAACTCCTCACTAAAAGAAGTACATGGAGACAAGCGGACAGCAATCCATGAGTCAAATCTATTGGCTAAGAGCTAAAAACATCAAATTTTTAGAACATTTTTTGAATTCTAGAATATACAGTTTTCTTTGACAGACAGAGCAACAAATAGCAGCAGCAATAAGGAAGTGGTCGTGCAATATCGAGATTGTTGTGCAATAAGGAAGATGTCCTATAATTTCCACTAGTACACAAAAGTTCAATACTACCAGTTCTAAATGTACTTTTACAGGCGTTTTTTGAACCGCCAGTGCTAAGCGCCAGTTGAAATCAGCCCTTTATACTGACGGTTGTATATGAACGGCCAGTACAAATCGATTTGTATTGGCAGTACATATAAGAAACCGCATGTACTAATCTTTTTGTAAAAATAAGATTTTAAAAATAGCAAAACAAAAAAATTAAATCTAGGAAGGGACCCATCGGCCAGCGCCCATCCGTCTCCATCGAAGTCGCGATATTTTTCGCGCAAAATTCGCGCGCTACGCGGCCGCGGGGGTTTGAACCCGTGACCGCGCTCTTGCACATAAAAAAGTTGGGAAGGCACTACGCGGCCACGGGGGTTCGAACCTGCGACCTCCACCTCGCGCGTAACCTGCTCTAACCACTTCACCTAGCACTCACTTGTGTCTTAGTTAAATTAGATTTGCCACATATTGTTACAAAACCGATAGGAAACTGACTGTTTGAGGCCCTTCATTTCTGCTAACAACCGAATTGAGACGTGCGGACTGTCCACAGTCAATGTCCGGGCTGTCCAGCGTTCAAAGAACAGAAAGCAAACTGACAAACATAGTTCTGTTCATTATGGGAAAAATCACAGCGGACTATCCACCACTTGGGGTCGGATTGTCCGCATCTGCACCCCGCGCAGAGCACTGAGCTTCTCTGTGCTCGGTCCCGATGGCCGGACTATCCGGGGATGGAGCACGGATTGTCCATGCTTGTGCAAACAGAACAAAACAAAAATCACCACGAACCAAGAATCGATCAAACTCAATCCATCGGAACGAACTGCCACCAAATTTTGGCCATAAGGTCACAAGGCAGTTTTCAAGGTTCTGCCATAAGATCTACCTCCAATTTGATCTCGATCAACGACAAATAAAAAAGAACTAGAATTCATCCAAGAACTAATTAACGATTTTGAATCAATCTGATCTATGGATTTGTGGGGAATTAGTTGATTCCCTCTTGTCAAAAGTTTCAACGCATGTCTTAGATCAAGGCTATGCAAAATAAATGGATTGAAAAGCCTCAAAAATGATGAATCGGATAGGGAACAAGAGAGGGGAAAACGAAGAACACCATGAACTCGAATCACAAACAGAGGTGATGAATCCCAGAGGGCATAACAAGATTAGGGCCTCCATTCCTAGTCAAAATCACTGCTCACAAGTCACAAGCACGAGTGCTTAGTTGTGGACCTCTCTTACAAGAATCCAAGTAGGGGAGGGAAAGCTAGTGCTAAATGAAGGAGAAGGACAAATGAAAGAGATGGAAAGGTAGTGCAACCTTCTCACCTATTTATCGAGCTTATTACATTTTGCACTTAGCCCCTCGCTTAGTCTATAATCACCAGGAAGAAAAGCTAACCATAAGGTATTCTGAGGTAGGCCTGTTGTAAGGTCCTAGATGGCTAGAGGGGGGGTGAATAGCCTATAAAAATTCTACAAGCACTACTAAGCAAACTTGTTAGAATTACAAACGGCGTAAAGCGAGTTTTGCTTAGCCAAAGGTTGTGATGCAAGCCTCCTATCCACAAGTCTAGTAGATTATGATCTCTAGTTCACACAAGTGCTATGTCACTAATTTTACACTAGAGAACAAGTTAACAACACTACTAGCCAAGCTACTACTAGAGCAACACAAGATAATCTAGTAAAGATAAGTGCAAGAGATAGGATTGTGAATCTTATACCGACGGTGGAGAGAAGATGTTGCCAATCACCAAGATGATATACAATCAATTAATATTGACAACAACACAATATGTAGACCAATCACCGGGAGACAAGAGACACAATATTTTTGTTCACCCGGTGTTCACTTGTGCACCGACAAGCTACGTCACCAGTTGTGTTGACCAACACTTAGATGGTTCCTCGGTGTGACCCTCAAGTCACTTGCCCCTCAAGGCACGCCCCGCAAGGCACCGCAAGACACCACTCTCAAGTGAGGTAACTCAATGACACGCGCAATCCAATAGAGTTGCTTTTGGCGTCCCGCCGAGGAAAGCACAAGAACCTCTCACAAACAACCGGAGGTGGCCAAGAACAATCACCTTCTCTTGCCAACGCCTCCAACAATCTCCAAGCCGGCTAGGAGTGGTACTCTCCAAGAGTAACAAGAAATCCACCGGCTAAACCACCCACAAGTGCCACTAGATGCCCTCAAGCTATGCAATGCACTTTGGGATCACTCAATCTCACTTTTGATTTGCAATCAAGCAAGGGAGATGAGTGGGAGGAGTTGCTTTTGCTCAAAGGATGCACAAGAGTGTTAGAAATGCCAAGCGACCTCCCCAAGGGTCGGCCAACAAGTATTTATAAGCACCCCAAACAAATAGAGCCGTTGCAACTCCACTGACCGTTTTTTCAGGACGACCGGACGCGCCGGTCGAAACTGACCGGACGCGCTCAACCGCGTCCGGTCGTCCTGCGACGTCCACGTGTCCTCCAAATTTCAAAACCGACCGTTAGATCCTCCAACGGTCACTGCGCGTCAACGATCAAACGCTATGACCGGACGCGCCGCTCAACCGACCGGACGCGCTGGTCGCAACGACCGGACGCGCCGGTCACGACCGGACGCACCGGTCCCGTAACTGACCGGACGCGCCGATCCGCACAACACCCGCGCCCACGAAACAACGACCGGACGCGCTCCTCGCGACGACCGGACGCGACAGTGCCAGCGTCCGGTCAGAGTCCAGTAAGCTCCTTCGACGACCAGACGCGTCTGATCGCGTGTGACCGGACGCGCCCCGCGTCCGATCGTCCTTCCGAACCGCAGATCCTCCTGGGCACCTGACCGGACGCGCCGGTCCCACGAGTGACCGGACGCGCCGGTTGCAAACCCTAGCCCGCGCGCCCGAAACCGCGCTGTACTGACCGGACGCGTCCGGTCATACCGAGACCGCGTCCGGTGCAGCGTCCGGTCACCTCTGTGACCTCCGTTCGCTTCCGTTTCTTTTCCAACTTCCGGCGTAGTGGAAAATAGGCATTTCATTTCCCCGAAATCGCCTGAATCCCGCGCTCGCACGCTCGGCGGGAGGGAGAGAGGAACCCAAACCCCTCTCTACCCGCCAACCACAGCGCGACCAACGCCACCTTTGCAAATGTGCCAACACCATCAAGTGTACATCTCCATGTGCTTGTGTGTTGGCTTTTTCTCAATCATTTTCAAAGGTTTTCCAATTAGCTCACTAGGCCCTACATGCAATGCACTTCATGAATTCACCTAGTGGCACCCGTGCGTCGAAAAACCGATAAGACTTCCCCTCTTAATAGTTCGGCTATCGACCCTAAACCACTCACACCCTCTATGGTGTCTTGAGTGTAAAACAAAATGGCCCTATGGTTATACCTTTGCCTTGAGCCCATTTTGTTTCTCCAAATGATATGATCTACTTCATATCATCATATGACCGTCTCGATCCATCGACCTTGACTTCACTTGCTCTTCACCGTTGCATCGGTCCGTCGGCGCCAAGTCTTGCTCAAGCTTCACCATCGCATGGTCCTTCGCTTCGAAGCCTCGACTTGCCCTTCACCTTCACAACCGGTCCATTGAGCCAAGCCTCATCTTGGTCTTCATCATCTTGGTCATATGAATCAATGTCATGTCTCATATACAATGACCACCTTTATCTAAATCATCCACTTAGATACAAATGTTAGTCCTAGGTTTCATCAATTAGCCAAAAACCAAACTCGGGACTTTCAATCTCCCCCTTTTTGGTAATTGATGACAACCCTCACAAAGATGATTTTGATAATAAAAGTTTTGAACTTGTCATACTTGTCCAATCATTTTGCTCATAAGTAAAGTTTGGACAATTATCACAAGCTCGATTTTGGTAGCATTAGCTCCCCCTACATATGTGCATAGAGTTTGGATTGAAAGCTTTGCACATATGCATGGATAGAAGTGTTGGGAGAGTAATTCTACCAAAATGATGCTAAGGTGTAAGAAATGGACCTTTGAAGCGTGATACCAATCGGAGTTGCCTTTTACACCATCCTTAGCATCATGAAGTAACTAGACATCCATCAAAACTCAAGAACCCCGTGAGATCAACATTATAAGCAAAGGTTCTTGGACCACTTGTAAAGCTAACCACTTGTAAAGCTTTAGGCATGTCTAGATACCACAAGTAAACTATTCCTATGCATGCTAGTAGATCATTTCATCATCCAAGTTCTATACTAGCATTGCACCACACAAGCATGTATATTGAATTTAAATACATGTGCAATGAGCAAGTCATATGAAAATGCATAAACAAATGCAACAACTTTGTTTATGAGCTTGCTCCCCCTACTTGTGTGCATCAAAAATTTTATTTACCCCTTTATCATCTTTATCATTTTGAATCATCTTTTTCTCTCCCCCTTTGTCAACAACTTACCCAAAAATGGGATCAAATTGTGGAGAGAAGAAAAAATGTTTGATGGAGTAGGTTAAAATTTATCAAATTTGGTTCAACCTAGAACACTTGCCAAAGATATTTAATTCGATTTGAACCAAAGACAAGCTTCTTCACACCTCATAATAAGGGTTATCTTGCCTATGTTGAATTAAACACTTATAACAACTCTTCTAGATTCAACACTAGGTTTGCAAGCTCACAAACATGTCATATGCCACCACTAGATCAAAACAAACATAGAGGCAATAGTGGTAACATATATCCATCAAATTCATTTGATTTATCATGAATGCTCATGCATACCACTTATTATGTCTACATGCTCTAGCAAGTCCTTAGCATAGGATGAATGACATGTCAATCAATTTTACCTTGCAATGTCGAAGGAGAGGCATGTCAATAAGTGGGTGGGGTGCATTCAACTCATGTTTGAGAAATCAAGAATGTTCAATTCATTCCTTAGCTTGCAAAACCTCTTTTCATCAAGTGGCTTAGTGAGAATATCGGCAAGTTGATCATCGGTGCCAACACTTTCAATGGCAATATCTCCCTTTTGTTGATGATCTCTAATGAAATGATGCCTTATGTCAATATGCTTTGTTCTTCCATGTTGAACCGGGTTTTGTATCATCTTGATTGCACTCTCATTATCACATAGCAATGGCACATTCTTGAAGTTGAGGCCATAATCCTTCAAAGTTGATTTCATCCATAGCAATTGTGCACAACAACTCCCCGCACTCACATATTCGGCTTCGGCGGTAGAGATTGCCACACTATTTTGTTTCTTTGAGGACCATGACACAAGTGATCTTCCAAGTAATTGACATGTGCCACTTGTGCTCTTTCTATTGATCTTGCAACCCCCATAGTCGGAGTCCGAATATCCAATCAATTTAAACTTTGACCCCTTGGGATACCATAGTCCAACATCTCTTGTTTGCTTCAAGTACCTCAATATTCTCTTTGCGGCCGTGAGATGACTCTCTCTAGGTGAGGCTTGATATCTAGCACACATGCAAACACTAAACATGACATCCGGCCTTGATGCGGTGACATAGAGTAGACTTCCAATCAAAGACTGATATTCCTTTTGATTCACCATTTTACCATCAAGATCACTATCCAAATTGCCATTTGTACCCATTAGAGTTGAGATTGGCTTTGCATCTTGCATTCCAAACTTCTTCAACATGTCCCTTATGTATTTCCCTTGACTCACAAATGTTCCATTCTTCAATTGCTTGACTTGGAGACCAAGGAAGTAACTAAGTTCACCAATCATAGACATTTCAAACTCTTTGGCCATCATAGCACCAAATTCTTCACAGTAAGCTTGATCGGTTGATCCAAAGATGATGTCATCAACATATATTTGCACTATGAATAGATCATTTCCAATCTTCTTGGTGAATAGAGTTATATCAACCTTGCCCATCTTGAATCCCTTAGAGAGAAGGAAATCCCTTAGCCTCTCATACCATGCTCTAGGTGCTTGCTTTAAGCCATATAAAGCCTTCTTCAACTTGTACACATGGTTGGGTTTCTTGTCATCTTCAAATCCGGGCGGTTGCTCAACGAAGACTAGCTCATTGATAATCCCATTGAGAAATGCACTTTTGACATCCATTTGATATAGTTTGATGTTGTGTGCACAAGCATAAGCCAATAGAATCCTTATTGCTTCTAATCTTGCCACGGGAGCATATGTCTCATCATAGTCAAGACCTTCAACTTGAGTGTACCCTTGAGCAACTAGTCTTGCTTTGTTTCTCACTACAATGCCATCTTGATCTTGCTTGTTTTTGAACACCCACTTGGTTCCAATCACATTGTAGTCATTTGGCCTTTCTACCAACTCCCAAACATCATTTCTTGTGAAATTGTTAAGCTCTTCTTGCATAGCCATGATCCAATCGGCATCCCTCAAAGCTTCTTCTATCTTCTTTGGTTCTATGGTTGACACAAATGATGCATGCTCACAAAACATAGCCAATCTTGATCTTGTTTGCACACCACTTCTAATATCACCAATAACACTATCAATGGGGTGATCTCTTGCAACATGTTGTGGTTGGAGTACTTGCACTTGATTGCTTGAGCTTGGTTGATCACTTGATGTATCTCGATGAGATGAACTAGCACCATGATCTTACACTTGAGAGTCACTAACTAGCTTAAATGGTGAATTGAGCACTTGATCTTTATCATCATCTTGAATATCAATTACTAGCTTTGCTCTAATGTCTCCAATGTCCATGTTCTTCATTGCTTCCACTAATAGAGTTCCACCAATATCATCTAGATTTTCTTCTTCATCTTGAGACCCATTGGTTTCATCAAATTGCACATCATGGACTTCTTCTAGAATGCCACTTGAGTTGTTCCAAACTCTATAAGCTTTGCTTGTAGTTGAATAACCAAGTAGGAACCCCTCATCACATCTCTTGTCAAACTTCCCCAATCTAGTGCCCTTCTTCAAGATATAGCATTTGCAACCAAACACCCTAAAGTAAGAAATATTTGGCTTTCTTCCATGAAGTAACTCATATGGGGTCTTCTCTAGCAATGGATGACAATATAGTCTATTGATGTAGTAGCAAGCGGTATTGATTGCTTCATCCCAAAATGATTGACTCACATTGTACTCATGAAGCATTGATCTAGCCATATCAAGCAATGTTCTATTCTTCCTCTCAACTAGGCCATTTGATTGTGGAGTGTACTTGGCCGAGAATTGATGTCCAATACCATAATGATCACAAAGTTCTTCAATTCTTGTATTCTTGAACTCGCTTCCATTGTCACTTCTCACTTTCTTGATTCTAATCTCAAACTCATTGTGAACTCTAATGAGAAATGTCTTGAAGGTGTCAAACACTTCACTTTTGTCACTAAGAAAGAATACCCATGTGAATCTTGTGAAGTCATCCACTATGACAAAGCCATACTTGTTGCCGCCTATGCTTGTATATGTTGTTGGTCCAAATAGATCCATGTGCATCAACTCAAATGCTTTGCATGTGCTCATTGTACTTTTCTTTGGATGTGAGCTTCCAACTTGCTTCCCGGCTTGACATGCACTACAAAGCTTATTCTTTTCAAATTCAACATCTTTCAAACCATTGACAAGATTGTGAGTTGTAAGCTTCTTCAATTGTTTCATGCCAACATGACCAAGCCTTCTATGCCAAAGCCAACCCATGCTTGATTTGGAGACTAAGCAAGTTGTCAAAGAAGTTTCTCTAGCATTGAAGTCAACTAGGTAGAGATTCTCATATCTAAAGCCCTTGAATGCCACATTTGAACCATCCATACTAATAACTTCCACATCATCAACCCCAAAGATGCATTTGTAGCCTAGATCACATATTTGTGCCACGGATAGAAGATTGAAATCCAAGCTTTCAACTAGCAACACATTGGAGATACTCATATCATTTGATATTGCAATCTTGCCCAAGCCAATAACCTTGCCTTTCTTGTTATTGCCAAATGTGATAGAATCAACACCACTATCATTGTCATTGAATGAATCAAACATTCTTGATGTACCGGTCATGTGTTGAGTGCACCCACTATCAATAATCCAATGTCTTCCTCCGGCTTTGTAATTGACCTACAAGCAAATCAATGAAGTTTAGGTACCCATTTTTGCTTGGGTCCTTGTAGGTTAGTAACTAAGCTCTTTGGTACCCAAATAGCCTTCTTCTTTGGGCCCACAATTGGTGTACCAACAAACTTAGCTTGTACACCCTTCACACCCTTGGTAAGCACATAGCAAGAATCAAAAGGTATAGCATTGACAAGGTTCTTGCTTTGGTTCTTTTTAGTGCAATTATGCTCTAGGTGCCCAACTTGCTTGCATCTATTGCAAAACCGACCATTGCCCTTCACAAAGCTAGGCTTTGGAGTTGCAAAGGCCGACTTGCCTTTCTTGGGGGTGTAGCCCAATCCCTCTTTGTTAAGAGAGAACCTTTGGCTACCCAAGCACTTAAGCAAGCGGGCCTCACCACCATAGGCCTTGCCTAGGGCGTGAGTGAGCTCATCCACCTCTCTCTTGAGAGTCTCATTCTCAACCATTAGTGAGGCATCACAAGTGAAACCATCACTAGTAGTGGAGGTAGAGTTGGTGGTGGTGGATGAAGAGCTACAAGAAGGGTTAGCATTTGACATGATGATAGGTTCATTAAAGGATTCATCAATTATATCACATGTAACACCTATATCACATGATACAACAACCTCCTTCTTTTCTTGTTGCTCAAGTAGCAATGAGTGAGCCTTTTCAAGCTTGAAATGAGCCTTACCAAGATCCTCATGGTCTTCCACTAGACTCTCATGAGTGGTCTTAAGCTCACTAAGAACTTTCTCAAGTATTGCTACTTTCATTGAAAGCTTCTTACACTCCTTGTTCTTGGCAATAGCTATGTCTCTAGTTTGTTGCATCAAGTCATATAGTTGTTCTTTAGTTGGTTCATCATCATTATTTTCATTATCATTATCACTATCACTATCATGAGCATATTCCATTTCACTTTCATCATCACTCTCATCATATAATACCTTAGCTTCTTTAGTCATGAAGCATGAAGAGGATGAATCAAATAGTGATGGCTTCTTGTTGATAGCAATGGAAGCAAAGGCCTTGTTGGATGATTCTTCTTCTTCTTCATTATCATCACTTTCCCAAGTGATCACATAGGCACCATTTTTGCCTTTCTTGAATGTCATCTTGGCCTCTCTCTTCTTCTTCTCAAACTTGCCCCTCTTGTTCTTCTTCTTCTTGTCATAGGGACATTCGGCTTGAAGATATTCGGTGCTATCACAATTGAAGCACTTCCTTTGTTGCTCATTGCTCTTGAAATTGTCATTTCTCTTTTTGAAGCCTCTTCTTTTGATAAACATTTTGCCAATGTTTTTGACAACTAGAGCAAGTGCCTCATCATCAACTTCCAATTCTTCATCTTCTTCGCTATCATCTTCTTCTTGAATTGAAGCTTTGCCCTTTGAGGAGGTGGCCTTGAATGCCACGGTCTTCTTCTTCTTTTCATCCTCCTTCTCATCAACATCTTGATCATACTTGTCAAAGGTCAATACCTCTCCAAGCAAATCATTGGGCTTCATTGTTTTAAGCCCATCTCTTTGTAGCATCATGATCAACATCTTGAATCTTTTAGGTAAGCTCAACAAGAACTTGTGACAAAAATCTTGATCTTGAGTCTTGTGCCCTAAGCTCTTGAGATCATTGACTATCACTTGCAATCTATGAAACATTTCAATGATTGTTTCATCATCCTTTTTCTTGAAGTTCTCAAACTCACTCTTGAGCCCATATAGCTTGGCACTCTTCACAACCTTAGTGCCTTCATATGTTTCACTTAACCTTGTCCACACTTCATTTGCCAATTCCAAATCCTTGATGCCCTCAAATACTTTTGTGTCAATATTATTGTAAAGTGTATTGAGAGCCATTCTATTGCATGTTCTATTTGCTCTATCTTCATCGGTGAGATGATCGGGATCAATGATAGCAAAATCATTCTCGGTGACTTGCAATACTCTCTCATGAATAGAACCAAGGTACATTGTCATCTTTCTCTTCCAATGAGCAAAAGAACTAACACCATCAAAGAACGGTGGCTTGCCCCCAACATGATTGAATACAATTTGAGCCATTTTTCACACCGAAGGATGTTAAGCCTTGATTAAAACGGTAGCCACGGCTCCGATACCACTTGTAAGGTCCTAGATGGCTAAAGGGGGGGGGGTGAATAGCCTATAAAAATTCTACAAGCACTACTAAGCAAACTTGTTAGAATTACAAACGGCGTAAAGCGAGTTTTGCTTAGCCAAAGGTTGTGATGCAAGCCTCCTATCCACAAGTCTAGTTGATTATGATCTCTAGTTCACACAAGTGCTATGTCACTAATTTTACACTAGAGAACAAGTTAACAACACTACTAGCCAAGCTACTACTAGAGCAACACAAGATAATCTAGTAAAGATAAGTGCAAGAGATAGGATTGTGAATCTTATACCGACGGTGGAGAGAAGATGTTGCCAATCACCAAGATGATATACAATCAATTAATATTGACAACAACACAATATGTAGACCAATCACCGGGAGACAAGAGACACAATATTTTTGTTCACCCGGTGTTCACTTGTGCACCGACAAGCTACGTCACCGGTTGTGTCGACCAACACTTAGATGGTTCCTCGGTGTGACCCTCAAGTCACTTGCCCCTCAAGGCACGCCCCGCAAGGCACCGCAAGACACCACTCTCAAGTGAGGTAACTCAATGACACGCGCAATCCAATAGAGTTGCTTTTGGCGTCCCGCCGAGGAAAGCACAAGAACCTCTCACAAACAACCGAAGGTGGCCAAGAACAATCACCTTCTCTTGCCAACGCCTCCAACAATCTCCAAGCCGGCTAGGAGTGGTACTCTCCAAGAGTAACAAGAAATCCACCGGCTAAACCACCCACAAGTGCCACTAGATGCCCTCAAGCTATGCAATGCACTTTGGGATCACTCAATCTCACTTTTGATTTGCAATCAAACAAGGGAGATGAGTGGGAGGAGTTGCTTTTGCTCAAAGGATGCACAAGAGTGTTAGAAATGCCAAGCGACCTCCCCAAGGGCCGGCCAACAAGTATTTATAAGCACCCCAAACAAATAGAGCCGTTGCAACTCCACTGACCGTTTTTTCGGGACGACCGGACGCGCCGGTCGAAACTGACCGGACGCGCTCAACCGCGTCCGGTCGTCCTGCGACGTCCACGTGTCCTCCAAATTTCAAAACCGACCGTTAGATCCTCCAACGGTCACTGCGCGCCAACGGTCAAACGCTATGACCGGACGCGCCGCTCAACCGACCGGACGCGCCGGTCGCTCAGCACCACACGCGCGAAGCAATGACCGGACGCGCTGGTCGCAACGACCGGACGCGCCGGTCACGACCGGACGCACCGGTCCCGTAACTGACCGGACGCGCCGATCCGCACAACACCCGCGCCCGCGAAACAACGACCGGACGCGCTCCTCGCGACGACCGGACGCGACAGTGCCAGCGTCCGGTCGGAGTCCAGTAAGCTCCTTCGACGACCGAACGCGTCCGATCGCGTGTGACCAGACGCGCCCCGCGTCCGATCGTCCTTCCGAACCGCAGATCCTCCTGGGCACCTGACCGGACGCGCCGGTCCCGCGAGTGACCGGACGCGCCGGTTGCAAACCCTAGCCCGCGCGCCCGAAATCGTGCTGTACTGACCGGACACGTCCGGTCATACCGAGACCGCGTCCGGTGCAGCGTCCGGTCACCTCTGTGACCTCCGTTCGCTTCCGTTTCTTTTCCAACTTCCGGCGTAGTGGAAAATAGGCATTTCATTTCCCCGAAATCGCCTAAATCCCGCGCTCGCACGCTCGGCGGGAGGGAGAGAGGAACCCAAACCCCTCTCTACCCGCCAACCACAGCGCGACCAACGCCACCTTTGCAAATGTGCCAACACCATCAAGTGTACATCTCCATGTGCTTGTGTGTTAGCTTTTTCTCAATCATTTTCAAAGGTTTTCCAATTAGCTCACTAGGCCCTACATGCAATGCACTTCATGAATTCACCTAGTGGCACCCGTGCATCGAAAAACCGATAAGACTTCCCCTCTTAATAGTTCGGCTATCGACCCTAAACCACTCACACCCTCTATGGTGTCTTGAGTGTAAAACAAAATGGCCCTATGGTTATACCTTTGCCTTGAGCCCATTTTGTTTCTCCAAATGATATGATCTACTTCATATCATCATATGACCGTCTCGATCCATCGACCTTGACTTCACTTGCTCTTCACCGTTGCATCGGTCCGTCGGCGCCAAGTCTTGCTCAAGCTTCACCATCGCATGGTCCTTCGCTTCGAAGCCTCGACTTGCCCTTCACCTTCACAACCGGTCCATTGAGCCAAGCCTCATCTTGGTCTTCATCATCTTGGTCATATGAATCAATGTCATGTCTCATATACAATGACCACCTTTATCTAAATCATCCACTTAGATACAAAGGTTAGTCCTAGGTTTCATCAATTAGCCAAAAACCAAACTCGGGACTTTCACCTGTCTCTGCTAATATGATACAACGGCCCCGCTTCCTGTCCGGACTTGCTGTCGCCTTGACGCAACCACTAGGATTGTACCATGTGTCGTTGTGTTTCCTCAGAAGATCCGCCTGGGTTTTGAGGCCCAACAAGAAAACCCTCCGCCGATGGTTTTGAAGCTGAAAGCCCATGCTTGGTTTTGGGTAATTGATGAAACCTAGTTTGCTAATGTTTGCTCTAAGTGTTTCATGAGATTAATTAGCAAACAACAAGATGGAGCAAAGGATCAGGTCGGTGTAGGCCACAAGTGAAGGGCAATGACGGCGTCCATAAAAATGGTGTAAGCCCATCAACAATAGGAGAAAGCCCTAATGACGGCATCCATGTAAATGGTATAAGTCCATCATCATAAGGTGTCTACAAGCTTCATCAAGGGATGAGAAGGAAGACGGTGAAAGGCTAGGAGCTCAAGGCAAAGGTATAACCAATAGGAGCTCTTTGCTTTTGGTAATCAAGACTCTATAGAGAGAGTGGTCACATTTAGGATAGATAGCCGTACTATCAAGAGGGGAGAAATCGTTTGTGAAATGCGGTTATCAAAGTGCCACTAGGTGTTCATATTCATTGCATATGCATGTTGATGCTAGTGACACTAACAAAACCCGTGAAAAACTCTTTGGAAAATACTAACACACGTGCAATAAAGAGAGAGACACTTTGGAGTGTTAGCGACTTTAGAAACGGGGTGAAGTTTGAGTGGTAGAGAGGGGTTTGGCTCCTCTCTCCCTCCTATCGAGCTTGTCCAGTAGGATTCACCGTTTTTCGATGATTCCACTTAGTAGAAAAGTGCACCGGAAACTTGCCAAAGTTTTCCGGTTGCTAACTCTTTGAAAAGGTGCAAAAACGTGTGCACCGGACGCTGGGAGCATCCGGTGGGTAGCACTGGACGCATCCGGTGTGATCCCTATGCTCTCGGGTCGGTTTGGTGAAGTTTTCACTGGACGCACGAATTTCTTCACCGGACGCGCTGGGAACACTGTTCTAGCATTCGGTGCCTAAGACGTGGCGAGCAGCAGAGAGCCGTTGGAGCGTCGGACGCTGAGGAGTGTCCGGTGGCCCTGCACCAGACACGTCCGGTGAGCAAATGTGCTCTCTGGAACCTCTTTGCGTGGACACCGTACACGAGCGTCGGAGCGTCCGGTGTGACGGCTCCGCGTCCGGTGTGAGCGCGCAGCAGGAGAATTCAAATGGCTAGTACACATGTCGCCGAGTGATACACCGGACGCTGCACCGGACGTGTCCGGTGTGAACTAACTTCGCGTCTGGTGCCCTCGAAAACAGTGAGTAACGGTTGAATCTTTGAGTGGGGGCTATAAGTAGTGGAGTGGCCGGCTTGTGCTCTCTCTTTGACATTCATTGACTCTACAAGCTAGTGAGCCTCTCCACTCCTCTCTCACACATTCCATTTGATTGAGATCATCATTTGGTGAGCTTGGAGAGCATCAAGTGCATTGCATGAGTGTGTTCATCTAGAGGCACTTGTGATTGGATTTCGCAGCGGATTCTCTTGTTACTCTTGGAGTTTGCCGACTCCTAGACGGCTTGGAGCTGCGAGGATCGTTGAGGGGAGTTAGTGATTGTCTCCGCCTTCGATCAGTGAAGTTGTAAGGGATTCTTGAGCCTTCCCCGCGGGAGATCGCAATTGGCTACTCTAGTGGATTGTGCGTAGCTTGTGGATCCCCATCTTGTGTTGGTTTTGCGGCACCCTTGAGAAGGGTTTGGCGTGTGATGCCAATTAGCGCAGAACTTCCAAGCGGGTGTATCGCTATAATGAGGAGTGGCTTGCCGGCAAGCAAGTGAACCTCGGTAAAAATCATTGTGTCCATCTCTTGCCGAGGATTTCTTGTGTATTGTGATTGATCTTATTGATATTCATCTCAACTCTACACCGGCAGTATAAAATCACCTCTCTACTCTTTACTCTTGTTGTAGTTTACTTGTGTAACTTGCTCATCTAGGAGTAGTGTAAAGTAGTGACTTAGCTTCTTGTGTGTGAACTTAGGATCAATAACCTAGAATGGTTAGGTGGCTTGCATTTTAGTAGGCTAGTGCAAAATTCGCTTCGCTGTTTAATTGTCTAACCACTTTGCTTAAGTGTTGTTTGTAGAAGTTTATATAGGCTATTCACCCCCTCTAGCCATTTAGGACCTTTCAAGTGGTATTGGAGCCGAGGCACCATTGATTTGAGGCTTAACAACCTACGGTGACAAAATGGCTCAACTCAACATTCACATCAACAACACCAAGAAGCCACCTCGGTTCAATGGTGAAAATTATGCCTATTGGAAGATTGTGATGACATCAAAGAGTGTGATGACATCTCATATCAAGTCAATCAATAGAGAGGTTTGGAAGGTTGTGGAGACAAAGATTGAGATTGCCAATGCGGCCAACCCCACAACCGTCAAAGAGAAGTTATTTCAACTCAATGACATTACGGTATGTGCTATTCATGAGGCCGTGGATGAGAAAGTCTTTGAGCAAGTCAAAAATATTGAGAGTGCTCATGAAGTTTGGAAAAAGCTTGAGGAATCATATGAGGGCACCAAGGGTGTGAAGACCGTAAGAGCATACATCTTGAAGGACAAGTTTGCTAGCTTGAAGATGAAGGAGGATGAGAGTGTGCCAGAAATGTTCCAAAGATTGCAAGTGATTGTGAATGAGTTTAAGGCGGTGGATGAAGATGTGAAGGATAGTGACTTCTCCATGAAGTTCTTGAAGAGCTTGCCTAAGAAGTTTGCTACATTGATCACGGTTTTGGTGAAGACTACCATGAGTGAGTTGACACCAAACCAAGTGCTAGCGGAGGTGATGACCGATGATGTTTATAGAGATGATGATGAGAAGGAAGAGTTGGTCAACAAGAAGAAGAAAGAAAAGGATGAAGATTCCAAGGATGAGAAGTAGAGTGTGGCATTCAAAGCCTCATCATCATCAAAGGGCAAGGGCAAAGCAAAAGTTGAATCAAGTGAAGGCCCTTCAAGCACAAGTGAGAGTGATAAAGAGATGGCTCTTCTAGTAAGAAGATTTAGGAAATTCATGAAGAAGGGCTACTGGGCAAGAAGAAAGAAAAATTCAAAGAAGTTTGATGGGCCAAGAAGATGCTTCAATTGTGGAAGCAAGGATCACTTGGTGGCCGATTGCCCACACTCTAGTGATGATGAGCACAAGAGCAAGAAAAAGAACAAGCATGAGAAGAAGGAGAAGAAAGAAAAGAAAGAGTCATCATACAAGAAGAAGAAGAACTACTCTCATGTGGTGACATGGGACAGTGATGCATCTTCAAGTAATGAAGATAGTGATGATGACAAGAAAAGCAAGAAGGAGGCACATGCAAGCATTGCAATTCATGATAAGCCTTCCATCTTTGACACTCCTTCATGCTTCATGGCCAAAGGCTCAAAGGTATCATCTGATAGCGAATCTAGTGATGATGATAGTAATGATGACCTAACAAAAGAAGAATTAATTGACATGCTTGATGATGCTCGTATTCATTTTGATTCACTTAGAAAGGATTGCAAGGGGTTGCGCAAGGATAAGCTATCCCTTGAGCAATAACTTGAGGAGCTTAGAACATCTTATGAGAGTCTAAAGGAAAACCATAAGAAGCTTTAAAAGTCTCACACTAAATTTGATGAAGCTCATTCCTCTCTAATGGCTCAAAATGAGGACTTGCAAAGTGTTGACGGTGGATAACGTCAACTTTTATTAGAACTTTAGACACTAAAGGATATAAGAATACACACTAGTCTAGGGTTTTAACTGAAAATTTTCATGAGTTTTACATGTTCTGTATTTTCCAGGGGCTATTCTAGAAAAGCTTAAGAGAGGGATTAAAGTGCTTAATTAACACGAAACATAACTGTGAAGAAAACATCGTCATTAGGACGTGGGAAGGATCTAGTGAACACCTGAAGTAACCGGGGCCCCACCACCTGACAGGTGGGGCCAGCCAGCGCCAAGAGGGCCGGGCGACGCCCCCCTAGGGTTTCGCCATTGCCTTCTGGAGTCTTGTTCCACCGCCACCTACGATGCATCTCACTCATTGGTTAAGTCGGTTTGATCCTACGGCACACGTGCAACCCACCGGGCTATAAATAAAGGGGCAAACAGGCAAACCCCCCTGGAGCATCCAATTATTCATCCAAGGCATCAAGTCTTCGGTCAAGCCATAAAGAGCCTCCTAGTTCATCAAGAACCTCCTAGTTCATAGTTCTAGGCTAGTTAGATTAGAAGTAGAGGAGTTCTAGTTCTTCGGCAGGATCTGTAGCCCCGGCGTCTGTCTGGAGCACGGAGTTTGGTATAGTTCTAGTTCTTTCTCTATTATTGTATTCTTCATTATGATTAGGGAAACATTGTTCTTAATAGTTCATATGTTCTTGATTACAATAGTCATTGTCTACTTTGATTATATGTCTAGTATAGTTGGTTTGATCTTATTGAATTCATGTAATTGCTCGTATAGCGTTTATCCACACGATCGTTGGGTAGATGATGAACAATATGTAGACATGGTGTCTAGATATTCTGTTTATCTGCGAGTGCACCCTGATGTGCCGGGTCATGTGGTAGATCGCGTAGGTGACAGCTGCGTCAAGTCCTTTGTAGTCCACCCCCCGTATGTAGGCAAGCAGGCACAGTCACGAAGTTGGGTGATGACTCTGTTTTGCATCCTTCCTAGATGATGCCTTTTACATGTGATCATGATATAGGACTAATCTAACAATGATTGCTAGATGTAATTGCACTAATTAGAGTTATTCATTGACATAGTTATAGAATTACCTTAGATATTAATTCCTTAGTTTATCCATTGGCTAGCTATTGCTATGACTAGAGAGTGCTCTGATGTTTATTCTTTGTTTATGATGCTTGATCATACTTATCACCTTTATTTATCTTATTTATATTGTGACCTCTACCTGTTATGAGTAGAGTAAATGACATTGGTAATGTCACTTATCCATTGTATATAATCACTATCAATATAATAGATTAAAGTTTATCCTAGTCCTTCCCGGTGGTATCAATATAAATCGACAACCTGGTAAACTCTAGGTAAAATGCTACAATGGTATAATTATCTGTTCGCTTGCAGAATTGTTCTTAGTTTATATATATATATTTCTGCCTAGTCACATTGGATAATATATGAAACCTTTATTTATTCTTAGCATATATAACTAGGGATGACAACCTAGTTCATGCAAAGAATGTTGGTAATAGATAAGTGGCTAGTTGCTAATGGCAAGTTAATTAATTACCATACATCTTCTAATCTCGTCTCTCGTATTAAAAGTTATATAGTTATATTTGACGACGTTAGTAGATGTCAACAAGCATTTTTGGCGCCATTGCTGGGGAAGGCACATTAAACTTAGGAAATATTGATAACATATATACATAATGGATAAGATTGTGTTACGATTGATCTCTAACTCAAACAGGCACACCCTTATTTTTTATCATTTGCTTAACTTATGCTGGGTGATGAATAAATGGTTTTTCTCTTCCAAACAACTTTACTGACGATGCAGAGAAACTTCTTAGAAGGAAGAAGGTTGTAGAGGCGAGGGACAATTTTGAGTCGCTATAAATAATACCCATCGCCGCTCAAGCTCGTCCATCAGAGGAGCCAGCTCTAACATTGGAAGAAGAATATTTAGGAGAAGATTTAGCTCCTGTGTTTGAAGACCTGGCTGAGAAGACACTGCGCGAGTTCTCTGCCCCAACAACAGAAAACATCCGGACTGGACCAGCAGTCAACACTAGGGAGAATGGATTCGAGCTCAAGCCTGCTCTTATCACCATGGTTCAAGCCAGTCAATTTTGTGGAAAAGCTCATGAAGATGCAAGTGCACAGTTACAACACTTTCTAGAGATCTGCAACACCTTCACGATCAGAGGAGTACCAAGAGATGCTATTTTACTCCATCTTTTCCCATTTTCACTTTTGGGGAAAGCTAAACAGTGGTTCTATGCTAATAAAGAGAAGAACACTACACGGGACCGATGCTCAACTGCTTTCAAGGCAAAGTTCTTTCCTACAGGCAAGACGAATGCTCTGCCTGGAAAATTTCAAGCTTTCAACAACAACATGATGAATCATTCACTGAAGCATAGGAAAGATTCCAAGATTATATTGAAGACTGTCCTCATCATGGGATAGAGGATTGGCTATTAATGTAGACCTTCTACCACGGGCTTATCTCTAGCACCTATGAGTCCATAGATGCTGCAGCGGGAGGAGCTTTCCTGTCACTTTAGCTCCCAGAAGCTAAAGCACTTGTTGAGAAGATGGCCTCAAATCCAAGCTATAACGAAGAACGTACTCAACCTCGCAAGAGAGGAGGAGGCATCCATCATCTCAAGGAAACTAATATGGTCACTGCCAAGCTTGACCTCATCATGAAAAAGCTCGATATAGAGAAGAAGCAAGTCATGCATATTAATGATTCTCGCATGACCTGTGAAGAATGTGGAGATTACGGGCATTCAGCTGTCAACTGCCCTATGCTGCAAGAGGATGTGAACTTCATCAACAATAACACCTACTATCGTCCTCAGCAAGGCAAAGAATGGAACCAACCAAACCAACGATGGAATCAGCAACCTCGACAAGGTAACTACCAAGGTAATAATTACAATAATTATAATCTTCCACCTTTGAGAGATTTAGTTGCCAGTCAATCTAAATTGTTAGACCAAATGTCTAGAAAGGTAGCCTCTAATGATAAAGAATCAACACAGCTTTAATAAAATGTTAGAACAACAATTAGCTCAGCTAGCTGTTGTCCCTCCATTTGAGAAAGGTAAGATTCCAGGCCAGCCAGAAGATTTAGAAATTGCTAACCTTATTGATATTCACAATGCAACCCAGTACCATATTGAGCATGCAGATATACAGTGGATTGATCACTCACTACCTGAGAAGATGGGAGACCCTGGGAGATGGGAGACCCTGGGAGACCTGTCATTCCTATCTCTATAGGATGTCATAGTTTTCCAAAGGCTATCTACGATTTCAGCGCAAGTGTCAACATAATTCCCAAGGTAATTTATGAGAAAATATTAGGTGATCCTTTGTTATACACAGATATGCGTTTGCAGCTTGCAGATCAGTCCATTTGCTACCTCGAGGGAGTACTAGAAGAAGCTTTTATCAGAGTAGGGCGATCATATGTCCTTGTTGACTTCGTGATTATGGAGACAGGAGGAGATGAGAAGGCACCTATTATTTTGGGACGACCATTCTTGTGCACAACCAAAGCCATCATCTATGCGGAACATGCCAAAATTGTCCTTTCCATCAAGGACAAGAAAGAGAGATTCTCGTTCAAGAACCGCATCTTGAAGACTCCGGCAGTCCCAAAGCAATTCCATCAACAAGAAGAGCAACAATAACCAGCACCCAAGAAGAAGAACAATAGAAGATGGAGGAAGAACAAACCCCAGCATGTACCATAAGAAACTGCTCAACTAATCACTGCTCTCAATACAGAAAATGATCATATGCTTCCCCAACCATTCTCAACAAAGAAAAGTGACCTAGGTGTACCAATCATTGAATGCACAATCAGAGGCACCACTTTTGCCGACACCATCTGCGACACTGGATCAGGCGTCAACGTAATGTCCAAACAGGTATATGATGATTTATTTAATGATTTACCTCTATACCCAACATATATTCAGTTGCAGATGGAAGACCAATCACTAAGATTCCCTGAAGGCGTGGTTAAGGATGTTATGGTAAGAATTCAAGATAAATATATACCCGCAGATTTTCTAATTCTTGATATGCAGGGAGACGATGAATCACCTATTCTTTTGGGAAGACCGTTCCTCTACACTACCAATGCTATTATCTACATCGGGTCTAGACAGATCCACTTCAACCTACCCACGGGAAAGGTACGCTGTCAATTTAGAACAATTGTTAACCATGAGCAGGTCAGAAAGCAACGCAACAGGAGAAGACGCCAAGCTCGCCGTCAGGCTGCCCAGCCTCACTGTGGATGGGAGAAATTCCCTGGCAAGATTGTGAAGTACAAAGACTGCTACAAGGGGTAAGAGGAAGCCATTCAAACACCACGCTAGAGTGAGTGGGAAGCGGAAGCTGAAAGGATGGATCAGATTGCTAAGGCAGAGAAGGAAGAAATCCACGCACAATTAGAAGAATGGACGAAGAAGGATAAAGAGTCAAGAGAAGCACACCTGAGGGAGTGTGACAAGGAAGAGCTGGAGCTAGAAAAGAGAGAAGCAGAAGAGACAGAAAAGAGACGGAAGGAGAAAGAAGAAGCACCTACTACTCCACCGCAAAATGGGGAATTGACTGAGGTAACCTCAGACGATGAACCTACTGAGTAAGTACTCTCCTCTGTCTAAATCCTGTCGGTAGACTTTAAATTCTATACCCTAGCCATAAGGTTAGAATGGTAGTTATCTAATTAAGTTAGCGTTTATTAATAATTTTACTTTAACACATTTATTACTACAATCATTTTTGCACATTAAATATAAAACAACAAAAAATATTTACTGCTTTGTTTACTGCATCATGAAAAACTAAAGCCCCATATGAATAAACTTATGGTAAACCCTGTAGGAATATTTACTGTGGCAGCATAAAAATAAAAATAAATAAAAATAATATATATATATATATATAAATTATAGTAGCATCTGTATTTACTTTGTTGCATTATGAAAATCCTAGGCCCCTTGAGAATAAAAATTCTTCGTGGTGGCGTAAAATAAAAAAAATAAAAAATAGCATGCATACATATTTGATTGTTGCATAAGAAAATTAGAAAAACCCAAAAAGAGAATCCTATTAAGAATCTGTTAATTAAAATCAACTCAAAAAGAATAACTAATTGCTCATTGGCTGACCGTCATCCCCTTGTTAAATTCAAGCCTCGAGTTTTGGTTTTATTGTTGGAGTATAATTATGCAGGAACAACATTATGACTAAGGAAAGAGTCTATCAGTGGTACCCACCTGGACGACTACTGACTAGCTCACTCTGAAGTTTATTCGACACCAAAGTATTGCAAACATCTAGCTTGGGGGAGGAGCATCCCCTAGTTACCAGGTAACTATACCTATGCGATTATTGAGTCTATATGGTCATAAAATACCAAAAATATGTGAGCACATGAAGGTTCACCATAGTATCACAGGAAAATCTAAAAATACCAAAAATATGTGGGTACATGAAGGTCCACAAATCAGAGTCTTTTTGAGTCCAATCAAAAATAATTAAAACCAAATAAACACTTAGTTATATATTAGATTATGTTCGGAGTCAGTTTAGGCTAGAATTAATTAAAATTGATGAAAACTAAAATTTATCTTGGAGATGATGAATAGTTGATGTGTTGTTATTCCTTTCAAGTGCCTAGTTTTTAACCTTAAATTCTTCCGAGTTTTAGATACTACTGTTTTAACATGAAAATTTACTCTGAACCTAAAACTTGTGGAGGCATATGTTTGAACTAAGTCTAAATGATTGATTGGTATGATATATGAAAGTCTGAGCTGCTATTTATTTTATTCCTAGCATTATTAGGTTCTGCAGATTTATTTTGAAAATTTAAATCTACATGATGAGCTCTTATATGATAAAGTATGATTTCCTACCAAAGCCGTATATGATACATAGAGATAGGAAAACCATTGCACATTTATGCTGCTTGCTTTGCATTGAGTTCAATCAATCTTTGTTGTATACCTCATGAGAGTCTTGTCATGCTTTTAAAACCAAGATCACGTACACACTCCAGCCACATATGCATTATTCCTATCCTTTGCAACCATCTCCACTTTCATCTATGTTCATCGTAAAAATGTTTTCTCCTACACTAGGAGGAAAACACCAAAAACATGCCCCATAGGACAGCCCTGTTATAAATGCTCTAAGTTTTATCATTGTTATCTCTTCAGATCATTTATTGGACACATGTGGCTATGCAAAAGTATGAAAAAGAAAAGGGAGTAAAAGATGGACAAGTGTCCCAGCAATTAAAACAATGGGTACTAGATGCCCGCCTCCCTATCGAAAAAAAGAGAGAAAGAGAGAAAGAAAAGAATAAGATATCCCATGTTTCCTGCAAGTCTTAAAGAGAGATTTATTTTCAAAAAGAGCATAAGTAGAATTAGGATTAGCCACTAAATACCACATATATACCTATCCACCATATTCCATACACATGCACATCTTGGTTTGATTGCATGCCTCGATTCTCTGTGGATCCATCGCTTGACTTCACAATATATGCAGTGCAAGTATGCTCATTCTTGTTATTGCCACTCCTATGAGCTCCACTAAATATTCTTAGCTATAGGGAGGCATGACGTTGTTAATGCCTTAAGTGAGATTCATAAATACCACATATATTGAGGGATTTGAAGGCGTCATACAATTAAGCTTTGAGTTTTATTTTGAAAACTTATAAAAACTCTGGAATATTAGTACTGTGAAGAATTTGCTACCAAGTGCTTGACTTGATTGTTCTATCTTTCAATTGCTCAAGACTTACGCGAAAGAGGTAAAATGGGTAAGTCTAAAGGTTAGATCAGTTATTGTCTAAACCGTAGGAGAATCTCTGTTTGAAAACATGTGTACTTGGAAAATATGAAAGCATTGTATCAACTCCTGATCCAAATACTTTGGTAAACTAGATAATACCTCGCGCGTTGCTACGGAAATTTTAAAATAATTTTAAGATACTATATAATAAAATATTGTCACACATAAGATTATCCACTCATATCAGACTCGGGTAAACAAAAATAAATCTAACAATAATACAGGACCCAAGGCGAGTCACACCATCATTGGCCTCAACGGGGAATTTTCATTTTTCACCACGCCTAATCTTCTAGGCATTAGCGAATATTTTACTTTTTTACCTTTATATCTACAATGCGGAGGCCTTTACTCCCTTCGCTCTGATCTCGAAGGCTCGGCTCAAGCCCATGCAAGATCGATGAAAGAACAACGACGCTGCATCTTAAGGCTCGCCATCGGCCGTGCGGGATCATGAAGGAGCGCCGCAACTCTCTCGGAGTCGCCCTGAACCCCGCTCACTGGGAGTCACAGAAGGAGTGTAGCCGCCCCTCAGACTCGTGGAAGGAGCTGCGTCGCTGGTCAGAGTCACCGCGAAGGACCGCCATCACCACGGCTAGGCGTCATGGAAGAAGAACCGCAAAGCCACGGACATCACGGAAGGAGCATCGCCATTACCGCTTGTTGTCGCAGTCTCACAGAAGGAGTGCTGCTGGCCCTGTTTGGATTCGTGTCAATGTAGCCGTGTGGATGCAGAGGAGCTGGATGCCGTTGGCGGCGGAGTCAGTTCCTCGCAACATGCTCGAATGTGGAGGAACGATTGATTTATAGCTTTGATTGGGACAGGAATCAGTAGATATGATCAGTTTTCACATGGGTATAGCACCACTGTCCCTTCGTTTCTTCGGTTGCATCATTCAACTGTAGTGGACGACCGTGGCAAGGAAGGAACTAAAGGCTTTGGTGGTGACGTGTGGACTGTGGGACCCATTAGATGACGTGGCTTCATAAAATCGCAGAGAAATCTATTAGTGGGTTCCTCCTATTTAGATATAGTAGATTAGGCTTAGTGTGTTCGCCAAGGGACTGGCAAACAGGCAAGCTTGGGGGTGTTGTCGATGGTGGATAACGTCGACTTTTATTAGAACTTTAGACACCAAAGGATATAAGAATACACACAAGTCTAGGGTTTTAACTGACAATTTCCACGAGTTTTGCATATTCTATATTTTCCAGGGGCTATTCTAGAAAAGCTTAAGAGAGGGATTAAAGTGCTTAATTAACACGAAACTTAACCGCGAAGGAAACATCATCATCAGGACGTGGGAAGGATCTAGAGAACACACGAAGCAACCGGGGCCCCACCACCTGACAGGTGGGGCCGGCCGGCGCCAAGGGGGGCCTGCCGGCACCCCCCAAGGGTTTTGCCGTCGCCTTCCTACGATGCATCTCAGCCCTTGGTTAGGTCGGTTTGATCCTACGGCACACACGTAACCCACCGGGCTATAAATAAAGGGGAGACCCCCTGGAGCATCCAATCATTCATCCAAGGCATCAAGTCTTCGGTCAAGCCATCAAGAGCCTCCTAGTTCATCAAGAGCCTCCTAGTTCATAGTTCTAGCCTAGTTACATTAGAAGTAGAGGACTTCTAATTCTTCAGCGGGATCTGGAGCTCCGGCGTCTGTCTGGAGCACGGAGTTCGGTATAGTTCTAGTTCTTTCTCTATTATTGTATTCTTCATTATGATTAGGGAAACATTGTTCTTAATAGTTCATATGTTCTTGATTACAATAGTCATTGTCTACTTTGATTATATGTCTAGTATAGTTGGTTTGATCTTATTGAATTCATGTAATTGCTCGTATAGCGTTTATCCAAACGATCGTTGGGTAGATGATGAACAATATGTAGACATGGTGTCTAGATATTTTGTTTATCTGTGAGTGCACCCTGATGTACCGGGTCATGTGGTAGATCGCGTAGGTGACAGCTACGTCAAGTCCTTTGTAGTCCACCCCCCGTATGTAGGCAAGCAGGAACGGTCGTGAAGTTGGGTGATGACTCTGTTTCGCATCCTTCCTAGATGATGCCTTTTACATGTGATCATGATATAGGACTAATCTAACAATGATTGCTAGATGTAATTGCACTAATTAGAGTTATTTATTGGCGTAGTTATAGAATTACCTTAGATATTAATTCCTTTAATTTATCCATTGGCTAGCTATTGCTATGACTAGAGAGTGCTTTGATGTTTATTCATTATTTATGATGCTTGATCATACTTATCACCTTTATTTATCTTATTTATCTTGTGACCTCTACCTGTTATGAGTAGAGTAAATGACATCAGTAATGTCACTTATCCATTGTATATAATCACTATCAATATAATAGATTAAAGTTTATCCTAATCCTTCCCAGTGGTATAAATATAAATCAACAACATGGTAGACTCTAAGTAAAATGCTACAATGGTATAATTATCTGTCTGCTTGTAGAATTATTCTTAGTTTATATATATATATATATATATATATATATATATATATATATATATATATATATATATATATATATATATATATCTGCCTAGTCACATTGGATAATATATGAAACCTTTATTTATTCTTAGCATATATAACTTGGGATGACAACTAAGTTCATGCATAAGAATGTCGGTAATAGATAAGTGGCTAGTTGCTAATGACATGTTAATTAATTACCATACATCTTCTAATCTCGTTTCTCGTATTAAAAGTTATATAGTTATATTTGGCGATGTTAGTAGATGTCAACACAAAGTCAAGTACAAAAGAAGGAAATTAAAACTTGCAACATAGGTGTGAGATGTGACATATCTTGTGAACCTATTATTGTTGCCACCACTAACCCTTCTTGTAGCACTTCCACTACTACCTCACCCACTAGTGACCCCTCACTAGTAGTTGAGAACAAGAACCTGAAGGAGGAGGTTAAAAAGCTCAATCAATCCTTAGCCGAGGCTTATGGTGGTGAGGACCACTTGCTTATGTGCTTGGGTAGCCAACGAGCAGCTCTCCATAAAGAGAGATTGGGCTACACTCCCAAGAAAGGCATGACCGCCTTTACTCCTCACAAGACTTGTTTTGTGAAGAGAAATGGTCGATATTGCACAAAATGCAAACAAGTTGGTCATTTGGAGCATGAATGCAAAAGCAAGCAATCCAACTCTCATGTATCCTCAATTAAGTTTGATTCTTCTTACTAAGGGCTCAATTTGTGTGAAGGCTAAGTTTGTTGGTACATCCATGTTGGGTCTAAAAAAGAAGACCATTTGGGTACCAAAGAGCTTAGTCACTAACCTCCATGGACCCAAGCAACATTGGGTACCTAAAAAGAATTGATCTCTTTTTGTAGGTCAATTACAAATCTAGAGCAATGCATTGGGTGGTTGATAGTGGATGCACTCAACATATGACCGGGGACTCTAGTATGTTTGGTTCTCTCAATACAAGTGCAAATAGTGGCTATGATGCAATTACATTTGGTGATAACAAGGGAAAGTGAAAAGGACTTGGTAAGATTGCAATATCTAATGACATGTCCATCCCAAATGTGTTGCTAGTTGAAAGCTTCAACTTCAATTTGCTCTTGGTTGCACAATTATGTGATCTCAGTTTCAAATGCATATTTGGGGTTGATGATGTTGAAATTGTTAGTATTGATGGCTCAAATTTGATATTCAAAGGCTTTAGATATGACAACCTATATCTTGTAGATTTCAATTCTAGTGAAACTCAATTATCAACTTGTTTAATCTCTAAGTCAAGTTTGGGTTGGTTATGGCATAAAAGGCTTGGTCATGTTGGAATGAAACAATTGAACAAATTAGTAAGCATGATCTAGTTAGAGGCTTGAAAGATGTCACTTTTGAGAAAGATAAGCTTTGTAGTTCATGTCAAGCCGGCAAACAAGTTGGAAACACACATCCTAAGAAGGGCATGATGAGTACAAGTAAAGCATTTGAGCTCTTGCATATGGACTTGTTTGAACCAACCACATATGCTAGTATTGGTGGAAAGAAGTATGGATTTGTGATTATGGATGATTATACTAGATACACATGGGTATTCTTTCTAGTTGACAAGAGTGAAATCTATGATCTATTCAAGTCTTTTGTCAAGAGAAGCCAAAATGAGTTTAAAACAACCATCAAGAAAGTGAGAAGTGACAATGGTAGTAAATTCAAGAACACCAACATTGATGAGTTGTGTGATGAGTATGGCATTGGACATCAATTCTCACCCAAATACACACCACAATCAAATGGCATTGTTGAAAGGAAGAATAGAACCTTGATTGATATGGCAAGATCAATGCTAAGTGAATACAATGTTAGTCATTCTTTTTGGACAGAGGCTATCAACACCGCATGGTACTACATCAGCCGGTTATATTGTCATGGTACGCTTGCAAAGACTCCATATGAGCTATTGAATGGTAGAAAGCCCAACATTGCATATTTTCAGGTTTTCGGTTGCAAATGCTACATTCTCAAGAAAGGCACAAGGTTGAGCAAGTTTGAAAAGAAATTTGATGAAGGTTTCTTACTTGGCTATTCAACCACAAGCAAGGCATATAGAGTTTGGAATTTGACTAGTGGTACTCTTGAGGAGGTGCATGATGTTGAATTTTATAAAACCCAAGACTCTCAAGATGAAGTTGAAAATATCAATGATGTGAGAGGCAATGACTTGGCAAATGCAATGAAAGATATGGATATTGGTGATATTAGGCCAAGACAAGTTAATGATGATGAAGATGATGGTGCTATTAATACTAGTGTGCAAGTTGACAATGAAGCAAGTGCAAGTGACTTACAAGATCAATCTCAAGTGCAAGATCAACAAGCTAGTTCATCTCAATCTAATGATCAAGTTCCTATTCTCCAAGTGGTCTCTATTGCAAGGGATCATCCTTTGGATTAAATCATTGGTGGTATTCAAAGTGGAGTTCAAACAAGAGCAAGGCTAGCTCAAATTTGTGAGCATTCTCATTTGTGTCATCCATAGGGCCAACAAAGATTGAGGAAGCGTTGCAAGATATTTATTGGGTTAATGTCATGCATGAAGAGCTCAACAGTTTCACAAGAAATCAAGTTTGGGAGCTAATGGAAAGACCAAAGAAACATAATGTGATTGGAACCAACTGGGTTTTTAAAAACAAGCAAGATCAAGATGGATTGTAATAAGGAACAAGGCTAGATTGGTTGCATAAGGTTACACTCAAGTAGAAGGGCTTGATTTTGGAAAAACCTATGCACTTGTTGCTAGATTGGAAGCAATTAGAATCTTGTTAGCCTATGCTTGTGCCCACAACATCAAGTTATATCAAATGTATGTCAAGAGTGCATTTCTTAATGGTTATATCAATGAGTTGGTGTATATGGAACAATCTCCCGGATTTGAAGATGTGAAGAAGCCCAACCATGTATACAAGCTAAGGAAGGCATTGTATGGTTTGAAGCAAGCACCTAGAGCATGGTATGAGAGATTGAGAGATTTCTTGCTCTCTAAAGGGTTCAAAATGGGAAAGGTTGATACTACTGTCTTCATTAAGAAGGTTGGCAATGATTGATTTGTGTTGCAAATATATGTGGATGATATCATCTTTGGATCAACAAATCAAGATTTTTGTGAAGAGTTTGGCAATATGATGGCAAGTGAGTTTGAAATGTCCATGATTGGTGAGCTTGGCTACTTCCTTGGTCTTCAAGTAAAGCAAATGAAGAATAGTACATTTGTAAGTCAAGGCAAATACATAAAGGACATGGTGAAGAAATTTGGATTGAAATTTGCAAAGCCTATGAGTACACCAATAGCAACAAATGTTCACTTGGATTTGGATGATAGTGGAAAAATGGTAGACCAAAATCTTTTTAGATCAATGATTGGAAATCTCCTTTATGTGACCGCATCTTGATCGGATGTCATGTTTAGTGTGTGCATGTGTGCAAGATTCCAAGCCTCACCAAGAGAAAGTCATTTGAAAGCCACAAAGAAAATATTGAGGTATTTGAAGGGCACATAAGATGTTGGGTTGTGGTATCCTAAGGGGTCCAACTTTGAGCTTATTGGATATTCGGACTCCGACTATGCCAGTTGCAAGGTGGATAGGAAGAGAACTAGTGGAACTTGTCAATTGCTTGGAAGGTCACTTGTTTCATGGTCATCAAAGAAGCAAAATAGTGTTGCTCTCTCAACGTCCGAAGCGGAATACATTAGTGCCAGAAGTTGTTGTGCACAATTACTTTGGATGAAGACCACTTTGAGTGACTTTAGATTGAAATACAAGAAAGTACCTTAGCTATGTGACAATGAGAGTGCTATCAAGCTAACCAAAAACCCCGTGCAACATTTAAGAACAAAGCACGTTGACATAAGGCATCACTTCATTAGAGATCACCAAATCAAATGGGACATTACAATTGAAAGTGTTGGCACCAAAAATCAATTAGCGGATATCTTTAACAAGCCACTTGATGAATCAAGATTTTGCAAGTTGAGAAGTGAGCTAAACATACTAGACTACTCCAACATGAAGTGAAAAGCATCCCATATTATATGACATGCCTCTCCTTCGACTAAAGCAAGGTAAAATTGGTTGACATGGCATTCAGACTTTGATAAGGACTTGCTTAGTGCATATAGACATGAAATGTATCTTATAAGCTCATTCATGAAAAATCAAATGTTTTAATGTATATATGGTACCACTATTGCTTTATGTGCTTAAATAACCTAGTGGTAGCATATGACATATTGATGGGCTTGCAAACCTAGTGCTGAATCTAGAACATGAGCTCATGATGTGTAACTTAACATGGTCAAGATAACCCTACTAGTGAGGTGTGAAGAAGCTTGTCCTTGGATCAAAGTTAGTTACATATTCTAGGCAAGTGATCTAGATTCAACCAAAGTGAAAATGAACTTAACCCCATTAATTGACTTGATATTCCCATAATTTGCACCATTTTTGGTGATTGTTGACAAAGGGGGAGAAGAAAGTCACAAAGATAAGTGGAAAGGGGTCAATTAAAATTTGAAAGCACACAAGTAGGGTGAGCAAGCTCATGAATAAGTTGTTGCATTTGGTTGTGCATTAACATTTGACTTGTTGCATTGTTAAACTTCAATTCCTATACATGCTTGATTAGTGTAATGCTTAGAAATAGGATTTGAATGGTGATTGACAAACTAGCATGCATAGGACTTACTTATCATACAAAGTACCTCTTTTGCTTAAATGTTGATCTCACGAGGTATTTTGAGTTTGTGATGCATGACCAGTGAACAATGGTGCTAAGGATGGTATATTTCCGTAACTTCGATGGTATCACACTATAAAGGTCCATTATATATACCTTAGCATCATTTAGTAGTGGTAGCTCACCCAAATTTTCAAATCCATGCATATGTGAAAAATTGAACTAAACACAAGGAACCACATATGTAGGGAGAGCTAATACTATCAAAGTGCAAACTTTGTATTTATTTCATATTTTTGTGAAGGTTGTCATCAATTACCAAAAGGGGGAGATTGAAAGCCCATGTTTGGTTTTGGGTAATTGATGAAACCTAGTTTGCTAATGTTTGCTCTAAGTATTTCGTGAGATTAATTAGCAAACAACAAGATGGAGCAAAGGACCAGGTCGGTAGAGGCCACAAGCAAAGGGCAATGATGGCGTCCATGGAAATGGTGTAAGCCCATCAACAAGAGGAGAAAGCCCTAATGATGGCATCCATGTAAATGGTATAAGTCCATCATCATAAGGTGTCCACAAGCTTCATCAAGGGATGAGAAGGAAGATGGTGAAAGGCTGGGAGCTCAAAGGCAAAGGTATAACCAATAAAAGCTCTTTGCTTTTGGTGATCAAGACTATTGAGAGAGTGATCACATTTAGGATAGATAGCCATACTATCAAGAGGGGAGAAATTGTTTGTGAAATGCGGTTATCAAAGTGCCACTAGGTGTTCATATTCATTGCATATACATGTACATGCTAGTGACACTAACAAAACCCGTGAAAAACTCTTTGGAAAATGCTAACACATGTGCACTAAAGTGAGAGACACTTTGGAGTGTTAGCGACTTTGGAAGCGGGGTGAAGTTTGAATGGAAGAGAGGGGTTTGGCTCCTCTCTCCCTCCTGCCAAACTTGCTCAGCAGGATTCAGCGCTTTTCAGTGATTCCACTTAGTAAGAAAGTGCACCGGAAACTTGCCGAAGTTTTCCAGTGGCTAGCTCTTTGAAAAGGTGCAAAAACGTGTGTACCGGATGCTGGGAGCGTCCCGTGGGGTAGCAGCAGACGAGTCCGGTGTGATCCCTGTGCTCTCGGGTCGGTTCGGTGAAGTTTTCACCGGACGCATGAATTTCTTCACCGGACGCGTTGGGAACACTATTCCAGCGTCCGATGCCTATGGCGTGGCGAGCAACAGAGAGCCGTTGGAGCGTCGGATGCTGAGGAGCGTCCGGTGACCCTGCACCGGACGCGTCCGGTGAGCAATTGTGCTCTCTGGAACCTCTCTGCGTGGACACCGGACATGGGCGTCGGAGCATCCGGTGTGACCGCTCCGCGTCCGGTGTGAGCGTGCACAGTGAGAGAATTCAAATGGCTAGTACACGTGTCACTGGGCGATACACCGGACGCTGCACCGGACGCGTCCAGTGTGAACTAACTGCGCGTCCGGTGCCCCCAAAAACAGTGAGTAACGGTTGAATCTTTGAGTGTGGGCTATAAGTAGTGGAGTGGCCGGCTTGTGCTCTATCTCTTGCACATTTTCATTGACTCTACAAACTAGTGAGCCTCTCCACGCCTCTCTCACACATTTCATTCGATTGAGATCATCATTTGGTGAGATTGGAGAACATCAAGTGCATTGCATGAGTGTGTTCATCTAGTGGCACTTATGATTGGATTTCGCAGCGGATTCTCTTGTTACTCCTGGAGTTTGCTGACTCCTAGACGGCTTGGAGCTGCGAGGATCGTTGAGGGGAGTTGGTGATTGTCTCTGCCTTCGATCAGTGAAGTTGTAAGGGGTTCTTGAGCCTTCCCCGCGGGAGATCGCAATTGGCTACTCTAGTGGATTGTGCGTAGCTTGTGGATCCCATCTTGTGTTGGTTGTGCGGCACCCTTGAGAAGGGTTTGGCGTGTGATGCCAATTAGCGCATGAACCTCCAAGCGGGTGTATCGCTATAATGAGAATTGGCTTGCCGGCAAGCAAGTGAACCTCGGTAAAAATCATTGTATCCATCTCTTGCCGAGGATTTCTTGTGTATTGTGATTGATCTTATTGATATTCATCTCATCTCTACACTGGCGGTATAAAATCACCTCTCTACTCTTTACTTTTGTTGTAGTTTACTTGTGTAGCTTGCTCACCTAGGAGTAGTGTAAAGTAGTGACTTAGCTTCTTGTGTGTGAACTTAGAATCAATAGCCTAGAACGGTTAGGTGGCTTGCATTTTTAGTAGGCTAGCGCAAAATTCGCTTCGCCGTTTAATTATCTAACCACTTTGCTTAAGTGTTGTTTGTAGAAGTTTATATAGGCAATTCGCCCTCCCCTCTGGCCATTTAGGACCTTTCAGAAGCTGAAACCACCAAGTCATCCTGCGAGTAGTGTGCTCTACACGCATCACCCTCGCTCCGCCACATGTCACCTCGACATGTCCGCTTGCGCTTCTCGGTGTCTCCAAGTGTCAGTCACCATAGCTTGTCTCCGCCGGCACTTAAGTCCCGCGATCTAAGTCTCACGTTCGTCCTTCACCGCTCCTAGTCCATCGGAACGGCCCCCTCTACCTTCACCTTGCTATCGGCCGCGGCCTCGGTGCTTCACTCCTGCGCATCACGAGCCAAACGACATATCAAGTAACACCCATAGACAATCACTCATCACAAACCCAAACCACATGTTGACACTAACCATGTGTTCGCACTCAAGCTATTCAAGGCGTCAAAACAGTTTCCTCACTTGAAACAGTGTCAGCAATGCTCGCCATGCGACAAGCAAGGGTGCCGGCATGGCTACTGTTGGTGATCTGGTAACTGAGGACGTTGACACTGAAGGGAACACTTCGGCTGAAGATGGGCGTCGCCGCTCTCGATGACAGGCTCGGCCTAGTGGGCGTTATCTAAGCCGTGAACGGCAGTAGTGTGGCGTGCGTCTGAGTTGTTTTAAATAGAAGAAACGGGACAAGATCGAGTGAACAATAAGAAAGAACATACAGAACTTAAATTTTATCTGAGTTAATCTGTCCTCCTACCGTGCTCCCTCTCTGCATCTCCTCAGTTCTTCCACTTTTTATCCCAAGGTGGAACTGAAACGAACAATTTTGTGTCCCCATATACCAGATATACATAGGTGGCAGATTATAGTAAATGATGGTGTATCTGAATTGAATGTAAGATGTATGGAGCCAGATCAAGATACAAGAAGAAGAGAAAGACGAACAAAGCTGTTGACCTAGAATGGATCAAGCTAGAGACACCACGCACCAGCCCATATAGGCTGGTCCACTGATCGAAGTCATTGCAGGACGTGCTACTGACAGCAATTGTTCAAGGTCCTTCTTTTCTCTCGTCATCACACTAAAATACACAAAGCTTGCCTTCACAGGGCTTGGTTCCAGGATTTACTTCATCAAGTGTGGACTCGCTCAGCATGCATGCCCGGATCTACTGGAAACTTGAAATTCCCTTATGGTGCACTACCGTCAGGGAAAATAAAAATATCATCATGAAAATGTATGTATCGTCATAAAAAATAAACATATCGTCAAACCGCCAGGGAAAATAAAAATACCGTCAGGACTAGCTCGACAGGGTAATTCCAGTTTTGCCTGACGTTGGTCAGGGAATTTCAAGTTTCCAGCGTTGGACAGGGTAATAATAATCTTCCGGAAGATTATTATTGGCATGGAGGAGTTAACAAACTGATTGATATGGTGATGGACGGAACGACACAGGCTTGTGATTGCATACCAAACGCCATTCATAAGGTTCGATCTTAGCATCTGATGATTCCAGACTGATCGATCCATCAACTTTGATGTAGAAGCATGCTCTCCTTAGCCATTATTTTTGAAAGCATCCTCTCCTTGGTGAATCTGCAAGAGAAGAGGCTTAAGTTCATACTTATTACCAAAAAAAAACTTGGACGGCTAAAAGAAATATGAGAAGAAGTGGCAGAAAATAGAGTTCACGATAGTAGTCAAGACGATACTAACTGTGGCAGAGATCTGATTTGTACCTCGATACAGCATTGCACGAGGTAGGTAGTCCTGTCCCCGTCTGTTTCGTCTGTGATTGGAATTTTGTTAACAAGAATGTGGGAGCAGCTCATCGCTGGATGGACATTGAAACGAATATATGTGAGTAGGCACGTACCTCTTCATATGCTCTTTACAAATGTATTCAATTTGGAGTGATGGACGGTTGGGATGGGCTTCAACTGCTTGCCTTAGTGAAGCCTCCTCTCTGTTCACGTCTTCCTCAAATAGGCCGAGACACCAGAAGTTTACTTTGATTGTGTGAATCGAAGGGAGGCACTCCAAGCCGATGTCCCCAAAGCCAATGACATTGTTCTGCGTTAATTCCCTCACACCAAACTCAAGCTCCTCGAGGTTTGGCATAACAATGGCTGGTACTACCCTGCAGTCATCTTTCTTTCTATTCCTACCAATGTCCAAACCTTTAGATATGTAGCAGGTAGTAAACGAAGCACTTGAATCCTCGTTGGCTACAAACTGGACCATCAAATAAGGCAACGCCCAAGATCTCAACTTCTGGAAGCAGCCAACTGCTCCAATATTACTAGTTACTGTTCCCTTGGAAAATAATTTGAGGTAACAGAGGTTTGGCAACCCGCCCAGTGCCTTGAAACCCTGCTCATCCATACCCAACACATATATCTCCAAGTGGGTGAGCCTTGGAAGATGCGCAGAATTAATCCATGAAGGCAACTTGGGGAAGCTGATATAGGGAAGAAACAAACATCGGAGATCTCGAGAGAGCACCGCTGCATCCCAGGCATTCATATTAGCAATAACAATTGACAAATCACCAAGTGTGAGATGCTGCATCTTCTGGAGACTGCTTAGGGACCTGATCAAGTCTGAAAACATGCTGTCATCCAAATACCTCCACGTATTGTCAATCTTAAGCACCCTGAGTTCACACAGGTTGCCTAGATCCTTCACAAACTGCCTCACGGACTCATCATCTTTATAAGGTCGTGTTATCTGTAGCTCCTCCAGTGATGTCAGATTCCCTATTACCCCAACAGGCGGAGTGATCCCCGGAGCATGTAGGCGTACCAGCTGAGTTAGATGGCCAACGCTACGCGGCAATTCCAGGTATCCAACACCCTCCAAGTTCAGTGTTTGTAGAAACTTCAGGGCGCCTAATCCTTCTGGGAGCTCTTCCAACCATGAATAACCACGTATGCCAAGGTACCTCAAATGAAGTAGATTTCCAATATGCTCAAGGAAGTGGCATCCTTGTCGTCTAAATTTGCAATTCTCCAAAGCCAGCACGCGGACGAGTTTTAACCTAGGATGCAGAACCCACTTATCGATATCACACCGCAAGACAATAAATGACCTCAATTGTGGTAGGTTCAC